>CM043113.1:17504829-18104829 GCA_023701765.1 Hylyphantes graminicola | reverse complement strand
TTTTGTAATGTATCAAATAAATATATCTTTAATCGATGTGTAGTCGCTTTTTTTTTAAAAACAAAATAGAATTAATATTGAATTGCTTACAAAATGATAATTTCTGATTTTCAGATAAAAATAAAAAATAAATAATTTATAATACTTAGGCCACTTCTTTTTTTAAAAAAATAATTTAGGATTAATAAATTTTGTAAATGAAAAATATTCATATTGTTCCAATAGATTTGGTATTTCTTGCCTCTAAGGAAATAGTGGCGTCATCTAGGAATCTCATAACGAAGTACAGCGAATTTCAATAAAAGAAAAAAGACCCGTAACTGGTTGAAGCGCTTGTGATAAAAATTTATTTTCAAAAATTGATTGCAAATAATTTTATTTTAGTTTTAATTTGAGTATTTAGTTATTCAAGTTATTAATTTGAAATATTATAAATCGATTACAGATAAGCAGTCGTGGCCGAGTGGTTAAGGCGATGGACTAGAAATCCATTGGGATCTTCCCGCGTAGGTTCGAATCCTACCGACTGCGTTCTCTTTTTAGTGTTAAAATAATCTGCAGTGTTATCCAATGTGTACTTTCATAACTAGTATAATGAAACCCTTTATATTTTAAAAAGTTATTTTCTAAATTTTTTTTTGCAAATGTAAAATATTTATTTATTTCTTTTATTTAAAAAAATATTCATCCAAACTAATCAGCGTAGATTAAATTTTTTAAAACTTGGGGAAATTATTTGGACTCGGCAGTCTTAAAAGTGCAAAATCATTCTTGTTTTTCAATGAGCTGTCTCAGATAGTAGTTGACGTCTATCAACAGCAGCTCAATAAAAGATAGATTGTTTTGAGACTCAGATAAGTGTATGAAAAAATTTCTGTAATCAAATAGTGATAAGCTATCAAAAGGCTTTTTCATACTACTTAGTCATTTCAAACAATACTAAAAACAAGAATAGATTTTTTTTTGTGGGGGGGGGGGGCATTTTTTAATCTCTAAATAAATTCGGGTGAGTATTTGTTCCGTCAAATTTTGTCAAAAATAAGGTCATTTAAATACACACGTGCGCGTTTTAGTCTTAATGGCTTGTATATAAGAACAAAAATGCAACCTTAAGTTTTAATTACAAAAGCGTTTGAATTCAAAATCTGTCTAATGGGGTAATTTTGGCTGAATATTTTCAAGCTTGTAACATTAAATACACTTGTATATTATACACTATTAAAACGAACGAGCGATTTTAACTCAGTCTGATTAGTTTTCACTTCTCCAGTCTGGAAATTGCACTTCTCCTTTTGGAGTGGATCCTTTGTGTGTTGAACCTCCGACAGGATCACTCCAAACGAGTGATTTTAACTCAGTCTGAGTTACTATTCATTCCTTTCCAGTGTCGAAAATGCACTTCTCCAACTGGAGTGGATTTCACTCTTGTTTTAAGAGTGTACTAGCTTTATAGACCCGGCGTCGCACGAGTGTAGCCTTACCCTTACTAACGGTGATTGTTTTTTTATGTAAACTTTTATTTTTTGATCCATCCCCTCTCCACTGGTCAGTACTCCATCAGTATATTATAATTTCTTCTATCTATTCTTCTATATCTAAATTTCTTTTAAATTGAAAAAAAATTATAAATTATCTTACAATGCTATTCTTATGGAGAAATCGGCTCACGTTTTGCCCTCCTACACCTGTTCGGGTTGGAATTTCGAAAAATCGCTTTTTAAATGACGCCTACGATATAAAAAGAATAGTTTCATAAAATTTGGTAGCAGTACTTCCAGTAGTTTTGGCTAGGCTTTGTTACGCGAGTGAATCTGTCAGTCAGGACATTGCCTTTTATATATAGATAACATTTTGACAATTTAAAAAAAAAATCTATCAAAACGCTCCTGTTACATTCTTCGAACTATTTGTTTTAAAGATTCTGGAATAGAAATTGTCATTGCTTTCAAACATTCGATTCTTATATTACTCCTAACGTTCTCTGCATTATTACCAAAATCGTATATTGTCATTCCAAGTAATTCTTTTTTCTAATGGTGGTTGTTCCTCGCGTGTTCTTGTTGCATTTGGAATTGGCGAAAATGTACTATTGACGAAAGTACGTAGTCTAAGTCATTGTGTTTGAAAACAAGGAAATGTTCATCCAGTAGACTTCCTTTCCGCTAACCTACTTTCACATTCACAATGATGATACACATTTTTATTTATGTTTTCAACAATACTGCAGTGGGCAGGTAATCTGCAGAAACTTCTATAACGACTTGGACCATTGATGCAAGCACTCAATTTGTCTAACAATTAAGAAAACATCTGGTATTTTTTTTTTTTATCTCAGATCAAAAATGGTACAACTCATTGTTGCGATTACTGCAGTTTACCTGCCCACGGCAGAATACATAAGTATTTTTGCCGAACTAACACCGGACGTGCTAGTTAAATCTGCAGAGTCGTAAGTCCCTAGGGCGTTAGCTAACTAGTTCCGTTGGGTGCCCACTCAAGTGTCGATCTCGTCACTTGATCAAGGTTCTAAATTACGAGGCATAATTGGCTGTGTTTAAACACTTCACGGAAGGCTATAAATAAACAGCCATCGATTAACTTACCTATATACCTATACCAAACTTATTGGGCTGTAAGGAGCCGAGTGGTCACGATCTCGGACTCCAGATCGGAAGGTTGAGAGTTCGAGACCCGGTGCCACTGAAGACTTACCGAGTATATGCGGAGTACGTGCTCGTAAAATCTGTTGGGTCCGAAAGTCCTGTGGTCGGTCATTGCGCAGTTCACCATGGGTACAGGTTCCTGGAGAAAATTTCCCTCCCCTTCAGGGACATGTCTAAATTGTGGAGGTGGCGACAGATGGCAACATCTGTTAAATGTGTTTGTGTGTGTCTTGTGTTGTCCTACTTGATGATGGCTTATAAGCGGGTCCTTGCGACCAAGCACACAAGCCTGAAAATATATGTCAACCAATCCAAAAACTTATAAAAAATAGGGGCCCGGATAGCCGAGTAGTTAGCATCGCAGGCTAGCATTCTGCGAGCTGTAACGGGTGCGGGTTCGATTCCAGCCTTCGCCCTGGGTGTTATTCCTTAGTTTCTGTGTGACAGTAAAAGCTCTTTCTGTGTCTGTCTTACTTGACGAAGGCTAATAAGCGGGTCTCTGATGATCAAGCACACAAGCCGGAATATACATGTATCTACCCCTACCCCCATGTAAAAAAATAGCTTTAGGATACTAGAAACATAATAGGCTGTCAAAAACGATCAAATTATCAAAATTTAAGTACCTTTTATAAATGAATCGTTTATGATAAATCGCATAGGTAATTTTAAAGTTATGCAACAAGTGCGTCACCCATAGATGTTTGCAATGAAATTTCATTTTACCATGACAGCCAGACATCGTTCTTTCCCCGGACGTTTTTTTTTTTTCTTTTTCAATATTTAAATGATTGTTTCAAAATAATTATCCTTCGAAACACGTCCCATAAATATATTTTTTTTTACAGTCTGGTGAGTCAGTACACACGCAATTATTCTTTTATCCGTATTGATTTAGAAATCTATTTTTGACATATCCTCTTGCGACCAGGCGGCCTCATTTGGGGACATTTTTTAAAACCTCCCCACAAACAATTAATCCGTTAATTGGAACCGAAATTGACATGGTCCGATAGAAAACGATCCAAACATCAGTTCAGCCTTTGATTACAGGTATCAGTCATTTATTTCTATAAAAAATGAAGTTGAACGAGGGTCAATATACGATAATTAGAGTTCTTTAAAAAAAATAATTTTTTTCCAAACTTTTAAAAAAGTTCTTTTAGTAGCTAATTTTAAAAGCATTTTGCATTATAAAAATGTTAAAATAATCTGGTACCTACAAATAAGCGATACGGCTTTTTTTGTTGCATTTGTAGCACAAAAAGTATTGCATTTATAGTGTATTTTTAGAGTTTAAGGCGTGTCCCTTATAAAAAAATTGTTTATTTTAAAAATTACTTTGCAAAACATACTTTTTAGCATATATTTGTATGAAAAGTATGTTTTGATTAAGAATATACATGTAGAATTTTGCTCGGGTCTTAAAAGGTCAAATGTAGCAAATAAAGTTGCAATTATTTATGAAGTATGAGTAACAAGTAACAACGCTTAGAACCTAATATTTTTATAGTTATGTGGTACACTGTGACCCTAAGTATACCTCTATCGACCGCCATGTTAATGTTACCACACCCGAATTTATTAATAACTTTCACTTACTTTACCTTATAATGAGACGCTTTTTAAATAGAATTTCACCTATCCTAGCAACAATAAGTTCTCCTTCCAAAATTTCTGAAATTTTAAAATTTGTGGAAAAAAATAGTTTAAATCTGAAAATTTCCTGTTGAAATGTATTAATGGCCCACCGTTGCAAAAAGATTTTCTAAGAAATCTATCTCGGCTTTTTAAGTTTCTACGAAACAACTGTCTTTGAACGGGCGGTGTCTTTTCATCACAACAATAGAAGTGTTGCTATAGCAACTTACCGTAACTTTGCAAACATCTGCCTTTTAATTTGAATATGAAGGCGCGGTATTGATCTATTAATCCTTTTACTGACATTTTTGTCAGTTACTTGTACTAAGAGACATGTATTTAGCGTGAAACTGAATAATATATTTATTAAAAATGAAGAATGTCTTAAAAATATTGACTCCAGTATTTTAAAATTGTAAACTAAAGGTGCAATGGTACATGGCTAAAGAATTTTGACGAATTATGAATCTTTGAGATAGCAATTTTTAGTATTGATTCTATAGTACTAGTGGCTTAGAAGTAGTGCTTCGCATTGCCACACCAGTCGGGAGATCGAATCCCGGAATGGGTGAGGTTGACCATATCCTTTCATCCCTTGAGTGGGTCGATAAAATGGGTACCAAGCATTTGGGGACTAAACACTGTGGGTTCCCAAATGCAGGGAGGTCCGCGTGAGGCTGACCACCTTACCAGGACATATATCTAGCACCCCAGAGCCTTAGGCCACGAAAGCTGAAAGAGGCACGGCAGTCCTTGGCCCAGTTAGGGGCTGTTGCTCCGAGGAATTTAGTTTAGTTTTATATAGTAGTAATAAGAAGCTCCTGAAAGAACTGAAATAGACCATTTTCCTGTTTCTTTACAGAAATTCTAAGTACAGAATACATACAGACGGGCAAAAAGTATAAAAAATAGATGTATGATGTCATACCTTTTAAGCAAAAAGAATTTTTAATATCGGATGATTAGAACGAAGGAAAGACGGATAGGAATCTTCGCAATGCCAGCATCCTGATTTCCATGAGAATTATAAAATAAGGGGAAATTAAGCTAAAATTATCAATCTACCATTCTGGGATAACTCATTTAAGGCACATCACAACCATGTAATTTTCAAAAAAATCGATTTTTGAGTTTAGTATGTATGCAAAATACGTTTCAAGAGCTTTCTAACAAAGCCTTTGTAGGCCATTCAAACAAGTTTAATCTAATTAAATTGTAATTTTTATATGAATCAGCAGTATTTCCATAATGTAAGTTTTCAACATTAAAGCTCATTTTTCTCAGAATGGTGTTTTTTCAGGTTTATGTACTTTTTTCTTAAAAACTGTTTCATTTATAGACCTAAATTTTTTTTTAAAGGAAAACTGTTTCAGGGTGTTTTGCTTACTAAAATGAGCCATTCTCAAAAGTTGAAGGAGAAAAAAAATATGGGTAATTTTGTGATGTAAAAATGCTTTTTATTAAAAAAATAACACTTTATACCAATAATATTTTAAAAACTACTTTATCTAATGGTAAAATCTCATTTCAGTGTATTGTTCAAAGTGCATACAATGCATATAACTTTTTTGTGTTGTTTTGTATGTTAGTTTCAAGGAAAAAGTAATATGAATATGGTCAATTTAACATTAGCCGCATACAAAGTTAACGACCTGCCTTAAACAAATTTATTCATCAACTCTGATTTAAAAAAATCTTAATGTTCGATCTCAAATGGTATCATTCGTCTCTATCACTTTATCCGTTCAACCCTTTACATGTAAAAAGAGTTGCATGTTATTTGATTAAAATTTCCAACTAAACATAGAGTAATTTAGTGTACTTTTTTTTTCTAATAAAATGAAGATTATCCGAATTCTTACTTTTCCGGATGGAAACCGGTCCCATTTGATTTCGATAATAGGAGTTCTACAGGTATTTTAATTCGTTAATTTCAACAATAAAGATAATTAATAAAAGTAGTCGACCCCTTAAGAAGTAATTTTTATATACCCTTTTTCATTAAAACTTCAATTATCTGAATTCTTGTTTTTCCGAATGCTAAACCTGTCCCATTTGATTCGGATAATAGGAGTTCTACAACAGGTATTTTAATTCGTTAATTCAACGATAAAAATAAATTTATTTTTTAGTTTCTAAATGAAGGAGCAGTCGACCGTTCAGTAATTTTTGATTCGGATAATATGAGTTCAACAGGTACTTTAATTCGTTAATTTCAACAATAAAGATAATTTATTTTTAGTTTCTAAACGAGCGGTCGTTAGCAGCCTTCCGGTCAAACGACTTTTGCGCGTCACCAAATCAGCAAAAATCGGTCAAGCGATTCTGCGAGAGCGCACAGTCACGCTACCTGCATGTTGACTCGTGGATTAACGACAAAACATTTTCGCTGAGATTTCAACACATGACAAAATATTTAATATTCTTTTTTAAAGATAGCTATCGGCCCACGGGAAACAGTAGTATATTAAGGAGCCCTAAATGGTTTGTTGTAGTCAAGGGATAACTAATGTTTTGTTCAGTTAACCCTGTAATGCATGAATTTTTTTATTCATGCCGAAAAAATATAATTGTATCTTTAACCCTCTAATGCATGATTTTTTATTTTCATCCCAAAAAAATATATATGTATCTTCAATACTCATACATTATGGGAAAAATACTGAAAAAAAATTAACTGCATTAGGTTTTAAATAATTTCAATTTAAAAAAAAAATTCCATGTGACAAAAACCAACTAAAAAATTCCAATTTTGATAATAATGACTAGAAAACTATTAAATATATTTTAAAATAACCCTTTTTAACTATATATAATTTTTCAAAACAATTTATTTGTATTTAGTACTAAAATTATTCTACTTTGACTTACGCCAGAAAACGTAATTTCACAACAGTTAATAACCTCACTCTTTAATTTTGAATACACTTTTACTACTGTCATTTATGAGGGTTATTATTAACTAAAACTTCAGAATGGAATGTAATAGATGAAAAAAACACAAATTTGTCGAGATTGAGGTCTACTTTAATAGAATAAAGTGGATTATGTAACTTGTTACCGAACGGTAACACTATGCATTAGAGGGTTAATACTCATATATTGCGGGAAAAATACTGAAAAAAACTGCATTGGAATTTAAATAATTTCAATTTTTAAAAATTTTGCCTTGTGGCAAAAAACAACTACAAAATTCCAATTTTGATAAGAATGATTAGAAAACTACAAGTATATTTTAAAATAACCATTTTGAACTATAATTATTATTTCAAAACAATTTATTTGTATTTAGTACTTTTATTATTTATTATACTTCGAATTCTGCCAAAGACATAATTTCACAACAGTTAATAGCTTATCTCCTGAATTTTGAATACACTTTTACTATTGAAATCTGTGAGGGTTATTAGTAACTAACATTTAAAAATGGAATGTAATAGATGAAAGAAAACGCAGATTTGTCGAGAGGGAGCTCTACTTTAATAGAATGAAGTGGATTATGTCATTGAAAAGTAGTCAAATATTTATTTACATTCAAGGAGTCTGCAATAGGGTGGGCCGAAAAAAACTTTTTATTTTATTTCGGATCGCTATAGTGCGGAAAAGTTGCCATTGGTAAAGACATGAAAAATGCACTAATTTTTATTTTTTTATTACCATATCTTCCGTTCGCGCAATGCCTTCAAAGTTGGCAAAAAATTGTCAAAAACCGTAATTTTTCATAATTTTTTTTAACACGATATATGTTTTTATTTGCTTTTCTATATCATGTTGTATGATTAAAATCTGCAAAAAGTTAAAACTTTGAGATTTAGCGAAAAATACGAAGTTTCATAATTTTATACTACGTAGAGTGGTCGGAAGATCTGACACAAATGTATAATAGCTTATTGTACTATCTATTATGGCATTTATTATTAATAAGTGCCATAATATATGGATTTTACATACTTTTAGTAGTTAATTCCTGATATAGGAACGTCATTAAAAACATCTGCCGTGTTTAAAAAAATATAAAAAATTACGGTTTTTTACAATTTTTTGCCAACTTTGATGGTATTGCGCGAACGGAAGATATGGTAATAAAAAAATAAAAATTAGTGCATTTTTCATGTCTTTACCAATGGCAACTTTTCCGCACTATAGCGATCCGAAATAAAATAAAAAGTTTTTTTCGGCCCACCCTAGTCTGCAAGTTTTATGTAAAAGTCCTTCAGTCAAGTATAGTCACCAAATGTTGTATGGCAGTCCAATAGAATTTCGATAGATTAATTTATAGCCAAAAGATCCTCAAATGTTGTGGTATAAAGATTGCCAAGTGTTTGGGTATAGTCAAGGAGCCCGCCAATATGTTATGCTAGATTTCAACAAAAACAGAAATTCATTTTTTTATTCAGCCCCAAAAGCGAAGTTTAGTAACAATCATAACTAAATTAGTTATAATTATGAGTTTAGTGATCATCTTTAATAATAATTATAACTTGATTTATTGCCAATGTGATTAATTTCTGCTTAAATGTCCATTACCTCAACACCAATAAGAATTTGCCATTAATCAATTATAGTAATCCAGTAGAACATACACTTAGGTGTTTTACGTACCATAAGGTTTCTGTAAAAACTAATATCGTTATGCTCCACATAATTTTAAACGTTTTTTAAAATTCTAGATTTGATTTGAAGATCACTTGATCAACTTAGTTCCCAAATTTCGCCTACGACAGAGATATCCTTAAAAATAATTATTGAAATATGTTGTCGATATTAAAATATGTGACCCCGATTAATTTTTCAAAAAAAATATATACAGTTTAGCTGGCCATTGTGTAAATATTTGCCTAAAATTTTCATCACCAATTTCTTATAACATCAACTTTCCAAAAACCGACAGTCGATCATTTTTACCCGACCCCCCACTACACCGAGACAAGGCATTGTTGATATCCAGCCACGCAAAGCCGGACACCCAAACTCGCACTGGTCACGCCGCCATCTGGTTTGAACCACCCGAACCACCCTGCACTCTTGAATGAACACGAAAACTACCTGAGGCACGGATTAGACTCACGTAACCGAAACAAGAAAAAAACTTTTGACAATTCACTTCGACAAACCTACGACATCGCTCAGTGTATCTTCCAAAGGATATTATTATTGGCGGCAACTTTAACTATTAATTGCGACGACAAATCAACGCCCATTTCCTAAAGGATATTTCAGTTGGCGATCAATTTATTGAGTTAAAATCTTTATCAGCGAAGCTCGCCCAACTTCTATTTACCAAGCACTCTTTTGGCGAAGTTTTTTTTTAAAGCGATCTCCACTACTGAGATCATTTGTTTGCTAAAGGATATTTGATATATAAAAGAGGTGTGTGTTCATCAAATTATCAATCCTGGGTTCGTGCAGTTCCGTGGCTGGTAAGACTCAAGACGTGGTTGGCGGAATGACTGTGGATCTGTACATGGCCCATGCCAGCCCCCCGAGCAGGGCCGTGCTGATGACAGCCCAGCATATCGGGCTGGATGTCAACAAGAAAATTATAGATTTGATGAATGGAGAGCATCTGAAGCCGGAGTACGCAAAGGTTAGTTTTATTTCTTAACCCTTTCAGTCCCAGTGATGCCATACTGAATGAATTTTTAATTAAATTTATTTTAATTGAAATATTTATTAAAAATATTTAGAATTGTTTTACATTTGAAGACATCCTAAAAACATTCACAGATGAAAAAAGTACATTTTTAATAAAAATTTATAAATTATGGAATTTTAAATTTTAAACTTATTGTAAGAAAGAACTGGTGCACAAAGTATGGGAAAAACCGGGTCTAACTCAAAGAGGGTTTTGCATTTTTTTATTTAGAGGTTTAAGTAAACTTTTTAAAACTCAATTCTAGTCACGTTAGGTAGAATTATCGTCACATTAGAGCTACATGAGGGCTATTGGCAACGGTTGTCGTATCGTAATTTAGAACCACCGGCAAGTGAAGAGCGACGAGCCGACACCCGAGTAGGCACCTAATGCAACTTTTTTTTTTACCAATGACATCATATGCGTACGTAAATTAGTAACACATGTGATTCGTCTACATTAGTTATCTAAATGTATGGTTTGTAATCCTAACAATTGGAATATTTTCATGGCCAATTCCTTCGAAAATTCACTGACTATTTCTTACGTTCGCTAAATCAATTTGTATTCAAAAAATAAATACGTAACATTCCTCGCTTTTAAATCGAAGCAAAATATTTCATATCAACACATAGTCAAAGTATCTCTTTGTGAAATGTATGTTACGTCATTTCAAACTGATTTATGTGGCAAAAATAAATTTCTTTTAGTTTATTTTTTTAAAAGGAATAGAGTTTGTCAAGTGATTGTTGAAAATGACAATGATGATTTTATTCTAATAACAAGAAGTTCTAAAAGAACTAAAATAGCCTACTTTCCTGTTACTTAAAAACTTACTAAAATTCTTATCTTGAAAAAACTAGGTTCGTTACAGTAAGTGACATCAACAACCGTTTCTACATTAAATTTATATACATTAGAATAAATTTCACTAAACACAGCTTCCTTCCTTCCTCAATGGCACGACAGCCCCGGATGGGCCCTGGCCTTCTTAATCAATTTCCTCCAGGCCTGCCTCTGCCTGGCAGTGGTCTTCCAATTTGAGACCTTTAACACCGATAAATCTCTTTCCAAGCAGTCAGCCCATCTCAGCTTTGGTCGACCTCTGGGCCTTGATCCGATGGGCTGAGCCAAAAAGATAATATTTGTCGAACGCTCTTTGTTCATTCGCATGATGTGACCAGCCCATTTAATTCTTTGAATTTTGATAAACTTGACAACATCAGGCTCTCTAAAAGCCCGATAGAGTTCTGAGTTTGAACGTCTGTACCAAGTACCATCAACTTGTTTGCCTCCAAAAATGGATCTCAGGATCCGACGTTCGAAGATTCCCAAGGAGTTCTCATCCTTCTGTGTTGTTGTCCAAGTTTCTGAGGCGTATGTTAGTATAGGTCCGATTAAGCATTTATAAATTAGCAGTTTAGTATCTCTTCTTAGTAGGTTTGATTTTAAATATTTTTTTAATCCATAAAAACATTTACTTGCACTATTGATTCTTCTTTGACTAATTACAGCATCCAGCTATAATTTCATTTTTTTTAAAGCCAATTATTTATATTAATTTTCTATCGCAAATGAAATAAACTTTACTTATCGTCTGCATGATTTAATTGCAGTTATAAATAAATATTTAATAATCCGTTGAACAAAAACCATAAAATTACTCCAAAATACACTTAAAATAGTAAATGTAAATTAACAAGTTAGTTTGTAACAGAATCTGTCACTTAACCCGCTTCCATGCCACAGTTGTGTTTAACAGGTAAACAGGCGCCAAACACAACATTAATTCAAACATTTAATCGTTAAATTCGGCTAGTTTCATTTCTTTTATTTCGAAAATTAAATAATTAATACTTAAATCGTTTTCAAAAACTTATATTTCAGAGAATAAATATGTAATATTCCTCGCTTTTAAATAGAATGAAAACATTTTATTTCAACATAAAAAGAATCTAGTGAAATATATTTGACGTCATGTTAAATTGATCGATGTCTCTAAAATAAATTTATTTTTATTTATTGTCTTAAAGAATTAAAGTTTCTCGAGCAATTGTTGCGATGGCAATGGGGTTGTTTCACGGCGAATCTGGCAACACCTCTCTTCCTCAATTAGAATTTCAAAGATTTCGGCCTCCATGCTCGTTTAATTCGAGATAGCCACTCATTCATCAATTCAGGATCAGCATGGGGAAATACGTGTAATGAAACTTTTTTTTCTGCACAATTTTGCGTTAATGAAGTATTCGTACAGCCAACAACACAGCAAAAACTTGGCATTTAAAAAAATTAACTTCAATATTCTCAACGAAAACTCACTGCCGAATAGCAAAAACAAAACATAAACAGTAATTCTAATGGGGTCGGTCCGAAATGAACGGGTCCGATTCTAAAGTTGGTTGGTTGGTAGACATACATTTTCAGGTTTGTGCGCTTGCTCAGGGATCCGCTTAAAACCTTCGTCAAGTAAGACAGACACAACACACTCACCCACACATACACATACGTGACAGATGCTGCCATCTATTGCGCGCTAGTTTCCTAACCGTTGTGCTGCCGGGTCAACACGGTAATTCTAAAGCAGAAACATTAAATTCTAATTGAGGATGACAAGTGTTGCCAGATTCGTCGTGAAACAACCCCATGGTGATTTAATTCTAATTAAAATGGCTTCCTATGCTTTTTAAATGAGCATTAAATTTTGAAGTTTTTTAAATAATAGAAGTACTTAGAATCCGAATTCTTTTCTGAAATTTTCAATGTATTCTCATTTGGATACGCTGAATTTTTTTGACGTATATCACTTGTCCGTAGCATTTGTAGTTAAATTCAGCGATTTAAATGACTCGAAATTGAATTTCAATGCTAATTCAATGACAAATTCGTCGACAAATAGTAGATTTATGTACGTCCTATCGTACAGACAGACGGACAAAAAGTATGAAAGTTGGGTCTCTGAGGTCATAGCTTTCTAACAAAAAAGGAATTTTTAAGATCGGATGGATAGAACCGATTTTGGAAGGGGGGTACGGACAGACAGACGGACGGACGGACGGACATCGACCGCATGTCAATACCTACTTTTTTTATTTTTTTTAATTCTTCGAATTAAAAAAAAGAAAAGTAGGCTAAAAATAGCTTCTTTTTAAATTAGCATTAAATTTTACAGTTTTTTTAATAATTAAGGTTCTTCGAATTGCATTTTTTTCTGAGATTTTCAATCTCTTTTAATTTAGATTAGCTGATTTTTTTTAACGTATTACATGTGAAATTTGTAGTTTGGGCTGTGATAAGTTGTGACAGACGGACGGATGGACAGAAGGACTAAACGATTATGATACCTTCCACTTTTTACGTTATAAACGTAGTGTGGAAGCAAATTTACGTTACAAACTTAGGGTGGAAACTAAAAGTGGACAAGAACGTGAAATGATATATACGGCAGAGTACTTGTTTCTTTATTATTGTTCTCTTTGTTTTTTTACAAAAGCGCCCGATTCAACTTTCTGCGTGTTATATAGATATATTGATAAAAAAGTTTTACTTTCATCACAAGTGTTTGCTTTTGACAATTCAAATCTGTAACACAGTTTTTAACGATATTTTATCAGAAAACTATAGTTTCACATGGCGTAATACTGCTGCAGTTACTCCAGATACGATTCGTTATTGCGTAAAAGGCTAGGGAATTATTACGGTCTGAAACTGACAGCTGAGTATTCAATTTAAAACTGGCACTGCCTGTACTGTACATAATATTTTTTACTGTAGATGTATTTGTAAACATGGCTCTTTTTAAAAACTGCATTGACTTCAATGATCAGTTTTGACATTGGAGGACTTCAACGTGCAGCTATTGCAAAATAATTCATGAGATTTATAGTTGGCCGGTAACTGAACATATTTAAATTAAAAAAACATCAATTTAGTTTAATGACTATTGTTCCATTTTAAACTAGTAACTATTTACTATTATTAAACTATTAACGATTTTAATATTTTACTACTATTTTAACTGAAAAAAGTACCCTTTATCTCTCTTTGCTGGTGACACAATTCAAGACGGGCATTTTGAATTATTCTCAAGTTTAACTGTAATATCCTGATATAAGAAAATAATTTCAATGTCTTTTCTCATATTATCGATAAATTGACCAAATTACAACCCTTTTTGTTTTCACTAAATGCCCGAATTTCTTACTTCAAGTAATTTCTTACTAAATATTATTTATATAAAACTGAATTCAACTTTTTCATACATTCCGGTCTTATGGCATGACCAACTCAACTTTATGGAAATATTAGCTTATTCCATATCGTATTTTCAGCTTTTTCGAAGAAAGAGTACGACTATAATTTTCATTTGCCGAACAGGTTTCGATCACCTTGTTCGGACTATAATTTTCATTTGCCGAACAGTTTTCGATCCCCTCTTTCGGAACAGTCGACTATCCGAACCGGACGGATAGTACAATATCACAGAGGGTTTTTCTGGCCTTTTTAGTTGACTCAGACGTACATTTGATAATTGAGATTTTTCGAAGTTTTTTGCCTATATAAACATATAAAAAACGAAAGAATCGGCCACAATACAAAATAAAAACAGTAATGTTTTTTATAATCAAAGAAAAAGGGGTGAAAATCATGACTAAGATTTTTTTCCCTCAAATTTCGCCATAATTTCCCTTGCAACACGAGTTAAAATAAGTGCCTTACATGATTTGGGATGAAATTTTTATGTCATTTAAAAACCTTGTTTATACAAGAATGTACTTCCCAATTTGTGGTATTTCAACTTTTTCTTCGATAATTTCAGATAAATCCTCAACGTGTGGTACCCACGATTGATGACAATGGATTTATTCTTTGGGAAGGGTAAGTATTTTTTGAAACTAATTGTAAACACACACATTAGTTTTTTTACAGCAAAAATTTCTCTCGAAAACCAGGATTTACATTTATAGTAGTAGTATTAGTATTTAAATATTGTGGTAATTTTTTGAAAGCTCAAAAATAGCGCTGTTAAGATAACTGACATGTGAATTTCTAACTAAACGTGAATTTTTGTGGTTAGCTGCAGCAATTAATCGGAAGCAATAGTAGCTTTCCTTAGGGTTGAGGTGAGGTGACCGTTTACTTCCCAAAATGGGGCTCAAAATGGGGTGCCGAAACAAAGAAAAATAATGGAAATTAAGTTAAATAAGATTCACCACAGGGTATTTTTGTATATTGCTTAGGGAAAAAAAGCTTGAAGTGTTTAACCCGAAACCTTAGAGACCGAGTAACTCTAAGCACTCCTACAAGTCTTTAAAACGTCATTGTTTGATTACGTTAACATGAAGATAGATGAATAATGAATATGTATGTAAAGTTGTCATATCGTGTAAAGAAATTTTAAATAATTATTTTGGTTGTACTTAATACTTACACTCTTAAAACAAACACTCCTAATTTAACTCGGTCTGAGTGGATTTCACTCCTCCAGACTGGAAAATGCACTTCTCCTTTTGGAGTGGATCCTTTGTGTGTTAAACCTCCGACAGGATCACTCCAAACGAGTGATTTTAACTCAGTCTGAGCTAATATGCATGCCTTTACGGTGTCGAAAATTGCACGACTAAAGGAGTGGATTTCACTCTTTTGTTTTAAGAGTGTAATCAATGTAACATATTTCCGAAATATTTCCTAATCCTGACTATCAATGATTAGTTAATGTTATGAAAATTAGGTTGGAGTAAAGCCTCGCTCATCGGCTAAGTTTATAGAGGTAAGAAAAAGATGCTATCGGGCAAAAACCAGTACAATAACCGATTCGCCAAGTGAAGCCATTAATCCCTTTGTACTAAGCCCAAACAAACGATGTCGGCGAAGTATTTGGCGCGGTTTTACAGTGGAGTTTGTATAGGCCTAAGTCAACTCGGCTACTTTTTGGACTCTATTATAAACTATAATTACAAAATATTTTTCTTATCTGTGAAGGAAATTACTTCAATCTTGTGTGAATTCAGATCAACTGCGCGAACAGTAAATTCTTTTTAAATTTTAAATTATGGTTTTTAAGGACTAAAATGCTGAATTTCAGCATGGACTATCGTTGAGTGAGCGGTTTGTTTGAGTTTCTTGGCGACTTTCTAACCGCTTTACTTTGTTTTATCGCCAAGCACCTCCGTCTTCTTTTAACTCTTTGGTTAAATTACAGAATTTTTACCTCTGTTACGAGTTAAATACTTAAACTACCTATGTGTTTTTAATTTTTAGTCGTGCAATCCAGGCCTACTTGGCGAACAAGTACGCCCCAGACCACAACGTCTATCCTAAGGACCCTCAAGCAAGGGCTACTGTCGACAGGATGCTATTTTTCGACATCGGAACACTGTACAAGGCTGGATCAGAATTTTTCGTAAGTAAAGAAATTCAAGAAACAAAATATGTTAATATTTAATTGCAAATGTTACATAGTAATTTCATTAAAAAATAACTTTGCTAAATAGATGTAATTAAACTATTTGAATTTGAAGCCGGAGAAAATAGCGTGACCATATGCACTCCTTCTACACGAGTATGGTAGGGTAGGTACAGCTGCGGAAATAAAAAAAGTACCACTAGTGATTATTTCAGCCATTAGTCACCCAATAGTATCGGACCTTTTTGAGATTGTGAAAAATTAGCGTTCTGAGTTAATTGCATGACACAAAATTTGCATAAGGGGCCGTCTTCATATTAAATATGCTACGAACTTTGAAATTTCCAATGGCAACACTCAATTTTAATAACTCAGAAATGTTAAGCACTCTCGAAAACCCTTAAATCTAAGTTTTTGTTACATTTGGATGAATATTTGACGAGTTATTCAATCGAATCACTTGTGGACGTTTTGGGGATCATCTCTTAAATGACAAGTGCAGTCTAGCTCTCCCTTTTGCAAGGCCGTCTTTATTTATCAATTACACATAATTTTATACACAGTCCCCTAAAGGGTAATTAAAAAGTATTTTGTGATTTACTCAGCAAATTATGAATAAAAAATTTTAAAATTTGGGCTTTCGCTTAAACTTCCTGTCTTAAATGCATTTCTGCAAAAATATTGTGGGGTTTCTATTCATATTTTTTTAAAAAATTAATATAATAATAATTTAAAAATACAAAAATTGTTTTAAATACCCCAATATTGAATGCATTTTGTTTGGGTTATCATAATTTCCTTTCAGTAAAAAATTCGTTTCATTATTTTAATTATTTATAGATCGGGATAGTTTTTTATGTGCAAATCATTTAACATTATGGGACCTAAACTTTGCAGGTCTCTAACTCCCCTAATAATGCTTAAAAACTAACAAAACTTTGCATTTCGTATTAACATAGGTCATAGATTTGAAATATGGACTCAAAAAGGGGTGTTACTATTGGAAATTTTAAAATTAGTAACATTTTTAATATGAAGATGACCCCTTATGCAAAATTTGTACCATGCAATTAACTCAGAATGTTAATTGTTTACAATTTCAAAAAGGTCCGATTCGAAAGGGTGACTAACGGCAGAAATAATCACTAGTGGTACTTTTTTTATTTCCGCAGCTGTACATACATATTCCAGCTTGTGTGATTGTGTCGATTGTGAGAATTAGTACTGTCACTGAGAAAGAAAAATACAACCAGGGAGAAGGTCGGAATCGAACCCGTTACAGCGCGTAGACTGCTATCGTAATGGTCCAAACCACTCTGCCATCCCATCCCCCTCTACACGAGTATTATTCGTGGGACTTTTTGGCTGCACAGGCAGTTTATAGGTTGGCTGTGCTTAGGTCTTAACCTAGGGCCTTTCGCAGGTATGGCGAAAGCTCCTTACCGACTGGGCTCTCCGATAACTCAATACTACCCAGATTAGAAGGCCGGAGAACTAAGCAACACAGCGTCACACTAGTAGACAAATTTGGATTTGTTGACCAATAACGTCGTATCTTAAGATGACATCGCATCTTGATTCCTCTTATTTTAAAAATGTATTCAAATACAAGATCTAGTCACGAAAGATCATTTTTCAAAACCACAGAATTGGTCCACTAACATGACGTGAAGCATTTAGTTCGCCGGCCTTCTAATCTAGGTGGTATTGGATAACTGCGTGTGGAGGAATTTAATCAGATTAGAATTCGATTTTCGGATATAGTGACATCACAAAAGCTTTTATTGTTTTAAGGGCTCTTTAGACAGGCACACTTAAAATACTCAAACAAAAGTTTTAAATATTTTAATCAAATTTAAATTTCGGGAATAAAGTTTTTAATTCTTGCGAAGCTGTGTTTAAACAAATATGATAAAACACGACTTTCCAAAAGAACTACTATAGCCTACTTTTCTGTTACTTTTAATACTCATATAAAATCCCAAACAGTAGGGGGGTAAATATTACATTCCTAATAAAGAAATTATTTATAAAATCAGACGGTTTGATTGGAAATTAAAAAGGGTTCAGTTGAACGGAAATCTCTGCGATATCAACACCTACTTTCCATTTAAAACTGAATTTAAACAGAAATAAAATATAAAAAAATACTAAATAACCCCAGTGACCCAAAACCCAACAGAAATGGACACTCTCACGAACCGATCTTTCATATTTCATAATTATCTAGTGTCTTTTTCGTTAATACTGTACATTCCTATACAACTGTACTTAACAGCAATTTATTCCCGTTCTAGGCCCCTCAAATGTTCGCGGGTCAGCCGGCCGACCCTGCAAAGCTAGAGGCCTTCAACAAAGCCCTGGCCTTGCTCGAAGACGCCCTCACCAAGAACAAGTATGTCGCTGCGGACCACATCACGCTGCCTGACTTCTCAATCTACGCCGGTCTCACTTTTGCTGAGGTAAACACTTGACTATCGCTTCACTCTCAGAAATAACACTTTCATTTTTGACGATTCATGAATCCTCATTTCTTTAATTTTGAGGATTGTTTCGTCAAACTACCACGTGACTTTTGAGTAAACGCGAATCCTCACTTTAAAGATCTTGATTTGACGATTCTGTATCTTGATTTTGAGGAAACTGAATCTCATTGTTGTACTCACATGCTCAAAAATGACGAAATATTTCTTTAGATTAGACTACATTCAAATCCTCATAAAAATGACGATTCAAATTTCCTCACTTTGAGGAAACGAAAACTCGGAGCATTTGCCAGTAACGGATCGAATCGTCAAAATTAAGGAAATTTCTGTCGTTTTTGAGCACTCATTATTTAGAGTGTTCTTAAATGCGAATGAGACCTATCGACCGCGGATCTCCAAGCCAAAGTGCCTCTGTAGGCCTGTTTACATGAGCCATCGAATCCATGGATTGAAAAGCACACTCAGGAATTTTTCCCTCTTGGGGATTTTCTCCCAGACAGAACCGGAATTTCAGGGTTCATTGGGGAGTTTCGCAAGCCCTTCAATGAAGGAGGGTGTTTCATACCATGGATTCGGTCACAGACTATCATTTGGGTTAAAAATCCTGCTCGACCTCTTTTCCCCTAATGGGGATTTTGGCATTCCATTGGATTCGATGGCTCATGTTAACGCGCCTTGTGTAATCCGATGGAACAAACTTGATATTATAAGCCACATTTCTCTGGCTGCATTGAATATTTTTACATATGGTTTTCATAATGCTATGTCCACACTACGACAAGAAATTGCGCTTTCATGGAAATGCATATACAATTTGGTTAGGCATGCGCGCGCACATACCTCGAATGATACAAGTTGCATATGCATTTCCATGCGCGAGCGATTTCTTGTCATTTTTATTGTCGTAGTGTGGACATAGCGTAAGACAAATGTAGCTGGCTTTCAGGTTTCTGTAATCCCACACTTTTTGAAATAGGTTCAAATATTTTACTTAATTTGCAATAAATAATTTTACAAAAAATATTCAAAAGAATTGCAAAAGGTGGGATTATAGAGACCTGTAGGTCAGCTACATCTGTCACATAAAGAAACCGTTTGTAAAAAATTTCAATACAGTCGGAGAAATGTGGCTTAGAAGATATTTTTTCCCATTGGATTAACACTGATTCACTTTGGTTTGGAGACCCGCGGACCAACGATTTAATTCGCCCAAAACCTCTTTGGTGCCACGAGAGTATCAACATGAGTGTCAGTTAAATGTAGGGGAGAGTGTTGTACCTTGGGACGCTTGTACCTTGGGACACTGACAATTTCTAAGAATCTATTGACAATATTCATACATTGTTATTTCTTATAGTAGCTTTAACCAACAGACATCATCATAATAAAATTTAACACTATCATCATTGAATTGATAAAATGGTGACAAAAAATAATATTTCATTACCCCAAAGTAAATATTTTTCTCATTCTAATATAATTTTTTACCTTAGTACTCTTACAAAAGGTCAACTGCATTTTATTTTCTTCATAAAAGAGAAAATTTTAAAATATTTTGGTTATGAGAAAATAATGAAAATGCATTTGGATTGGCCACTATCTTGCTTTTATTTAAACCATGTAGTGTGTTGTACCTTGGGACAGTATTAATAATTTGATTAAATTCTTAATTTGGATAAATAAAAATATCTTTATTATTTATTTAAGAGCAATTCCACAAAACATGGAAAATACAACTCAGCTTTGTTTTGGATATATTTTATAATGATTGAAGTTTGAAAATATAATTCTGGCAACACCTGATAAATCTTTTACTTCCGTGTGATGAAATGTTCTAAAGAGCACATATTCTGATGTATTTTGAAATAAAGTTTGTTTCCTGACCCAAATTAGTTCAAGTGTATGACTATTGACTGAATTATAAAGCATGTCCCAAGGTACAACATCATGTTGTACCTTGGGACAGTTTATCCTCTCTACTTTAAATGAGTGGCAATTTTTTAATTTCAAGCTGCCAGAATTTAAAAAAATATATTATAGAGGAATATATTGGTGTGTTGAAATGCTGCTTTGAAATTTTTATTTTGACAATAACTATCGAAGAAAAAAATTAAAATGTAAAAATTGTCCCTAGGTACAACACTCTCCCCTATCTCATGCCAAATCTCTTTTCTAGGTTATAGATTTCAGCTACTCTGATTTTCCCAAAATAGCTGCCTGGATGGAGACCATGAAAGCTGAAGTTCCGAACAACGAAGAGATCAACGTAAAACCCCTCCTTGGGTTCAAAGAATTCATCAAATCAAAGAAGTAAAATTCATCTAATTTCGGACAGATTCACCATAGTAGATTTTGAAGCACAGTATATTGTTAACTTTTAATCTCTCTTGTTACAAATGAAATTTTAATAAACCATCATCTTTTGATCATCGACTTTTGTGTTTTCATTCTTGCTCGTCTTAAATTTGCGATTGTTATAAAATGAATGTAAAAAAAGCGAATGCTAAGTTGATAGGCTGAAATTAATGCTGATTTCAACAAAAATATCACATTGTATGAATCACAAAAGTACCCTACTTCGCAGGTCCTGTTTTGTCGGAATAAATTAATTGTTATAACTTGATTGCAAAATAAATTAATATTAACGCAAATAGTTGTAAAATTAATTAATAATTAAAAAATATGTAAACTTTTAGTGAATGACAGCCTCTTTCCAAGTTTTCAGCTGTCTGCAAAAGCCAGTTGAGTGCATAAACAGCATCTGTCCGAATCAAATTATAAATTTTCCAGAGCCGCAAATAATTAAAAATTAGGTAATTTTTGCATGATAGCATTATAAATAATTACATTGCATTACACATAATAATTACATAATCATTATAATAATTGCATTACATTATAATTGCATGTATGGCAAAGGAGGGGGAAAAAATTGAAATATTTAAAAATTTGGTGTAGTCCAATTTTCACTCTCCTGAAAAATTTGAAACTTGTGACTGAAGTGGGTTTTTTTTTCTGTACTGAGCTATTCAATTCTGAATACTATATCAAACCTTCTTTCACAAGTAGTGAAAAAGGGTATTCTCCTTTTTACAAGAGATTTACTGGAATAAAATTGAATGACTCAAGTATTAGGTGTTCAACAAATTATTATCCATTTTAAAATTAAATACCTCAGCTACAAATGTAGATAAAGGTGAAACAAACATGGTGCATGTTTATTGGATAGCATACAGGCGTTCCTTTTGATAATTTTTTTTACTAATTTTGATACTTGCGCAAAAATATTCGGAGCGCCCCGATAAACTTGCAGTTTGTCTCATCCTTGTAATTGTTGAAGCATTTAATTTTAAATTGGTGTGCTTATTTGTTGAACATCTCGTATTGTCAAAAGATTAAATAACAATAGTAATAAAGTCTTTATTTGATAAAGATAAATTAAGGAATAAATCCGAATCAATGTTTAAGTAGTGTCATAAACCCATAAACCCTTTATTTTGCTCTTGCTATCTCTACGTTTGCATAGCGTTGTCTGCTGTAACAAAAGCAAGGTTACTCTTTTTTTAGTTAACAAAGTTCTAAAAGCCAACACCTACACACTCTTACACCAATTCCTTTACATTTTATTCGAAACCAGTTTCTTATCGTTCTGAAAATATGTTTAAGTAAAAAGTAAATTTTACATTACTTTGGAGTACTTCAGAAAACTTGTGGTGCACGAACTAAAAGACTTTTAGAATAAACTTCTTCAGTAAACTTTGGTGTACTTCAGCGTGGAATAGTTTTAAAGCTTCAATATTCCTTGATTACTCATTTTAACCGGTCACATTTAATGTGTGATCCAAAGTATAAAAAAAATTCTAACTTTTTTTCGGCCAAATTTTTGATTAGTTAAATGCAATTGCATTTAACTAATCAAAATCTCATTGCATTACTAGAATAGATATAACAAAAAATTATAAAAAAAAATTACGCGTATCAGCTCGTGCCTTTGTGTTTTCAGCACTCTTGAATGAACACGAAACTACCTGGGGCTGGGATTAGACTCACGTAACCGAAACCATTTTTTGGTGACTAACTTGTAACAACACTTCCACAAACCTACTCCACTGAGCTCACCCTATTTTCCAAATGATATCATTGGATACAACTTTAACAGTTTATTGCATCAACTTCAACAGTTATTGAAGCAAATCTATCAGTCTGCTCAGCTGCTCACCCTATTTTCCAAAGGCTATTTTCATTGGTGACAAATTTATTGCGTAAAAACCTCTGTCAGTGAGATCACCCGACCTCTGTTTCCAGAGCATACTTTGGCGACAACTTTTAAAAGATTTGCTTAAGCAGATCTCCGCCATTTGTGTACCCAAAAGCATAGTGGATATATAAAAAAACATTTTATCAGAAAATTGTCATTATTGGGTAGGTGAAGTTTGGTGGTTGGTAAGGCTCAAGACTTAGTTGGCAACATGACTGTGGATGTATACATGGCCAATGCCAGCCCCCCTAGCAGGGCCGTGCTGATGACCGCCCAGCATATTGGGGTGGATGTCAACAAGAAAATTGTGGATTTGGCGAATGGGGAACATATGGAGCCGAAATACTTAAAGGTTAGCTTAATTCATTTAATTGCATTATTCATTTAGCTGTAAGTTTAGCAAAGTTTTTTTTAAACGCAATTCTGTACAATTAATAAAAAATTTAAGATTAGGTAACCACTATAACCAGGGTCTAACATCTAAATGGGCACACAAAGCCCGGGATTAACCTTCCAATTTTCGAAAGCTGGTCCGGTTCTACATTTAGATGTGACATTTATTCAAATTACTGAGTTTTTTTAATTTATTTTTAATTTTTGAAAATTTAGTTTATTAAAGTTTGATATTCAACAACCCCTTCCTACTCGTTAATTAAGCTATGTAACGAAAATATAGAATTAAATTATTTTTTGTCAGGGACATTGAAAGACCCTCTTTATTAAAGGTATGTTTATAGTTTTGAAAATTCTAGGTAGCAGCTATGAATTTTCAACAACAATCAATTAGTTGTAGTTCGTTCTGGTTTAAGGAAGTGGAATTTTTCTACGAATTTACCATAGTTTGCAGATTTTGGATACAGTGCAACTCAAATTATCAGAATCAATTGGGATTGGATATTCCTCCAGAAAATCAGAATTTCGGATAATGACAAATTTCCCCTATATATGACATTTTGATTTATGTATGAATGCTAAAACTGAAAGAAAAATAGCTTTTAATTTAATAAAATAACAACATTTTTACATAGTAAGCACGTTAAGGGGGGGATCATAGTTAGCGACAGCAAAAATGACCAATTCTTAGTTTTGATTTCGAAAAGCTCTAAATCATTTAAAAATTATGGTACAATAAAAAAAATTGTACCAAATTATAAATTGCACTTTTATTATTATATTTACATAAAAGAATCTTATTTTTAAAAATTATTATTTTTGAAAAAAGACATCTTTTGAAACATACAATTACGAATTTTCAAAAATACAAGTATTTTTTCGGTACACTTTTCTCCAAATCTATTAAATATTTCTTAATAATTTCTTTTGTGTGTTATAAAAATATTTTAGATCTAATCAAGTCACCTATTTTTTTTGCCTAAAATAATTTTTAAATTCTATTTTAAAAACATTATATTCTACATTCATAAAAATTCTGATTTTCAACGATGAAAAGTGTAAAATAATGAAATATTATTTTTAATTTGTAAGACTAAATTAGGTGACTTAAATAGATCTAAAATGGTTTTATAACACACAACAAAAATTATTAAAAAATATTCAATAAATTTGGAGAAAAGTGTACCTAAGTGTTGAAAATTATAGTTTTGAGAAAAATGCGAAAAACAAATGCAGTCGATCCCGTTAACACGAACTCGAAATCACCACCGAAACATTTCTTGTTAACCGAATTTCACGTAAATCGTTAGGATTTTTTTTTACATTGAGCCAGTGAATAGTTTTCAAATAATAACGCAAAAAAATCCGATTTTATAATGTAATACATAAATAATACAAGCATACAATTAGTAATTCAAAGGAGGCGTGGCACATTTGTTTATTTTTATAATTTTAATTTTTTGTAAGAAATAATTAACCGATCGATACAAAATTGGTCTTATTCGATAGATTGGGCTTCCATCTATCAGAAAATACTGGTTTCAAAAATTCGATTTTTTGGTTTTTGTTAACTATGATCCCCCCTTAATAGATAACGGGGTAGAGCAGTATACCTCTTGGATTACCACCATTTTGGATAGTCGGAATTCGGATAATTAGAGTTCTACTGTATCAAGTTATAGCACTCACTCTCACAATATATAGTCTTAGTAGATTGACGAATTTAAAAAGCACGGCGAATGTAAGATATGCTGTAAAGCACTTGTTCCTCTAATTTAATAAACCATAATTTTTTCGTCACTATTTTCCAAATGCGCTTGAGACAATTTTATGTATTGTTGTAGATACATTGTAAAAAAAAACCCTGTCTTCTTTCACTAAATTTCCGTCGTTTCGTAAGTGTAAATAAGCGGTACGGATTTTTTTCATTTGAAACCATAAAATCAAGAAAAAAGCTTATATGCAGTGGTGGCTACAGGGTGAGGGAAAGGGGTAGGAGGAGTAACAAAGACAGTAAAATATTTGAAAAAGTAATTTGCAGGTCTAAAGAAGAAGTTCATTGTAAAATAAGGTATGTTTCTGATGAGTTTATCTAAATAATGAAAATATAAAACAAATGAAAAACTATATAGTCCTAAATTTATGCAGGACAAATTTACACAAATACAAATAAAATAAAATAAAGTAAGCAGCCCTATTCGGAAATAAGGGGTGTTAAGGATATTCCCAGTTTATGTAATGGATTAAAATTAGCCCTAGAACTATCACAATTTACATCCGTTATTAGATAAATATATATTTTTTAATCGTCACTCATGTTTCTTGATAACATTTCTTCTCCTCCGCTATCTCCGGTATTTAAGTCCCGGGCACCTTGAATTTTGCTCTTACTCTCCGTAGTTGTGTCGTTTAAGCAAGACCCGGGAACCATCAACCGTAAAAAATGCCCGTTGATTTGTACTTGGCGAGGCCTAGTGCCCCATGTAGGGCAGTCTGGATGACGGCCGCATACGTTGGAGTTGATGTTAATGTGAAGGAAGTTGATTTGTGGACGGGAGCGAATTTGAAGCCGGAGTTCACGAAGGTCAGTTTTCTAATACTATTTTCCCTTTCGATATCCTGATATGAAGCACAGGGTGTCCGTTAAAGACTGTCCGAGTCTCAAATTGTAATAGTGTCAGCTGTAATCGTTCAGCAGTTGTGGTTGAAGGTTACGAATAAAGAATAACTCCAACAGTATCGGGTAAGCGCATGTACAGCTACATCGTTTTCACAGTTGCACAGGCTGTTGCTTCCATTATTCCTGACTTGCTGCAGACAGTATGGGAAGAATTGCATTTTCGTTTGGACGTGTGCCGTATCACTAAAGGCGCACACATTGAGCACTTGGGAAAACTAGGTTATTTTCCTTCAATTTCATGTAGGATTAGTTGTATGTATTAGCATAAAATAAACTCCTGAAATATACCATTAAAACTCGAACATTCTCTTACGGACACCCTGTATATGGTGATGATAGTATTGCTATGGGGTCGAAAATTCGTGATGGCGCTATTGTGGGTTTGGGGCCCAAAAACTATCATGCATCAAAATTTATGTCTAACAATCGAAAAAGTGTTAATTAAATATCAATCAGCTCTGGTTCTGGTTAATTATTGGGGTGATATTATTTTACTAAATTTTACTAAATGCGACGAATGGTTTAACGTTTATGTTTGCCTCTGGCAAGGGCTTTTCAACTATAGATTCTCCAATGTTTTATAACAATGTTCTCCCGTGGGAAAGTAGAATGCAGTAATCCAACAACGAACTATACCATTTTCGCTAGGAAATAATTAGTCTTTCAGTATAATTTCGCATAGTTAATCTAATTTTGTGCTTCCAACAATGGTCCAAGTCATCAGTCTAGATACTGCAGTTTACCTGCACACACAGCACAGCAGAATACTTAAACATTTTCATCACACAAGCTAATAAAAACTCAACATCGCGCCACCTGGTTTGCGTAACCTGAAACAATCTCTCTTCCACTCAACCGAGCGGAGAAATAATCTCACGCGCTGGAACGCCGACAACTTATCTACTTTTTTTGGTGTCTGAAACTGATAGTGACCTTATTTTTCCGCCGGTTCTCGACCAATCGCAAAGTTCCACAACGCCGGATACTTAAACTCAAGTTCCGACCTGGGTTCGTGTAGTTCTGTCGTTGGTACGACCCGAGATTCATCTCCAGTAACTTTGAATATGACCGTAGACGTGTATCTAGCCGCGGCCAGCGGCCCTTGCAGGGCTGTATTGATGACCGCTAATCATATTGGCGTGGATGTCAATAAGAAAGAAGTTAATTTGATGGCTGGGGAACAGTTGAAACCCGAGTTTCTGAAGGTTAGTTATTATTTTTAATTTAAAAAAACCCTATAAATTTAAATTAAGAAACAAGGACCGCCATGTGTGTGTCAATGTCAAAGTTGCAATCACACCGGGTATCAGTCCACCAAGGGGCATATCAATCTAAATTAAAACTCATCACTTGACTGTGGTTCTAAATTACGGTGACGGTCGCTAATGGGACTTATGTAGCTCTTGTGCGTTGATAATACAACTTAACCCTCAAAACGAAAATAATTTATTTTTAGGGGGACCGCACAGACTCGAGAATTTTCCAAAAACACACACCACATTTTGAGATTTGTAGAGGGAATAATATTTCAAATGTTACCTACAAAATGGTATAATTTTTGGTAGGCAATATGTCCATTCGAAGCATTTTTAATATTTTTTTAAATACTTTCTGAATAAAAGACTACTAAAAATTATACTTTAAACGCCTTTCTTTTCTCATACACATTAGGTATTTTTACACTTTCTATCATATGCTTTTAAAGAAATACTAATTACTTTAACAAAATAATTTTGTTGATTTTTTTAATAAAAATTTGATAACAAACAGTTATTACGTTTATTTCTAAAAGCATATGACACTATGTGTAAAAGTGTTTGAACTTTAACTGTGTAAGGTTTTAAATTAATCCAACAAGTAGTTCCTGAGAAAAATGTTAATAAAAATGACCATTTTAACATGGGAGTCAATGGGGGCTCCGGTCCCCCTCAAATATATAAATTTTTTCGTAATTAAAATTAAAACAATATCATAATTTTCATCTTTTTAGAAACCTTGGTTTTCACGATTCAATTTGCATAAGCAAAATTAATTTATTCTAAATCTCCCTAACCCTTTACGATAGTTTAATTTTATTACTCTTAAACTTCGAAGAAGATCGATCGACGTTAATGATCGAATATGCAATTAAGTCAAAACGATCATAAACGATACTTTTACTACAACTTTGATACCATATATCTACAACCGCAGTTATAATAAAATTTAATTAAAATAAATATTTGCACATGTTTATATTCTTATTTATATATGTTCTTTATTCACTAGGAATGAATTTGATTTTGTTTTATAATTCGTTTGTTTAGCATAAAAAGTTAAATTATAGCTTATTACAAGTTTCATTCAATTGCATAAAAAATTCCATTTAAAATAAAAATCCTTAGTGTTTTCAGTCCTAGCATTCGGCCCTACAATAAGTGCTATTAATTTAAATTTCTATCAATTTTTCCTGATAGCTCTCTCATTTCTGAATGCCACGAAGCAATGTTAAAATGTGGATGTTTTCACAAATTTTAAAACAAAAACGCTTAAATTGTTTAATAAAATATTTAATTCCAGGGATTAAATTTCAAATATATCGAATCAAAATAGCCTTGCCAAACAGTTTATTTGAAATGTAATTGTCACAATAAAACGTCCATGTGAATAAATTATATATACTAAAAGGTATAGGGTGTCATCTTTCGTTTAATAATTATGAGCTTAACTTTGATTTATTATTCTATAATAATAGAGGCGATACAATGACAGGACAACTGTCAAGTTTTCATCAAAACATGCTAATTAAAAAAGGTACACTATTTTTTAAAAACTAATAATTCATAACTTATTGTTTTTATTTACATTTTTTCATATGACTAGAATACACTTTGAAAATAACACATACCTGTATATTTCCGTTCATGCCTTGTAGAGAGGTGGAATTCTGGGGCTCTCTATTGCACATTGCAATGATTGATTTGGTCATGACGTGGAATATTATCTTGATTGTTTCTATAAAGTCTAAGTAAAAACTGCTTTATCGACTCCCCATTGATTGGTTGGTTGGTAGACATGTATTTTCAGGCTTGTGTGCTTGGTCGCAAGGACCCACTTATAAACCATCGTCAAGTAGGACAGCACAAGACGCACACATACACATATGACAGATGTCTCCCCATTGGGTAGGGTAGGGTATTTTACATATATATTCCGACTTGTGTGCTTGCTCAGTGAGCCGCTTATAAGTCTTCGTCAAGTAAGACAGACACAGAAAGATTTTTTACTGTCACAAAGAGAGGAAATACACCCAGGGCGAAGGCGGGAATCGAACCCGCGCCCGTTACAGCACGCAGACTGCTGGCCTGCGATGCTTACCACTCGACCATCCGGGCCCCCTCCCCATTGACAAAATTGAAACAGAATTTTGTTTTTCTTTCGGCTGGTTGCCAGATTTGGATAATAGTAGTAATTTTGGCATTATTTCTCAATTACCGGTTATTATTTCCGAAGTATGTAGTTTTTAAAAGGGGGATCATCGCCGATAGCCCTCGTGTAGCTCTAGTGCGACGATCAATCAAACCTAAAAAAAGGGGATCTGGTTTAGTTCAATGAACGTCACACTAACTCTACACGTTAGCTATGTCGTGCAAAAGTAAAACAATCTTAATATTTGAAAAGTTTTTTTTATTTATAAATATACTAGCTGATGTACCCGGCGTCGCAAAAGTTTGCAAAAACAGAAACAGTAATGTAAACTCAAAAGAGAGATGTAAAATTACATGCATTTATTATTATTATTATATTTAAGAAGGGCACGGAAATTACTCACACATAAAAGACTAAAAAACTCTGAAAGACTGTCTTTAAAAAACGCTATAAAATTGACAGATAAAGTCATAGTAATTTCGCGAGGAAAATATATAGCTTCCAATACACCCATTTTACTAAAAAAAATACTACCTAAGTGTGAAATTTTGTACTTCGTAAGGCGAGTTTACATGAGCCATCGAATCCATGGAATGCCAAAATCCCCATCAGAGGAAAAAGAGGCAGTGCAGGATTTCTAACCCAAATGATAGTCTGTGGCCGAATCCATGGTATGGAACATCAAACCCCCCTTCGTTGGAGGGTTTTTGAAACCTCCCAATGAAATGAACCCTGCAATTCCGGTTCTGTCTGGGTGAAAATCCCCAAGAGGGAAAAATTGCTGAGTTTTCTGTTCAATCCATGGATTCCAGGGCTCATGTAAACGCGTCTGTAGTCTTATGGGTTTTGAAACCGGTTATGTCATAAATTATGCTTGGGTGAATCCCCGAGTAGCTCTAGTAGGACTCTATTTTCTAAAAAATACTACCAACGACAACATTTTTTTAATGAATGGCTACAATGGCCTTCTGCCAACAGTGTAGGAAAAGTTGGATGCGTCATCACAACAAGGTTAAATAAATTGGCCTCCATTATTGTGAACTGTCCCTGAAAGTTTTCGTGCTCGTTCGGACTTGGCTTAGCTTCCTGGTCTGTTGCTTGTTCGTTTGTATCAGTGGAACTTGTGCTTTTGAAACTTCACCACTGAGTTTTAGTTTGTCTGTAGCAGTAGCATATTTGCTTTTGGAATTTCAGCACGGAATTCTGTAACTGCTCATTCGTTCGCATTTGGAATAATTTCTTTTGGAATTTCTGCAATTCTTTCTGTTCGTCATGACGATCACTGTGTACCAAATGGATGGGAGCGGGCCTTGCCGGGCAGTGTTGATGACGGCCGACCACCTCAAAATTGATGTCAAGAAAGTTGACGTGGATTTGATGAAAGGAGAACAATTGGAACCCGATTTCGTAAAGGTGGGATTTTTTTTATGTGGATTTGTTATTTGAATTTCACGCAGATGAAATCTACAGGCGATTTTTCGAGGTGTAAATAGCATAAAAATTATGTTTGTCATAATTAATCAATTTGAAAAAGTTTTTTGGGATGTAAAGAAATTCGATTAAAGTCAATATGAAACGAATTAAAGCAATCGAGCAGTATACATTGTTAAACTGTTCCAAAATTGTACAGGAAGCCTGAAAGGTAAAGTAAATAACCGATCTATACAACGAGCGGTCTAAAAAAAAAGATTAATATAAATAATCAAAATATTTATAGTTCTATTCTATCCACCTACTTCGGTTAAGCTTATTGGTTGTGTAAAACCTTAAGACAAAAAAAGGGCAAAAGTCATGTGTTAGTGAACTTCGATATAGGATTTCTCACATAGGATATCCGCCCCTTTTCTTCGTAAGGAACTATATCTTATCGTTGGGAGGGCGGATTTATTATAGATAAATAGTAAAATAACGGACTTTGTTTACTCTACGTGTATACATTCTGGAAGCTTCTCAACATTTCCACTCATTTTCCGCGTTAAAGGACATTTTGCATTGATACAAGAGTTGGAATAGAATATTTTTTTACAAAAAAGAAGAAAAAAACGGGTAGCTTGTTTGCTCATGCAAAGGGCAAAGGGCAAAAAAAAGGCGTTTTTTTTGCCGCCTAAAACTTCCACTCAAAAAAAGTTCCTTTCAGCAACAAATAATGTAAATTTTTTTCTAAATTTATTGCAAACATTAATTAAAATAAAATTGTTTGAAATTTATTTTATGATATGTATTTTGGAATTTTTGGTTGGTAGTGGAAAGGATAAGAATTCAAAAGCTTCTAGTAGCATCTTGAAAGTGTACCTAAACGCTATTATAACATAGTGTTTTAAATGAAGTGTAAATGTTCCTGTATCATAAAAAAAAATCCCTAATACTCTCTAGCTTCGATACAACTATTACTTTTTAAATAATTATGTTATGTTCCTTTTCAAATAATAACGTTAATATTTTTAGTTTTATAATAAGGAAAATGTATTTTTTTTTATTCTGATTGCATCAAAGACTTCGTATCTCATTTCTTTTAGTTCTGTATGTTGTATCAATACAAAAGTTTAAAAAAAACCATCCCATTTACTTTAATACGTCATTGTTGCATGATTCAAGACATCACTTTATAATAATCCGTGTAATATTATATAAATTTAATGTGAAATATCCATTAAAATAAGAGCAAACAAATCCCTTTTTTATAAAAGTAATGGCTTATCTTTCTATATCTTGCATAAACATGTAATATCTTTTTAGAGTAGTCCTAACGTGCCTGAAACCAAACGATTCCTTATAAATAATTTTCCACTTAACCATTAATATATACAATTAACTTAAATACATTTAAAGACCAAATACATGCTATATCACGCACTAAAGACTATTTCCCTATAAATATCAAGCTATTTCTGATAATTTCTTATTGTCATCTGAGACATAGTTCGGGGTTGCATCATGACTTCCATAATTTTGTACGATTTTACTATAAGTCCGGCTTGTAGAGCTGTCAAGATTACCGCCGCGTATTTCGGCATTGATCTGGAGTTGAAGTATGTTGATCTCTATTTAAAAGAACAGATGGAAGACGAGTTTTTGGAGGTAAGTAGAGATGGACATTTAGCCGGAGAAATGTGGCTTAGAAAACATTTTCCCCCATTTTATTAAAACTGAGGCGCTTTGGTTTCGACACCCACGGTCCGGCGGGATCATTCCCCTTAAAGTTTGAAACTCTCGGAATATTTTAGTCGCTTTAAAAGATTTTGACTCACAAAAATAAATTTTCCAAGGAATCGGTTTATTAAATGCTATGTCGCTGCACTGTATGTATGTGATGATTTTAAGTTTTTCTGAATATTTAGAAAATAAAAAAGTTGGATGTAACGCGTGTAGGGACGCCCACGGTTTTATGTTTTTTGACAGTAAAAAGACAACTACTTGTAGCATCAATTGTTCATTTTGACACAAATGAGGATTAAGATTGTTGTCAATTGCAAATTAAAAATATTTATGAAACAACAGTAATAATTATAAGGTAACGCTCTGGCCAATTACCCGAAGATAACTTTAACAAAAATCGTTAAAAGAATAATTTCATAAAATTAATTTTAATGCATAATTTCTAAATTCATTTAGGATTTTTTTTACCCGATTTGGAAGCATAAAAAATATTTCATTCAGGCTTCATTTGGTTTTCTTTTCCTTGACAGCTAAAGTGTTAAAACAAATAGTATTTAAATAAATTTAACGAATATTTTAAACACATTGTGTACCCATAAGCTAAAATTATCCATGTTAACATGTATTTACCTTGAAAAGGTACATTAAACGGGAATTAAACGGGAAAAGGTACATTATTCGGGACATTAAACAGGGAATAATTTTGAAATTCCCCTTTTTTTAGTGTGATTAATCATAGTTAATGATGTTTATGAACGGCAAACATTAATTATACAAATACATTAGCGTTTATTTTCATAGAAAAGATCCTTTTAACTACCTAAAGGTAATATTTGCTCATAAATATAAGTATTTTTGAATATATTACGTGGCTAACAGGAAAATTTTGTAAAAGGGTTGAACAAGAGAAATTTTTCAATCTTTTTAATTTATCATTTTAAGATATATTTAACCATTTATCATCGGCGAGTTGGTGCGTCTCAAGTATCTTTTGTTAAATAAAAACATGGTACATGACGATGAAATTTAACTTTTACTGGTCAGGTGTTTAATTTTATTACATAGCTAACCCTTTACCTTTTGGAAAAACTCGCCGTATTTTATTACCTTGGACATAAGTTTATTTTCCACTAAATAAAACGAAAATGAGTTTTTTTTTTCAAGGGCAATCTTATATTCTATAGGTACATGATAAAACTTTATTAAAGATAAAGTATATAAATTCCGAAACGCCTCCTACTCGTTTCCTCTACAAGGTTAAGTTTTTTTCTTGGTCAAATGTTATCATTGAAGAAAAGCTTTATTAGTAGTCTGGTATTAAATATGTGAAAGACTTAGTCATTTTTTTAACCTTTAAGTTAGACGGAATTCCGAAATCTTTATAATTACATTTTCTTCATCAGGCATAAAAAGACTTTTGAAGTATGAATTTTAGTTTTCTGACACTGATAATTTTCTCTTGAGTTGAAATTTATCAGTTATCTTATCGTGCGATATGATTTTAATACAAGCTAATCTTGGCACAAGAGTTTTCTAAACTATTTTGGTATCTTTGAATGAGTTTTAGCTTCTATCTAGAATAAAGTTGCCAGTCATGTGTAAGCTAAAGAACTGATACCAACCACATTTTATCATTATTGATAAACTTTTTTTTGTCTTATCCTCTTGTATTTCAATGAAATAATATCAAAGCCATTGAAACATTTTTGATAAAATAATTTGTAGATATTTAACTTTTGTGTAGCGAATTTTCGTTACCTACAATAAAATTGATAACGATTTTCTCGGTAGTTGCTTAGCAACTTTTTTTTTGTTATAGCACAAAGTGTATTAGAATTTTATTGAAACAATTTTGTGTAAGAAGTTATCAATTCAGCAAAAAACATATTCTTGATTTTAAAAGTGTGGTTACAACATAATTACCGCGGTGCGTAATGCATGAATTCATTTATCTTCAAAAATTTACTTTCAGTTAATATTTGCTAAATTTACAGTTACATTATTTTAACATTCTTAAGAATAGTTTATAAATGTTAAAATATCTTAAAACATTCGAAACTTCAAATCCTTTCAAGTTTTTCCTCAAACAATGTCAAAAGCCATCACGGAAGTGCTTGCCAGCACGCCTATGCAATCGCGGAAAAAACTTGTTCATGGTCTATCTAAATTCATTAGTTAAATGAATAGCTAACTATACAAAACGTTCAAGGCCATTTGGAAATTTCCCTTCACTGTTCCGGCTTTCAACATTATGTGAAAAAATTTATGTATACGGTAATCTTCCTGGTAGTCTTGACCGCTGGCGATTTAACTGATGCTTTCTCATAACTAGTAAAGTTCCTTTGTTTGAATTTGAACAAAAAACCAATTATTCCATTCCATTAGTTTCGGGTGGACTGAATGAAGATTTCCTCATGGTCTCGGTGCGCAGCTTTAATGGTCAATTATAGAAGAAACTACAATAACAGTGTCACGAGTGCGGAAGTTACTGAAACTTTTATTTGTTTTTATAGACTGATTAAGATGACGCATTTTGGAACTTTTTTTTAAGGCTGAATGACCAAACCAAAATGGCTACGTGCTAATCCAATGGAAGAAACATATTTTCAATTTCTCCTTTTCAAATAGTTTTACAAACGTTTTGATTATACGATAAATATGGCTGACTTGCAAAGCTCTCGCGTATTTAATTTCACTTATTTAAATTCGTTTGAATCTTTTGATATAAAATTATTTATTAAAAAAATTTAAAGCACAGTAGGACAAAATTACACTAATTGATAGACAGTAAGGTATCTTTACAGTGTACAGCAATGTTCAAAATTGAAAAGTGTTTGTGATTCCGTGAGTAAAATGTCTATTTTGGTTTATTTTAAGAACTGGTATTAGTCGACTCGAAATATATACAATTTTGTTCTGTTTTGGTGTTTAGTTTCCAAAGCATGCTGCTTTTTTTTTACAGTGTATTCTTTCAAATGTCTGTGGTAAAATTGTACATATTTTAAAACTAAAGAGAAAGTTAACAAAATTTTTGGTATTCAAGTTTGTCAATTTTGAAAATACATAATTTATACTTTTCGGGCTACTTCTTTCTTGGACTATTTTCATACAATTTAACCTCTTGCGACCTGGCTTCCCCATTACGGGACATTTTTTAAAACCTCCCCATAAACAAACCCAACACACTAATTAGTTCCGAAATTGACCTGGTCCGATAGAAGATCCAAATATCAGTTATGAGCCTTTGATCACAGATATCAGTCATTTTTTTTTAAAAAAAATGCAGATTTTAGTAAATTTTAAAGGCATTTTTTGCTTTCAAATCAATGTTAAATAATCTGTTAACTACAAATAAGTGATACGTTTTTTTTTCTTGCATTTATAGCACAAAAATAGTTTAAGGCGTGTCCCATTCAATTTTTTTAAATTTCTTTGCTAAACATACTTTATAACATGTATTTGTATGAAAAGTATGTTTCGATTAGGAATATACGTGTAGGATTTTTCTTGGATTCTAAGCTGTTATAGTTAAGTGATATTCGTAGTATTTACAATATCCCATTAGGGCTACTTTAACTTTCATTTTAATCCAGAAGTTATGATAGTGATAATCAAATAAATTCCATATGTCTTATTTGTGAATTTTACCACCGATTCGCTAAGAACCTTCACCGAATACATTTATATTCAATTAATGAGCTGTAATCATTGAATGAAGTGACGCATAGAATCGAATCGGGGTCGACTGTGGGTTAAAACTGGGTTCTATTTACACCTTCACGTGTCCGGTTTATAAAATCGAAATAAATTTCCCATTGGTTAAATTACCACTTATCAATATTGAAGTTGATGAAACATCTTAGTTTTCTTGTTTCTGTGCTCCAATTCTGTTGACCCTTTTGAATTATTTATGGAAGTTTCTCGAATTGACTTTCTCGCTTGAATTAGTGACCCGGAAATTTACATTTACTTTCAATGTTTTTTCGCGCAATAGTCTTTACTTAATTTAAGGAAATTAAACTTAATCAGTGATTAGATTAGTTTAGTGGAATTCATATTGTGTTACTGTTTCAAAATTCTTCGAAGTGCTATAGATTAGTTTTTTTGACAGGTCAATTTTTATACTACTTTGGGCATATCAGCCTCTGTATCGAAAAAAAATAGGAGTAGTGTGTCACACGACACGACTCTCGATTACCACTTAATAAATGGACAGAATGACTGACTAATCGGTGTACGAAAACCATTTCTTAGAATGTGGCACTCTCCAGAATGTATCGAAAACACAATTTCCATTTCAGATTTTTTACACTATCGCAATACTTCCGTTACATTGTATTTTATAGTTGAAAACTGAGGTTTTTTTAAAAGGACCTTCACTATTTTTAAACAATTTCAGTACGTAAATGGTCTATATATTGTTGCTAGGAAATTTGACCTGTCCTCGGCAGTGTAATTAGTTGGCAAAAAAAACGTAACAAACGTAAAACATAAATATAATGAAACTTTCAGTCTTAAAACTGCAGATTAAATTGTTTTTGGCATCGGACTATTTTTTAATGGCTTGTAGATTATTGGTGAGTTAAAGAGAAATTTAATTATAAAGTTGAATTCTGTAGTTTTTGGAACCTAGTCATTGAATGAATCACTACCTAACACACTTATTATAAGAAACTTAACAAAATTTAGTACTCGATCCTGATTAAGTTACCGGTTCTCTACGTGGCGACTCGTCTCAAGACGGGCATCTTAACCTTAGTCTGGAGATTTCAGTTTATTGAACCCGAGAATAAAAGAATTCCGATCTCTTGTCTAATTCTCGCAGACTCCACAATATAGTGCTTCTCGAGATCCGAAACCAGTTTGTTGAATGAATTGCATTTACAATGTGCCGGCCGGTAAAATATCTGGGCCAAATTGCATTCACCCCTTACCCCGTCTTTACTCAGCGGATTTTCTTAGCAAATTTATTTGCTTTCAATGAATCTGCAAATAAAAAAACTAGCTAGTCGGTAAGACTACATGACTTTCAATAAATTAATACCACGTAAAGATAATATTATACGGTACGCTACGAGTTACAAGTTTTAGAGCAGGGGTTCCCAACCGGTGGTACGCGGGAAAATTTTAGGTGGTACGCGTGAGTGACAATAGCATCATGCAAGCAACTGGATGATATTAATAGCTTCTGTACGCTCTCAAACATATTACTCGCCATTTTAAACCTTAAAATTTTTACTTAAAGAGAAATTATGAATTAACTTCTGGATCGGATGGAAAACCAAATACCCTTTGATCTTCCTGCAAGATATGCTATTTTTTATGCCATTTGCTTAGAGTTACTTGTGAGGTTTTCTGAACTTTTTACTTAAAAAAAAAATAAACATAGAAGCCGAAGAAGTGTTAGCATAGAAGTGTTGAATTGTACTTACGAGTGAAAATAAGTTCCATTACTCCTAGATATTTTAATCGCATGCAAACAACAAGTTTCTCACTCTGACTATTAAAGTTTTATATGATCAAGTTTTTGCCGAGTCTACTCTTTTTATTTGTATGGTTTTTAGACCCATTTGTAAAAAACCTGTAAATGAATGCCATTTTAATCATTTTATTTCTCCTTTATCATAAGCATGTTATAAATAAACTATTATCTAACTATTACATTTATATCTAACTATTAAAGTTTTCTCAGGAATTTCATTAAAACCATTTTAACACGTTTAGAAGAGTAAATATTATACCTTTGATAAATTATTTAGGTTTGGTGGTACGTCAAAAATGTTCAAAACGTCAAGTGGTACGCAGATGTGAAAAGGTTGGGAACCCCTGTTTTAGAGTATCACTAATTATGAAAGGGTTTCATTGGTCCGTCTGTCTGGAAATACTCTAGAGCAGGGGTTCCCAACCTTTCTGCGCCTGCGTACCACTTGACTTTTTCAGAAATTTTGGCGTACCACCAAACCTAAATATATTAGTGAACGTATAATATTTGATTTTTATAAAAGTGTTAAAAGGCTTTTTGAATAAGGACACGAAAAAACTTCACATTTAATGATTAAGTAAAAAATTGGTCTTCCTACAAAATACACTTTTATAGTCGTTAGCGGGGAACTAGAAAATCAACTTTCACACAAGTAACTCGCAACAAATGGCATCAAAAATAGTAGAGCTTTCCTGATGATCAAAGGGTATTAGTATTAGGTTTTACATCCGATCCAGAAGTTAATTAAAGATTTCTTATATAATGTTACTGTTTTTAATAATGAGTAATATGTTTGCTACTGCTCATGCGTACAGAAGCTATTAATTGCTCACATCACTCACGCGTACCACCTGAAACATTCCCGCGTACCACCAGTGGTACGCGTACCACCGGTTGGGAACCCCTGCTCTAGAGCTCGAGCCAAGAGGTACAGACTTCAGAATTGGTGCAGGAGTTCCCAGTACCTGTTACAAGTTTTTCGAGAAAACCCTGCAGGATGGCTGCTATTTTGGTTCTAAAATTACTGAATTTACCTTTATGCACGCAATTACCTTTACATGTATTGATTTATCGAGTTGTAATTAAAACACGTATTATGTTAAATACCCCTAGCTTTACCACGGTACTTTTGGATGCAACATTGTAAGGGGCTGGGGAGCCCAGTCGGTTAGGCACTCGTCTAGCATGCGAAAGGTCCCAGGTTCGGGTCTGGACATCTCCAAAATGACTACCGACCTATAAACGGCCCGTGCAGCCAAAAATGTCCAACGAATAATACCCCGTGTAGGGGAGTGCACCTTAAATATGCTCCAATGTCCCAACGCTGCATACGTTGTCGCCCTTAACGGTTGCGTTGGGTGCCTATTGAGGTGTTGGCTCGTCACTTGACTGTTGTTCTAAAATACCAATAGCCCTCGCGTAGCTCTAGTGCGACGATAATTAAAACAAACCAACCTACCTACACTCTAAAAAATGAATGCTCAAAACGACGACATTTTCCTTAATTTTGACGATTCCGTTACTGGCAAATGCTCCGAGTTTTCGTTTCCTCAAAGTGGGGAAACTTGATTCGTCATTTTTATGAGGATTTGAATGTCGTCTAATCTAAAGAAATATTTCGTCATTTTTGAGCACGCGAGTACAACAATGAGATTCAGTTTCCTCAAAATCAAGATACAGAATCGTCAAATCACGAGCGTAAAAGTGAGGATTCGCGTTTACTCAAAAGTCGCGTGATAGTTTGACGAAACAATCCTCAAAATTAACGAAATGAGGCTGGAGGATTCATGAATCGTCAAAAATGAAAGTGTTGTTTCTGAGAGTGTACACTCTTAAAACAAAAGAGTGAAATCCACTCCAGTTGGAGAAGTGCATTTTCGACACCCTAAAGGCATGCATATTTTCTCGGACTGAGTTAAAATCACTCGTTTGGAGTGATCCTGTCGGAGGTTTAACACACAAAGGATCCACTCCAAAAGGAGAAGTGCATTTTCCAGTCTGGAGGAGTGAAATCCACTCAGACTGAGGTAAATTGGGAGTGTTTGTTTTAAGAGTGTACCTGCAACATTGTAATTTATTATCTTTTTAGATGAATCCCCAGCACTGCGTGCCCACCATTGATGACAATGGATTCATCCTTTGGGAAAGTCGTGCTATCCAGACCTACCTGGCCAACAAGTATGCACCAGACAACTCCATCTACCCCAAGGACCCACAGGTCAGAGCTGCTGTCGACAGGATGCTCTATTTCGACATCGGAACACTCTACAAGGCGGAAGGAGAATTTTTGGTAAGTAGAGAAACTAATGGCTTTCTAAGAAACAAATGGTCATATTCGCGAATACGAATATCACACAAAGAGTCTCCAACCTAGGGACACGAATATTCGTATTCGCAGAAAAAATCGAAAAGCTACTATACCAAAACCGACTAAGTTTGCAGCAGAGAAATGTACTACGCGGTGGAATTTGTGTAAACAACACGTCTGGCGCCGAAGCTTCGCCTGCTCCGATTGGTTGATAATTTGACCCTGATATTCGTGCGCCCTGTTACGTCAAAATCGAAGGAAAAAAATAATTAAAATAACACTCTAACTGAAGCGAAACTAATAAAAATAATAAACATATGTCTTTAAATAACAAATTTGTTTATTGAATGTTAAATACCTATTTGTATTCGATTTTCGCCCTCAAAAATGAGAACTATTTATCCTCTTTCTCGTAGAACATTTGTATACTGCAAACTTAAGGTCGGGAGAGGTATAACCAACTCTAGAGATCTTTTTAATGAATAGTCAGTGTGTATAACATGTAACAGAACTGGGGCTATGAGAATCGTTGGAACAAACTTCACTGTACTATAATCGCCTTCACTCCACTGGACTCGGTTTAGTCGGATCTTCGCTTTAACAAGACAAATATTTTGTTCTTATTCCTAAAATGTAAAAATGACTCGTTATCAATCCCTGATGATCCGATATGTTGCCGATAAAAAGGGCGGACCCTTGGTAAAATTCCAATTTTCCAGGCTTCAACAAAAAAATTTAGTTTCTTTTAATGTTATGCAACTTTGAGTGCTTTAATACTTTTTTTAAAAAAAGTGCGTTACTGTAACTGTATTTATAAGGCGAGATCAAATGTCAACTAAACCTTAATTAATATTCTCCAGTTTAACCGGATTTTCACTTCACCGTCTTGCCAGTTATCAAGTAGCAATTCTTGGGCTTCAAGTGCAAATTCGTGTGCAAACTCTAGTACATTACTTCACGGGTTCCATTTAAACTGAAATAAGCACAACCTTATGAGCCAGCATGGCTCGGACAAACTTCGATGTGTTTTCGACAGAAAAAAACACAATTTGTAAATACAGTAGACAGCTTAACCGTCTTAAATGGTGCTAAGGGAAAGTTAGTTAAGCCAAAATAATTAAGGCTTGGACATAAATAAATTTGACTGCACGTTTATACACATTGATATTTGTCTTATAAAATGAATAGAATATCAAAGCAATGCTCCATTTCATTCAATGTATTCAAGCACAGTTGCATTAAAAAATCCTATTCAACAGTAGTTTACAGTGATATTTCTATAAATATATTTTTCTATTCCAGTACCCCCAACTGTTCGCTGGTCAGGCAGCCGATCCCGTGAAGCTGGAGGCCTTCAAGAAAGCGCTGACTCTGTTCGAAGAGCTGCTCGGCAAGACCAAGTATGCCGCTGCGGACCACATCACACTGGCTGACTTCTCGCTCTTCGCCAGTCTCACTTTCGCAGAGGTAATTATACTAACGTCGCATTTGTTATGCAATGGTAAGACTATAGACAGACCGCCAATATCTGGAGTTGCAGATTCCCACCAGTAATCTAGTTAACAACTAATACAATAGTATAAAAACCGAAATAACGCTACCTTGAGGATCCTTTTGGTAGACAATGGGTTGCAAATGGCCAATAACATTAGTGATCGGTGGACAGTTGGACACTAAACACACGAATACTAGATGCATGCTACTGTAATAACGATTGACTTGCTAGTTTCAAAATAAGAATAAGTATTAACAAATGGAATAACAATGGAAAATTATGAATGGGAAAATATATCCTCGAAGTCTCTCCCGATCATACAACAGCAATCATCAACTAAGTGATATCGTGTATCAAATTCTGATAAAATTCGGGTGAAGGCGTAATGTAGGACTACAAAAAGACCGCCATAAGATGACGTTGCAAGTTCAAAAAGCCGAAGTAACCTATTTCCATCTTGGATCCTTTCGGTAGATTATGAGCTGCTAAAGGCCAGGAACATACAGGGTGTCCGTAAAAGAATTTCAGAGTTTCAAATTGTTATAGTATAGGCTGTAATCGTTCGACAGTTCTGGTTGAAGGTGGCGAATAAAGATTAACTCCAACAGAGTCTCACCCTACCCAACGATTTACCGACCTTGAAGGGTAGAATTGCACAGGCTGTTGCTTCCATTAACCCTTTCAGTCCCAAAAATTTACTACACTACATAAACATCTGATATTTACAAAATAAGCTTATTTTAGGTCAAATATAAGATTTCCATAAGAAAAAAAAATCATTTTAATTTTTATATGGTTTTTAAAATAATGCCAAAATTTTTTAACTGTGGAAAACAACAAAATAAAAAAATATATATTACCTAAAAACCCTTCGAGTTATATATTTTAAGGTATCTGACCATATTATTAAAAAATTTTTAATAATTAAGTTAACCGAAATAGTTTAAATTGTGTTTTAAATATAAGGAACTGAAGTGAACTTTCCAAAAATCAGGTGAAACGCTTGTTAGCTATTTTCTGAATAAAAAAAAATGTAGTTATGATTTCTATTGAGATTAATGTAAAATATTGTCTAATAGAACAGAGTGTGTAGAATCGAATGATGGGTGTTGGATGTCATAACGGGGCATAAACATTTAGAAAAAAAATATTGAATGTGATGATGCCAAATGGCATCACTGGGACTGAAAGGGTTAACTATCACATTTTCGTTTGGATGTGTGCCGTATTACCAAAGGCGCACACATTAAGCAATTACTAGAAAAATTAGTCTGGTTTTCCTTCACTTTATTGTAAATAACAAATCATACATAAAACTCCTGTAATATATCATTAAAACTAGGACATTCTCTTACGGACACTCTGTATTTGGGACGAATTTGGTCCAAACTTGTATCCAGCGAAAGCTAGTTGAAGTCTTAATGGATTTTGATGCGTATATATGTGTACGGTTCCGATTACACTAGTTCTCATACTTAAAAATATTCATGCATTGAAGGACATTGCACATGAGCCTTCGCCAAACATTGCCTCTCTTCCTCCAAGACGTTATCTGTGGTTCAAAACAGTGACGCCCGTCACCAAGCCCTCGTGTAGCTCTTGTGCGACGATAATTAAACACAACACAATTCAACTTCAAGAGGTTACCGAAATCCTTTTCACTCTTCAGTGATTGGTTTTATGTTTCCACAACCAACCAACCGCGTACCAAACCAAATGAAGTTTGCGAAGCTCGCGTGTCCTGCCCTTGTCATCCCCCCCGGTGTATGCCTATCCATAGTAGTTTAATAATAGCAGTTAGTATAGATTTAGTTGGTTCTATTTTTGTACTGAATGTGTATCTAATGTTTACCACTGTGCTTATTACTTGTACTAAGAGGAAATTTTTTAGTAGTTTTGAAATTTATTATTTTTCTTAGGCTTATGGGGGGGGAAAAGGTTTTACATTTAGGATTTTTACATACTAAACCTACATTTTAGAACAGTTTTATGTACGAGAATGGAATCTTTCTTGCATTTTCATCAAATCTCAAATTAATTTACTTATTTTTATATTTTATCGAAATTGCTTTACTTTTGATCCACGAGTATTAACTTTAAAATGATGGAAAATTATGTTTTTTGTAGTTAATTTGTGGTAAACTTTTCTTGTAGGCTTTAGAAAAATCGTGTTGATCGTAATAAAAATTTTCCTTTCCTGGATACGCTTTGTAAGCTAATTTGTCGAGTTGGGTTTAACTTGTTACATACGATACTAGATGGCAGCACCACATTGTTAATTTAGATAGCTTAGATATATCGTAGCTTTAATGCGACTTTTTTTTTTACAAAACAAATTCATTTAGTAACGCTTAGAATGTATTTTCCAAGATCCTATTAACTGCCAATGGTAACAATATATTTATAATTTAGAGTTTACAGAAAAGGTTTAATTATCTCAATCGATTCATACTGTTTTCTAAGAAAATCAAATGCGGATAATCGGATCTTCCCTGAAAGTATATTTTAAATACTGTAATGAATATTGAGTGAGAAGAAATATTTAAAGATAGGGACGTTAATTTAATGAAAAGGCAACATTTTTACGTTTTAAGGTGGAGAGCGCGTGTCTCCGAACTACATGCCTCTCTGTTAGTCTGAAGGAAAGTTTTCTAACCAACCTTTACTCGGACTGCATTGAATATTTTTTATGTGATAAATGTACACTCCTTGCCAACTTCAGTTGGGTAAATAAATATGCGATGGAGAAGATCCTTCCGCGCATGTAAAGAGTTCTATAAATTTGTGAATCCATCCACAAAACATGTTTAAAACATTAATTTCGTTTAAGGTCTAACAGATTTGAATATTCGAGAAAATTTGGCAATTTTATCGGAATGAAAATTGTATTTTTGTTAAATTGTATTCAGATCATTTTGTATGTAAATATTACCTTCAAGAGTTTCCAAACGGACCAATCGCGCTTTTCCCTCTTCCTTTTTACTCTGGTTTTACCCAAGTTAGGTTGGCACGGAGTTTAGCTGTCTTGTGGGGTCCTACAATCCCACTTTTTGAAATTACTTCTATTTTGTTACTGTATTAAAAATTAAGGTGCTTCTCTTTCAGGTTGCAGATTTCAGCTACGCCGAGTACCCCAAAATCTCTGCCTGGATGCAGAAACTGAAATCCGAGGTCCCGAACCACGCGGAGATCAACGAGAAGCCACTCAACGCATTCCGAGACTTCCTCAAATCGAAGAAGTAAAAAACTCATCTGAATTAATTCAAGAAGATGCACCATATTTGATATTGAAGCACCATTATGTTAAAGTTTAAAATTTTTTTGTTAAGTGAATTTTTAATAAATTACTTTTTGGCCACCAATCTGTGTTGTTTAAACTCCTTTGCTGCTTCCTCATTAATGACAGTTGGCAGTGAAATATGGCACTCGAAAATGAGCTTTCTGGCTCAAGTTTAAAAAAAAATCATTACGTTTATTATTAATCAGCTTGTATTGAAGTAAACAACGTATAAGACGGACTATAGTCCTGAATAATTTATGTAGGACAAAATAAATTACATGATTGAAAAACTAATTTAAGGGGGTTCGGTATGTTGTATATCGGTAATGTTAAATTGGCCAATAGCAATGTACCTTTACACAATAACTACTGATCAGATCATCTTAAAATTTTCTGTGTGTTATGCCAACCTTATATTAATCTTAGGTTAAGTTATTTAAAAAAAACTGTTAGATTTTTTAAATAAAATAAGTTTTAAAGTACCCAAAAAATCATGAAATTTTTCAATTTTTTACCCCATGAAGTTTTTTTCACTTTAGTTTTATTGAAATTTATAACCTCGGATTAATCTAGACTATGTATTACATTATATAAAAAAAGTTTACGAGAAAACATAGCATAGTTTTCGAGAAAAGGTACATCGAAGTTCAAAAAATCAAGTTCTGAGAAAAACACGTTTAAAGTTTTTATTGTTAATCCGTTTCGGTAAGGAAAGGATTATATAAAATGGCTCTTAATGTCAAATATTTTTCCAATCGTCTTGATACTTTACGACATTATTAATAAAGGTTGTAATAGTATTTTAAGCCAATAATTTTTTTTTATTTTTTCACTGATTTTGGGGTACTGAACCCCCTTAAAAAGACCTTAAGGGGATTGGGAGCGTTGGACCGCGGGTCTCCAAATAAAGTGCCTCAGTGTTAATCCAATGGTGAAAAAAGCTATTTTCTCCGCCACATTTCTCCGGCTGTATTGAATATTTTACAAACGGATTTTCTGTGTAATAAATGTAGCTGACTTGCAGGTCCCGACAATCCCACTTTTTGAAATTGGCTCGAAATTTTTAAATTTTGAATAAATATTTTTACAAAGTTTTCGAAGCAATTTCAAAAAGTGGGATTATAGAAACCTGTAAGTTATCTACATTTTTTTATTTAAAAACATTTTGTTAAATTATTTAATACAGCCGGAGAAATGTGGTAAAGAAAATAGATTTTTCCTATTAGATTAACATTGAGGCAATTGAGTTTGAAGACCAGCGGGCCCATTCCCCCTTAATTTTGCGTTTTTATTCGAAAATGAAGGTGCTAATATTAGTTTCAAAGTCGTCATTGGTGGATTAACCCTTTCAGTTCCAGTGATGCCATTTGGCATCACTTTCAATATTTTTTTCAAAATGTTTATGTCCCGTTATGACATCCAAACACACATCATTCGATTCTTCACACTTTGTTCTATTAGACAATATTTTACATTAATCTCAATAGAAGTCGGAACTATTTTTTTTATTCAGAAAATGGCCAACAAGCGTTTCACCTGATTTTTGATAAGTTCACTTCAGTTCCACATATTTAAAACACAATTTAAACTATTTCGGTTAAAATAATTACTAATTTTTTTTTTAATAATATGGTCAGATACCTTCAAATATATAACTCGAAGTGTTTTGAGGTAATAATATATTTTTATTTTGTTGTTTTCCACAGTTAAAAAATTTTGGCATTATTTCAAAAACCATATAAAAAATTGAAATGAATTTTTTTCCTTATGGAACTCGTATATTTGACCTAAAATAAGCTTATTTTGTGAATATCAGAAGTTTCTGTAGTGTAGTAAATTTTGGGGACTGAAAGGGTTAAACTCAACGTCTATGTTGATAGGCTCAATAAGACTTTGTCTTGACTCTTCTTAACCTATTGACATAGTTTTGGCGAACATTCTTTTACCACTTGAAGTACTAATAGTCGACCTCTTCACTTAACCAATAGTATTTATTTAAATTGCTAGGAATATATTGACTGTTAATAATTAAAAGAGGGTTTTGACGGGTATAAGCACGCTCCGGCGAAGCAGTAAAGCAGCTACAAAGCCCAAACACCCTTTTGGCAGGGGCCGTGGGTAGCCTAGTGGTTAAGATCTCGTTCTCGGAAGGTCCCGCTATCGAGTGCTGATACCACTGAAGACCCGAGTATATTCAGAGTACGTGCTAGTTAAATCTGTGGGTCCGAAACTGCTGTGGTCGGTCATGGCGCAGTTTCCCACGGGTACAGGTCCCTGGAGACTATTTCCCTCTCCTTCAGGAACATGTCTAACTTGCGAAGTTGGCGATAGATGGCAGAATCTGCCACGTATATGTGTTGTGTCTGTCTTACTTGAAGAAGGTTTATATAAGCGGGTCTCTGACCAAGCTTACAAACTGAAAAATATGTCTCCCAACCAACCCCCAAAACCTAAAGCCTCCTTTTGCGAGATTTACTGAACTGCATATTTGGCCTCTCCGTGGCCGAGTGGTTTAAGGCGTGAGCCTCAGGATCCAACCTTCTCTGGTTCGAATCCCACTTACTACCAGTCATCCTATAAATCGGATATCTGTACTGAAATAGTAGAAAAAATCCAACTCGTGACGGATGGGCCCGAGTACACTGGGACAGACGTGCTCGTTAAATCTGTGGAGTCCAAAGTCCCGACGGCGTCAGCGTACGATGTCGCTCGAAGTTTCCGTTGGGTGCCCGCTCAGGTGTCGATCTCGTCACTTGACCAGGGTTCTAAATTACGAGACGTTATTGGCTGTGTTAAAGCTCCTGACGGAGGCTAGAAATAGGCAGCCGGAAACGATTACATTACCTACTGTATATTTGCCTATTTAAAAGGAACACAAATTTATATGAAAAGCGATAAAATCTAAATCAAACTGAGCGGAATGAGACCTGAAAATAACCTTATCAGATTTTACACAAGTCATGACGGTAAACAGTTTGACTTGTCATTGCCAAGGCTGAACTTTCAAAACATAGTGTGATGAAACAACATATACAAGATCTTCAACTTGTGCTGTTCCAAGGTCCCGATGTTACGTAAGTTCCTTTTTAGATGCACTCTCATTCGTTTACTTATTATTCTAAAAATCAGAATGTAACACTTTGGCTGTATTTTGTTTCCGCGTAGTCATTTGACTAGTTATATTGAATGCTAAGAGCATGATGCCTTAGTGCATCGTACTTCAAGTTCCAACATAAAGGCAAATTAGTCTTGCAATATGTTAGGTTAGGTTTGCATTATCGTCGCACTGGAGCTGCACGAGTTATATTGAGGACGGTCGTCATATTTTAGAACCACGGTCAAGTGACGAGCCGACACCTGAATAGGCACCCAACGCAACCGTTTAGGGCTACATCTTGCGCAGCGTTAGGACTTTGAAGGATATTTATCGCGCACTCCCTTACACGGGGAATTATTCGTGGACGTTTTTGACTGCACAAGTCGTTTATATGTCGGCAGTTATTTTGGCGATGCCGGGACCCAAACCTGGGACATTTCGCATGCTAGGCGAGTGCCTAACCGACTTTGCTCCCCAGCCCCTAGTCTTGCAATATGAAGGAAGGAGAACGGTGGATTAGGGCGACATGCCACGGAGGTAACAATTGCCGGTTCTTTTTTAGGATCGTGCTATAACAAACAAAATTCCCACTAATAAGTGTCCCAGCGTAAAAGTGTCACGTTTACTATAAATCTGTAGTCTTCCCGAAGATCTGACGTCACGTACGATGTCATTACTAGGTTATGTTGGGTGCTATGCTTGTTTCAGATGACGTATTCTTTCCAGCTTTCATTCCTGTACTTACTTAGATCGGTACTATAATTGGTTTTTCTGTTCCCAACTGCTCGAGAAATAATTTATTTTCATTTTTCTCACTATTTCTGTGCCACTGTATTCCTAACACATGCCCACAGTGCTGCTCGGGTTCTAGCCTTTTTGAGATAACCCAATTTAAAAAAATAAATCAACAATAATCCATAATAAACCTTTTTAATACTATAAGATTTTAAGAGATAGGTCAAAATATTTTTGTAGTTAAAAACTTACAACAAACACTGTGTATACATTTACAACTTCGTTTTTTTCACGCATTCTTTTAGGCCAACCAGTGTTTTTTCTATGGAAGAATAAGCAGGAATTTCAGCTTTCATCCTTTTCATCCAACTTGAAATTTTCGGGAAACCAGCGAAATCGTAGTCTGCTACGATCTGAAATCAATTGTGCAAGATTAGTCCTCGTTACTTGACGAGTTGACAAAGCTTCTAAATTACGGGGTTTGTGTTGGGTGTACCGTTTGGTTGGTTGGTAGACATATATATTTTCAGGCTTGTGTGCTTGGTCGCAAGGACCCGCTTATAAACCATCGTCAAGTAGGACAACACAAGACGCACACATACACAAATGACAGATGTTGCCATCTGTCGCCACCTCCGCAATTTAGACATGTCCCTGAAGGGGAGGGAAATTTTCTCCAGGGACCTGTACCCATGGGAAACTGCGCAATGACCGCCCACAGGACTTTCGGACCCAACAGATTTTACGAGCACGTACTCCGCATATACTCGACAAACACATCCATGCCTGAACGGGATTCGAACCCAGACCCAGCAGCTTCAGAGGCCAATGCCTTAACCACTACGCCGCTGGATCGGCGGGTGTACCGGGATCAATACAGGTTTGAAGCATACTCAAAAATAAGAGACTACGAATGACACAAGGAGGCCTCTGACGAAGCAATAAAAAAGACAAACAAATCTACCTAAATAAGCAAATTGAACGTCCAATCCAATTTTCATTAAAAACAAATTAATTTCGAGGCCTGAAAAGACTCCACTTCAGGGACATGTCTAAATTGTGGAGGTGGCGAGAAATAGATGGCAGCATCTGTCACGCATGTGTGTGTTGTGTCTGTCTTACCTGACGAAGGTTTATAAGTGGGTCTCTGACCGAGCACACAAGCCTGAAAATATGTCACAACTGTCACAAACAAGTGTTTAAAAAAAAAAAAACGCCACAGACGTAAAAGAACTATGATTTTTACCAAGAGCGCCAAAAAGGGAGAAATTTTTCCAGAGCGGCAATCCTATCTGGCGGTTGACTTTGGATCAACGCCAAAATTCCCAGTCCTAAAACACGTGACTCCAGTCGAACGGTTTTAATGGTAGGATCAAGCTGTGAATGGGAGATTTCTACTGGCACGCTCTCTACTTATTCTAACTCTATGGTGTGCCCATTTAATTTGAATTGAAATTAACAAAATTTTCTTTTATACTCTGCCATTCAAAGGACTTTTATGCAAGCTTAATTATGAAAAAAAAGTAAATACTGACAGATTAAATAAAAAATCAAATTACCAATTCGGACTATAAAAATCAAAAGGATAAACAAACATTAAGTATTTAATTCAATTAACAGAACTTAACTCTTAAAAATGCGAGCCAGGACACAATACTTATGTGAGGTTTTGCATGGTTTAGTTAATATTTAACCCTTAAATTACATTGCAAAAATGTAAATAACCATAATAAAGAAGAAAAAATTAGATAAATATGTATAACTATTTTCAAAAATGGTGCCAGGACAGAAATCTTCCCTTTTTGAAGAATAGCCCATATATATTTTGATTTTGGTTTGGTTTGGTTTGAATTATCGTCGCACTAGAGCTACACGAGGGCTATTTATATATTTTTGATAGTTAAGAACTTACCTCTACAAAAATAATATGGGAGAATATGGAAAAATCTGCCAGTGTGATGTGATCGCCAGCTACATATGGAGTCGATCTCAGGAATCCTTCTAGTAATTCGAGAGCATCCTGTAACTGTTCAACTTTCTTCGGATCCTCAGGAACATCTCGGAATAAAGGGGCCTATAATGGAAAAAAAATATTTGCCTCTGGGTGCCAAGGGTACATTACAAGTAAGCTAAATTTTAAAGTACTAGATTTTGTGGTGCTAATCCACTACGCAAACAAATGATAACTTAATATAGAGTTAGACATATGATAATTTAAATAATTAACTCGTAACCGAACAGATGGGTTAAGGAGGAATAGGCGCGCTGGACCGCGGGTCTCCAAACTCAAGTGCCTCAGTGTTAATCTAATGGGAGGAAAATATTTTCTCTGCCACATTTCTCTGGCTGTATTGGATACTTTTACAAACTTTTTTAGGGCTGGGGAGCCCAGTCGGTTAAGCACTCGCTTAGCATGCGGAAGGTCCCAGGTTCGGGTCCGGGCATCGCCAAAATAGCTGCCGACCTATAAACGGCCCGTGCAGCCAAAAATGTCCGACGAATAATACCCCGTGTAAGGGAGTGCACGTTAAATATCCTTCAAAGTCCTAACGCTGCGTATGATGTCGCCCTTAACGGTTGCGTTGGGTGCCTATTCAGGTGTGGCTCGTCATCTGACTGTGGTTCTAAAATACGACGCCCGTCGCCAATAGCCCTCGTGTAGCTCTAGTGCGACGATATTCAAACCAAACCAAACAAACTTTTTTTAAAAAATAATGCATGTAGATAACTTACAGGTCTCTATCTTCCCACTTTTTGAAATTGCTTCGAATATTTTGTGTAAAATTATTTATTGAAAATTTAAAAAAGTATTCGAACCAATTTCAAAAAGTCGGAAGGTCGGGATCTGTAAGTCAGCTACATTTATCACATAAAAAAAATCCGCTTGCAAAATCTTCAATACAGCCGGAGAAATGTGGCAGAGGAAATATTTTTTTCTCTATAGGATTGACACTTGTGCACTTTGCTTTGGAGACCCCCGGTTCAGCGCACCCATTCCCCCTTCATACAATAGCTTAACAGTTCTGCAGAACGCCATTCTTTTGATTGCGTGAACTTGCAGATATCGACGAGTGTATGTTTGAAACGTTTTTATCATATTGGATATTTGGATAAAGAAATTGAAAAAAAATTCTGATGAATTAATTTCTTTACGACTCCTTTCTCTCTTTTGAACAGTGCTCCGATTAGTGATCTGTGTCCATGTGACTTTAAAACATCAATCAAAGATCGAGAAAAATTAATTTTCATTCAGCATTTCTCTTGCAACTCAAGGTCTGAAACATGCCCATAATACCTTATAATACCTTATACCCAACATAATGCCTTAAACTGAAATTCAAAAACTTACTACCAAAAAATGCTTCCACTTTTAATTACATAAATTTAAACTTTGCATTTTTCTGATTAATTACATAAATCATTAAATGTTAAATAAATGTTAACAGATGCATTAACTTATTAATTACATAAATCAATACTGCCGTGGGCAGATGAACTGCATGTAATCGCAACAATGAGTTGTACCATTTTTGATTTGAGATTTAAAAAAAAATACAGTATGTTTTCTTAATTGTTAAACTAATTGAGTACTTGCAACAATGGTCCAAGTCACTATGGTAGTTTCTGCAGTTTACCAGGCTACGGCAGAATAATGGTACGGCAGAATAATGGTTGTAAGTTTTAGAGTTTCAAATTCAAGCTATTATTTGACTCTACACATGATAATGCACACGATTGTTATTGGAACATGCTTTTAAGTGAATACAGAAACAAACAAAACTAAAATTTACCAAGTATCCTTTCTCAGCCTCAAACAGAGTTCCGATGTCAAAATACAGCATTCTGTCAACCACACCTCTTTTCTTGGGATCCTTTGGGTAGATAGGGTTATCCGGAGCGTATGCGTTTGCCAAATAGGTTTGTATTGCACGGCTTCAAATAAAAGAAGTGAAAGCGTTAGATCCCAAAATAAGTTTTAAATGTATTATGATCCCTATTATCTATAATAATAAAAGAAAGAGTGTGTCTGTGCATATGTCTGTGGATCGCAAAAGACCTACTTAGATAGCTCTAAAAAATTCGAAATTTTTAATATAGATTCCTTTTAATACCTACGTGTGCACCTGAGGCTTAGTTTTTTCATATTTGATTGTGATTTTTAATTAATATAATTAGTTTTAAAAAAAACGTCATCCACGTGGGATTGCGGGACCATAACAGGGCTTGAAAATACATGGACCGGGCCGAAACGGGGTCTTGACGCCATCCTCTATTAGTTTGATTGATTGAGTTTGGTTGAGATATGCGCTCGCCCGAAGGCTGCTTCATCCTCTATTAGTGTTTGCTTTTTTAAGTGCGCATGCGCCAACACGAATTTAATATATATATATATTTATTTTTAGTGTATTTTCACAAGTAAGCATGCCTCTAAATGGAAGCAATGCGAAGTTAACGGGTTCCCAGTAAGGCCAGAGACATAACATAGAGTGGACTGCGCATTGGCAAACCTAAAGTGTCCTAAACATCTAACTTACACAGTCACATGACTGTTTCGCGTTTGGCTCGCATCTATGGCGAGTTTACCATTTGGCGAGTTTTCCACAACGACCTGAACACAGAGGCCGACAATCTAATGTTATGATAAAGAAGCTTGGAAAGGAGCAAGGATGAATCGCTAGTATTTTAAGATCCTCTTAAGATTATTTCTTTGATTTTGTGCGTCTATTTAAGATTACTTGAACAATTGAATGTGGACTCTTTATTAAAAATTAATTTAAAAGAACATTAGTAGGTTTATGTCGAGTGTTGCTGTAATATAAGTTGATATTGACATGGTGAATATTTTCTGCTGTCTCTATAACTTTCGTTCTAACGGTCCGATTTTTTAAAAAAAAAATCAAATATATATATATTTTTTTGAAATATTATGCTTCTTCCTTTTTTAAAAAAAATCAAATACATATATTTTGAAATATTATGCTTCTTCCTTTTTAAAAAAAAAATCAAATATATATATATATTTTGAAATATTGCTTCTTCCTTTATTTCACCTGGAATAAATCAACTTTCTAAAACACATCAACATATTCCAAATTCAACAAATGCTCTACTTTTTAAATATAAATAACTCAAAAACTACGATTGCAAAAACAGGTTTCGTTTTGACCAAATTGTAAAAAAAAATATTTTACTTCTAAGCTGTCAATGTTCAGACCATTAATTTAATTGACTTGGCCCAAAATATTTATTATAAATAGAGTTTCTTACAACGTTGATTTAATCATGAATATGATTCTTCAGTATAAAAGAGTTTTTAGAATAAATTCCCTCGATAGAAATTATAGTTTATGACGAACACACAATTACTAAAAATATGCAGAACTAAATAAAATTTACCCGTGAAAGTGTGACTAATCCTTTTTTATACCCCTCTTTACAATTAGGAATTCACAAGCATTTGGCATCTTGCACAAAATGTTACTGAATTAAGAGTACAACATTCACGATTGTTAACATGCTCAGAGATTAAAAGAATGTAATTAAATATTTATTATTTAAGCCAAAAGAGAAAAATTCCGACAATGCTCAAAAAATCGTCTGCAAAAACATTAAAAAAAAATTCAAACTGCCGTGATTGGTAGAAACCCACGTGACATGGATATTGATGGTAGTCTCCACTTCGGTTTGCTAGCTGATATTCAGGTCTTGCGACAATTTGGAATAGTTCGTAACGAAACGGTAGTGTTAAGTTGCCATATGTAGCAACCTTTCCCCTCTTGGCGATTTATGATGTTTAGGACATAATGCTAATCTGCAAGGGATGGCGTTATTTTAGAAAAAAAACGGTTTTCCGTTTTCCATCGGTTTTTCCCTAAGAAACCGGTTTTCGGTACCGTAGGGCCTCATACAAAAAAAACCGGTTTTAATCAAAACCGGGACCACCGGTTTTTTGAAAACCGGTTATGGTTTTCCATCCCTAAGCTGCTTTACTATGAATGCGCAGTCCACTCTATGTTATGTCTCTGAGTAAGGCAGGACCATACTGCTAGTAAAACTATATATAGTATAGGACTATATATATATAAAACATATTCATATTATAGTGTCTATTTTACTAATAACTCTGTAAGCATACCTTTCAGCTAAGTAAAATCCTCCGTCATCAAGGGTAGGAACGGTATGCTGAGGGTTCATCTAAAAAAGTCGAAATTAATAACTGTGCTATACTCCTCAGAAAATCTGTATTAGTTACTCTTAAGTAATACCTCAGCTTTCGAAAGGGTTACATAATACAATTTTCGGTCTAAAATTATTGTTAAATCAATATTTCTCCTAAATATACAGCATCGCACTGCAACAATTTTGTTTTAATCCATCGCCAGATTCAACAAATCTCATTGTTTTACTGAAAAAGGGACCGGTGAGAGCTTGAGCAATTAAGTTTGTAGGTTTTACACCTTCAGATCAAGAGATCCCAAGTAGCTTAGGAGTAAATGCACTTTCCGACACTGTTATCGGATATAAAATTATTAAACAATTATGAGGGAAACACTATATGGCTTTCAATTTCCGCTAAATGAATCAAAACATTTAAAGTTGATTCTATACCCTATAAAGTAATTTTAATTACTTTAAAATCTAAACATTTCTATGCCAACTATCATTTGCACATGCACGATTTACTCGAAAAACCATATTATGACGTCAGACACGTATTGGAATCTTGTGCGCCAAATTTGAAGTCTGTATCGCTTTTCATTTTTCAGCATTACTTTTAACCTCTTAAGGCTCGAGCAAAATCCTACTCGTATATTCTTAATCTAAACATACTTTTCATACAAATATATGATAAAAAGTATGTTTTTCAAAGATTTAAAAAAATATATATTTAATAGTTACTAGGAACACGCCTTAAACTTTAAAAATACATATTTTTTGTGCTATAAATGCAACAAAAAAGGCCGTATCGCTTATTTTGTTGTTAACAGATTTGTTTAGCAGACAGATTGTTTTTAATGCAAAATGCTTTAAAATTAACTACTAAAAGAACTTTTTGGAAAGTTTAAAAAAAAATTCTTAAGAACTCTAATATCATATTGACCTTCGTTCAACTTTATTTTTATAGAAATAAATGGCTGATACCTGTAATCAAAGGCTGAAAGTTGATATTTGGATCTTCTTCTATCGGACCAGGTTAATTTCGTAACTAATTAACGTGTTAATTGCTTGTGGGGAGGTTTAAAAAAATGTCCCCAAATGGGGACGCCAGGTTGCAAGAGGTTAAAGAAATTCAATGTCAGCTACCCTTCGCGTATGCCCAATTTTCTTGAAAACATTATTGTGACGTTCATATATACGAAATTAAATACTCGTGTAGGAAATTTGAATGCTGTAGCTCTTTTAGTTCAAGCTGTAGAGTGATTTCAAACAGACAGACAGTCTAATGCTCAAAAACCACTTTTTCGGTATCAACACACTCCAAATGAAAAAAAAAACATCCAATGGAATTAAATGACATTTCAAAGAAAATCAAATACAAGGAAACTCACCTTTACAAACTCCTCTTTAAATTGTTCACCAGCATGAATATCGATACGTTTTTTATTATACTTAATACCGAGATGGTCAGCCGTCATTAGAACAGCGTGGCAAGGAGGGCTTGAATAATCAACATAAATATCGATTGTCATTTCTATCGATAATTTAGGTTAATAATTCAGCAAAAAATTGGTCCACACAATGTGAGTATTGAACAGATGAATGAATAAAAGTAGTTGTTTCGATTCTTACTTCATTTTGACGCGTCATGGTTGTGTAAGTTAGATTTCAAGACATTGCGTAGTCATATCATGTGTGTAATTTCTTATTTTTTTACTTTATGTCAGCATACTTAATATTATTTCACATACAAGGCTGTTCTTATGATTAAAAAGATAAATACAATCAGTAATTAGTTCATGAATGTCTAGTTGCAATTATCAATTAAAGTTTTAATATAACTGCATATTTTCATGTTTAGTTTTTAAATTCACACTTATCAATAAATTTATAATTTATGGAAACAATTTTTTAATGCAAATTACACTGCAAAATACATACAACTTGATCGAAATTTTATATTGAGTGTAATCGGATATTGCAGGGTGATTATTTTGTTTACAAGTTAGCTTATAGATGGCGACACTATAATAATGCTTTCTTTTAAATATTAGCCACATTACAATTAAAAATATTTGTTTTTGCTTTCATTTATACATTTGAAAACTTTATAATTTTCTTTTTTTTTCAAAGGGAATAATATTTGTTATGCTTCTTGCAACTTTAGTCAAAATTGTCTATAATAAAAAGATTATTTAAAATTTAGAAAATATAACATTTAATAATATAACATCATAACTCGAAAAGATCAAATCTAAAAAAAAAATTACACACATAGGTTGTATGTTTGGTTTTTTTTTGCAGTTTATACTTGTGTCATAACGATTGGACCACAAAAATTGTATTAAAAATAATTCTGCTAAAGAGAAACCTCTAATTACAAAGTTAATTTCTCAACAATAATGTATCTGAAAAAAAATCTAAATTGAAAAAAAACCCTTTGTAGTAATGTATCTGAATTTTTTTTTTCACAATGAACAACAAATCCGAAATTTTATTCTTTGCAGAATCATTCACAAAAAATTAAGCCAAAATTATACCGCAGTCGGTAGGATTCGAACCTACGCGGGAAGATCCCAATGGATTTCTAGTCCATCGCCTTAACCACTCGGCCACGACTGCTTGTCTAAGAAGGAATTATTATGATATTAATACAAATCTTACTTCAATGAGGTCGTAAATCCAAAAGGGGTTTTAATGTATATTTTATTTTATGCTTTCCCCAGGTTTTGGAAGGTGTTGGTGAGGAAAAAAAAATATTTTGAAAGTTAGTCCATTGCTGAAATACGAAGAGAACTCCCAGAACCCTATGTAGTGAGCTTTTTGGCCGTTAGATGGCTCTGTGCAACTAGGCATATTTTCAAATGTGTTTACATTGGCTTCCAGGAGCGTTGCCGATCCAGTGGCGTAGTGGTTAAGGCATTGGCCTCTGGAGCTGCTGGATCCGGGCTCGAATACCGTTCAGGCATGGATGTTTGTGTTTGTCGAGTATATGCGGAGTACGTGCTCGTAAAATCTGTTGGGTTCGAAAGTCCTGTGGGCAATCATTACGCAGTTTCCCATGGGTACAGGTCTCTGGAGAAAATTTCCCTCCCCTTCAGGGACATGTCTAAATTGCGGAGGTGGAGACAAATGGCAACATCTGTCTTCTTCTTCTTCTTCTTCTTTCTTATCCCTCTGATCTGGATCAGATCAGTTCCATGAGTCCCTCCGCCTTCAGTTTATCTAGAACAACATGAGGGCTACGCAGAAGGTCCTCCCGAGATAAGGCAATACATCGAAGTAAATGCTCGGCAGTGGCCTCGCTTGTGTTACACTTTGTACAAGTGGAGAAGATTTTGTTTCCCCCGGAGAACCTAAGAGTCCTAAGATGACCGGATTTGAGCCTTGTCAATGCTGTCTGGTCCTGTCTTACACCGTCAAAGCTCAGAGCACCTCCAGGGCTAGAGCCAGAGTACCAAGGATGAGGAGGTGATAGTTTCCAAGACGAGTTGACAAGAGCCTTTCTTCTGGAGTATATTTCATGGAAAGTTAAAGGCTCAGCAAGACGCAGGGGCAGAGATGACCCGTTCTTAGCCAAACTATCGGCGATGTCATTATATTTAAGGTTAACATGAGATGGTATCCATTGAAAATGTATAATGGAGGACCTGGATATCATCTTAAGTTTTTCAAAAACACGGATGCCCCGTTGGTCAACAATATTCCTCCAATTTTCAAGATACTGTATAACGCTACGACTATCTACAAGTAACCAAATATCTCCGACGAGTTGTCGTTCTAAAGAAAAGTCTAGAGCCATGTCAATGGCAAATAGTTCTGAGCCGAAGACGGAACTAAAATCAGCATTCCGTTGTTTGAGCAAGGTTTCTTCACTGCCGGATTTAATAAATACCCCGCTTCCAGTATGGCCATTTTCATCTTTACTACCGTCAGTATAAATCAGTACAGCACCAGATGGTATATTATTGATTACTTCCAGAGCAGCTTGTCTTAAGAATTCAGGATGTTGAGAAGATTTATTGGTGTAAGTCAATAGTTCTGTATGGAAGTACACATCAGTCAGTGAGTCAAGGGGGGAAGCGATCTGTCATATATGTATGTGTGTGTGTTGTGTTGTCCTACTTGACGATGGTTTATAAGCGGGTCCTTGCGACCAAGCACACAAGCCTGAAAATATATGTATACCAACCAACCAGGAGCGTTTCGCTGTTTTAGGTAAAAAGATCGTTAATTTTAATGTAAATGAATGTATTTTTTTTTTAAAGAAGATGCCAATATATTGCTGTGTACCATATTGCAAATCCGATAGTCGGAAAATAAGCGTTTCTTTTCACGAATTTCCGGTGAATGAAGAGCTTAAAAACGCATGGCTGAGAGCCATTTCACGTAAGGATTTTACTTCTAATGACAAATCTTGTTCGTCAAAAGTATGTGGGTTTCATTTCAAGAGCACCGACTTTATCGAAAATCGGAAAAGAAAATGCCTTAAGAAAGATGCTGTTCCTACGGTTTTTGAAGGATATCCTTCATATATGATTCCTTCCCAAAAGGAAGATCGTAGGTCACTGAAACATAAGATCGATAAGACCGATTTTGTACCTAGCTCCAGTAAACAAATAAAAGTGGCTGCGACTTCCGACTGTCAAAATTCCAGTTTATTAGTACTTGCTGAAGCCTGTTCTGAAACAAAACAAATCGATATTGGCAAAGATGAAATACACAAAACTGTGGGAACCCAAACTAAAATTCAGGGTAGTATTTATCTGAAGCAGTCGGCAGAAATTCGGCGTTTACGAAGATTATTGACAAAAAGAAATAATAAAATTGAATCTCTACAAAGAAAGTTGGAACAAAACGCAAAGAAAATAGAATATTTTGAAGAGGATGTTATTGCACAAAATGTCGAAAAAATGCGAGTGCTGAATGATGAGGGATATGCAAGCAAGCAAATTGAATTCACTTTATCCCAAATATCCAATTTTGGCAACAAAAATCCTAGATGGCCTGATGCCGTTGTACGTGAATGTGTACTTTTACACGCAGCTTCTCCAGAGGGTTATGATGCTATCCAAAACAGAAAGTTACTTTTACTTCCAAGCACAAGGACATTACAAAGATTTACAGGTCCTGTAAAGGGACAAGTGGGCTTCACCCAAGAGTTATAGATGAAGCACAAAAATTGAAGCCAGAAGAAAAATTTGCATCTCTTCCCAAGTACTCGTGTGACGTCGAATATGACGTGATTATTTGGTCATAAAATGCCCTTAAATTGACGTCGGTTTTTTTGGTGACAATGTCCATTTTGAAGACGTGATTTTCGACGTCAATCTGACGTGAATAAATGATTCTCTTGCGACTACATGACGTGAACTTTTCGTTATCAAATAACGTGAATTTCACGTGAAAGGTGGACATGAATTTCACGTGAAAGGCGGATGTGAATTTCACGTGAAAGGTGGACATGAATTTTACGTGAAAGAAAGGTGGACGTGAATTTCACATAATCAATTGACGTTAATTTTACGGGACCATATGACGCTATTTTCACGTGATCAAATGACATTAATTTCACGTGACTATATGACGCGATTTTCAAGTGATTCTTTTTTTTTAATTTCTATGTAATTTCAGTCATGGTGTAAAGCAAAAATTTGTTTAAAATATTTTGAATTACAGAAATATATAATCATTTTCAATGTATATTGTCCTAAAAAGAAGTTTCTAAATTAATGACTGTTAACATACTATTCATAATAAGTCATTAATTGAAAAAAAATTCTTTTACTGCTTATTTTGAAAAAGATATTTTTCATAACTTCAGAATATTGCATATTTTAAACAAATTTGTATTTTACACTATGATTGAGATTGCATAGAAATTGGATGAGAAAAACTGAAATTTAAAAACTATTCAGTACACAATTAAAATTTTTAATATAAGATTCATTTTTGACTTCTAGTATTTAATGAATTTATCTGTATTAATGAATGCATCAAAGATGTAATCAAATATTTTTATTATTTTGAATTTGAAAGATTTTTGTTTGATTTTTAAATTAAACTGGGCTGTGTTATTTTAGATTAAACCTTAAAAAGCCAAAATAAAACCCATCCCCGGTCTTTTTTTAAACTTTGCAACATTTGCAATCTTTTTTTTATACTAATAAAAGACTTTTGTGTTAAGATAAATAATGATAAATTTTGGATTGGATTGGTTTACATATATTTTCAGGTTTGTGTGGCTGGTCGCAAGGACCCCCTTATAAACCATCGACAAGTAGGACAAACACAAGACACACACAAACACATATGACTGATGCTGCCATCTGTTAATGATAAATGTAAAATTAGAAATTTTTTATTCTATGTTTACCTTTTTAAATAAAAAAAAATATGTCACAAAAAAGTTTTTTTATATTTAAAAGGTGAAAAATATTTTATTATGCTTAATTATAAATTTACAAAATAAATTTTGTTAAAAAATAATTATTATATCTTAAATAAATCTCCTGCTTGTTGGGTTGAAAATAGAAAAAAAAGCAAAAGCCATGCCCCGATGTTTTATTTTGATTTCACAGTTCCATTACGGTTGCGCTGCCTTACTAGGGTATTAGGGAGAAAGGTGAAATCAGTGAAAAGAACGATTGTCTAAGCCTTCTTTCCCACGGCCACTGCAAGGGGCTAATACAGTTAAGCCTTGGTTGTCAGAGCCTGTCGAAACGTCACAATAACGTAGCTAAGAAATCCCGCGCATGAGCAAATGGTAGCTTACGATTAAGGTTTTAAAGTTATTGAAATTACCGTATGGTATATAATTGCTTTTAAATTATTTGCTTTATTATGCGGTACAATAAATCAATACTATATTATGACTATTCTGTGTACTTTACTGAAAAATTCTTAACGGAATATAATACTGTATTAGAGAAAAAAGCTCCATTTCAAATAAAGCTTTTAATTTCTTTTAAAAAAAACAATATACCATTAAAAAAAGTGTGGTATGTGTAAACTACTGGTATTCCAGGCATAAGGAGCCTCACGGGAAAATTTCTGAAGAAAAATTGTAGAAATTTTTCCTGAAAAAGTATTTATAATAAGTAATACTAATAGAATTCCATAGGAGATAACCTGCAAGAAAAATTTAGGGTAATCTGTAAATGTAGGCAATAATTAAAATATTTTTAGTTTACAATCAAAATAAATTTATTTAAAAACCGGTTAACCGATTATATCATACAAATCATATTTACATCACTAATTACAAACAATTTCTTGAATATAGTAAAAAAATTAGGTTAGGGGAGACCGGGGTTAATTGGCACAGTTTGGCACTTTACAATTTTTCTAATTTTTTGGTTTGAAGATATTTGAAATGTAAAAAGTGGGTAATGTAGGTGAACATTTTGGCTACAAATCACACACACAATTGATTAAATATATTGTTGCCATCTTTCGGTGAAAAATGTTTTTCTTTGTGCAGTCAAACTATGCCAACCTATCCCGGTATCGGGGCTAGTTGGCATAGGTAGTGGGGTAAGTTGGCATAAGATGTGAGGCAAGCGTTTTTACTTGTCTTTATGTAAGGTGTAATTAGAATGAATGTAGCCCTCTCAGTTTCTTGTTCGTAGGTCCTCATAATTTGAACAAAAAATATTTACATTATCATAGATAGGTAAGACAGAAAAAGTGAGCTTACAGTTACTGTTTATTACATAATTCTAACTAGATAACCGCTTGCTCGAAATCGAGCTGAAATTTGTACAGTCTTAAATTATGCCCTTTTTTAAAACTCTGAGTTTGGCAAATCTACGTAAAAGTATCTAAAGTAAAAGTTAATATCTGTCCAGCCGTTATTGAGTTATGACTGAGAAAAGAAAACGCATTCCACATGTATATATGTATAGATAAAAATAATTTATTATTATGAAGTAGCCTATACCTAACTAAAATTAGGTTGCTATGAATGTTGGCATACTTATGTCAACTTACCCGTTGTTGCGGAGTTAGTTGACATACCCAGCCAGCTTATGTCAACTAGCCCCCCCGAGTCCCTATGCCAACTAACCCCAATAGAGCAAGTAAAATAAACATGACGACCAAAACAATTATTTATCAACTACAGCAGAATTGGACTTATGACTTCTTGGCTAAATGCCCAAAGATACTAAAAACTTGTGAATGTTATCCCTGAATGACTATACTACTGTACAAAACGACAAATACTGAATAATCAAATTTTACTTTCTTATATGAAAATCACGTTTAAATCTTTCCTCTAAAGGCAATGGCTGGATCTAACCGGCGTTTTAATGCAAGTTGGATGTTTAAATGACGATCATGTGACGGGCTCAGTAGCGCTCTTAATCAACGGTGAAATTTTTTTAATTCACAATGCCAACTAACCCCGGTCTCCCCTAATCTTTAAATGCATTCAATAATGAAAATTTTTAGTTTATAACCACAAGAAATTTATTTTACAACCAAATTATACTGTACAATTCCTATTTACATCACTCATACAAATAATTTCTCGATAATAGTACAAAATACTACATTCAAGTCCGTTCAACCAAAATTTAATTTTATGTTATGAAAAAATACATGGCAAGAAATATTGTATAGACACATCATCGTGGAGCAAGAAAAACTGGACCATCTGTTGATGTGTGATATCTGAAATTGTAAAGCAGATTTAATTATTTGAATGCATCTATAATAATAAAAGAAAGAGTCTGTCTGTGGATCGCAAAAGACCTACTTAGACTGCTCTAAAAAATTCGAAATTTTTAATATAGATTCCTTTTAATACCTACGTGTGTACCTGAGGCTTAAATTTTTCATATTTGATTGAAATTTTTAATTAATATAATTAGTTTAAAAAAACGTCAACCACGTGGGATTGCGGGACAATAACAGGGCTTGAAAATACATGGGCCGGGCCGAAACGGGGGCTTGACGCTTGACGCCATCCTCTATTAGTTTGATTGGTTGAGATATATGCGCTCGCCCTAAGGCTGCTTCATCCTCTATTAGTTTTTGCTTTTTTAAGTGCGCATGGGCCAACAACAATTTAATTTTTTTTGGTTTTGAGTGTATTTTCACAAGTAAGCATGCCTCTAAAAGGAAGCTATGCGAAGTTAACGGGTTCCCAGTAAGGCGGGACCATACTGCTAGTAAGTATATAAAATGTACTAATCAAAATGTTGAAAACCTTTTTCACTTATTTTCAATAAATTAGAGAGTTCAGAATACAAGAAGTGAAACAATTACAATTTTGTTATTTCTTAAAGTTAGCAGCGCATTTCATGTACTAACTTTGTAGAATTTTAGTGCAATAATGGAAAAAGCCCTAATTCAGATAATATCGGTAAGGCAGCAGCAATGAAAAATCCTAAGAGTTAATTTTTTTTGTTGTGTCAGTGATGCTGCCGAAATTGTGAAGGTTAAACTCAAATGAAGAAACCATGTGTTTTGATAACTGTGTCTGCAATTTTTTGGATATTAATGTCATAAAGATCTATTAATGATGGCAGAACTCCAGTGTATCTCAAATTGGCACCCATTGCCGGGCATTCAAAAATGTGGTTTGGTGTAAGCTGCGTATCTGGGCAGTTGTCACAGTTTCTATACACCTGCCTGCCCTCTTTGTCTATTTTCATGCCTTTGTGGTGATTAGTTCTTAGCCTGACAATGATGTTTGGTTCATTTTGTTATAAAGCTTAAAACCTTTCTTTTCTTTAAATCTTTAAAACAGCACAAAGAAGCTTTAAGCTTTCTATAGACTTGGTTCACTTGCTTTTTTAGCACTCCAATTAATAGTTAAGTATTTTACTTATTTAGTAAGTCCAAGTTTAGAATAAAGAACTTACTGCAAACTACTTTAGCTGGATTTATGTGTTGCCCAAACAGAAACTGGTTGAACTTTCGAATATCAATCCTACATTCGACCTTCTGTTTGTTGTCAGAGGTGTGTGTTAAAACTGAAAGAAATTATTTCAATTTTAGCAAATTAAAAGAAAATAATTAATGTTTATGCATAAAAAGTTTTATATCAAAGCAGTTGGTTTTTGTATAATTGGTCATTCCTGAGGGAAGTATCAATATAACATAAATATCTAAAGCTTCTTTTATACAAGAAAATATATAGGTTAGGTTCGAAATATGGTCCCACAAGAGCTACCATGGGCTATTGGCGACATGCTTTATATATTAGAACCACAATCAAGCGACGAGCCGACACCTGAATAGGCACCCAACGCAACTGTTAAACTACCTACACAACATCGTACGCAGCTTCATAATTTTGAAGGATATTCAAACCACACACACCCTTACACAGGGTATTATTCATCGGACATTTTTGGCTGCACGGACCGTTTATAGGTCGGCAGTTATTTTGGCCAATTCCCAAACTTAGGACTTTTCACATGTTAGGTGAGTGCCTAACCGGCTGGCCTCCAGCCCATACAAGAAAATATGGATACTACTATAACTATTAATTAAGTTTACATCTTATTATTGTAAATTTAACTAAAAAAAATACACATTGCATTATTATTCTAACAAAAGGGTTCTTAACTGATGCTAAAATCAAAAACATTCCTTACACCATTCAAAATTACTACTATACAGGATTTGTAAATATTTTAAGAAGTGTTATTTTAAATCTGTGTGTGTTTTATGTTATACTTTAATGACTTTTTATACAATTGAAATACGTTTAGCTATTTTTGACAATAAATTTTACAAGTCAAATATCGCTAACTGCCTTTTTGATTTAAATTGTCAATTAAACAAATCAAATAATCACTGAATTGAACAATCATAAATTGAAAGAAATAAAATAGGAAAAAATAAAGGAACAAATAACTCATTCTATTGTATTAATTCTTTTCAGCATTCTTACCAGAAGTTAAATTTAAATCTTTGAAATGTGTAGTGATGGTCACTGTATCAGTTTCGCAACGTAAATCTATTTCGCCTTCTGAGCTTGCAAACATAGTCTAAAATGATAAATAAATATTTGAATAATTTGTAAAGATAATCTGCTATATTATACATAACTAAAAATATTACCAATCAACCATTACAAAATATCAAAGCAATATTTTAAACTTAAGAATATTGTTTTAATAAATACACTCACAATATGAAATGTCTCTTGGGTTTTGAATTTTTACAAGGTGCAAGGTTAAAACTCGTTGTTTTACACAGAATTTTAAATGTACTAAAATAGAATTTTATTGCACACAGATATAAAATGTAATTTTACCATAAATGTAGAAATATTCTTCATTCTGTCAACAACACTTCTGACAACCTTGAGAGAAGGCATGTAAATGGACACCTAAAACAAGGATTTAATTTAAAAATAGGGTTGAGTGAATAATCGTCGCCCTAGAGCTACACGAGAGGATTGACATAATATTAAATAATAACATAAATTACATTTACAAAAGAAAACATATTAAATCGCGAAAGGGAAAAAGTTTATGATCTCACTTGGTGGAGAAAAAGGTATTTGTGGAAGAATACTTTTTTTAAAAGCATCTGCAGAAATGTGGTTTGAAAGAAGGAATTATCAAAAGATCTAAAACTTCTTACTGTTAAACGCTTAGAAAGTAGAGTTTCTCAGAGAAAGGTTGTGTTCAGATTTTTTATGTTAATCGATCATCGGCACTGCTTTGGATGATCATAATACTTTTTGCAGTGGTTGTAGACAAGGTTTCAGAATATACTGCAAAACTAAATAGAATATTTAAAGTTTTTTTTTATATAAAATATACTAACATCGAATTGAATCATGGACGGCTCCTGAAATTGTTCCCACAGCCTTCTAGGAATAACCAGCACTGGGACATCATGAACAACAATACGAAAATGGGAATGAAGTGATGGCTGAAATATGATGAAGAGGTATCAAATGAAATTCGGTAATAATGAGATGAGATCTTTGTGGTAAATGGTGTTAATTAAATATATACCGTGATTATGGTACATTGTTTAGTACATTGGTGCTATTTGAAAATTAGTTAAAGCTTCTACAGGACTATAAAACAATACTAATACCAACATTGGTAAGCTAACTTGAAAGGTTGTATTTAAAATGTAAGTCACATGAAAACTATAAAGAAATAGTTTGTGGAATGAAAACTTTAGAGTTTAGTCAATATTGGTAGAAGTATACTATAGTTATACAAACATAACTATAGAGTAGTTACAAAAATAGTTAACTGGTTTAAATGTAAATAAAACATTTTTGAATTTTCGACATGATACTTACGATAAGATTGGTATGTTAAGACAAAAGGTTGTATACATTTAAAATATAAATCACATAAAAACATAAAGTAGTTACAATAATACTTAACTGGTTAAAATAATGAAATTGTATCTTGAATACTTAAACTAAAACAGCTGTTATCAGCTAATTAAATCATTAAACAGCTAATACAGCTGTTTTGAGAGACACTAACGGTTTCACAGATTGAATGTATATTTTTTACATCTAAATCTCTTGTTATCATTAAAGAAGAGAATTCCATGTCAATTGACACAAAAATCTAAATTTTTTCAAAAATATTACTTAGCATGTGTTAGTTAGCTCTTCCACGAATCAATTCAATTTTTGTTAAGAGATATTATAAGTCAAGTAAGAAAATCTTAAGCATTAAAAGCATAATAAATTTTTTGATTTTTAAAACAATTATATCAACAAAGAAGAATGCAATACTCACCAACTCAACTTCCAATGAGGGGGGGGGGGGGGGGGGTGGGGGGGGGGGGGGGGGGGGGGGGGGGGTGAGACAGGGAACATGTTTTTTGGTCAACTTGAGCTTGACAGAATTTGGCTGCTTGAGCCGATCTAAATGCAGTCACCAGGATTGTCGATTTGGAACTCGAGGAAGATTTCATTGTTTTCCTCGGACAAACCTTCCATATTGAATTCACAGAAGTAGTGATCCTTATAGATAAAAATTATCAGTATAAATTTTAAGGAAATGCTTTTATGTAACTTATAGATTGTCTTAACCCTTTCAGTCCCAATGACTATTTGGCATCGTCATTTTTGAAAAAAAAAATTCTGATCCTCTATAGCCATTTGTGATATCAAAAAGCACATCATTCGATTATTCAAAACTTTCTTCTATTAGAAAATATTTTTTATTAATCTCAATAGATGTAAGACCTATTATCTTTTAAAATTTGATCAGAAACATAATTCTGCCAAATGGCATCACTGAGACTGGAAGGGTTAAACCAAGTAGTTAAGGGCACATGAATTTTTGTTAATGAATTTTCGTTAATTTAAGTTATGAAAACAAGATATTAAACTTTACAAGAAGCATATAATAAGATAACAAGAAGCACACAATCGAAATATGATTGCAAGTTATACATAATAATAGGTGTTTACTAATAATATTATTACAAATATAGAAACAAAACTCCATTAGTTTCACCTTTATTTATAATTTTTTTTTTAAAAAAAAAGCTATGTTTATAGCTCCAAACGTAAAATGAATACAGATATAAATACCTGAGGTATTTCACACCACAAACTGGAACCACCCATTGTAATTTTTTCATTGAATGTTAAATATAAATGACTAGGGGTTATTCTTAATACGGCGATTTTAGTCAGTTTTCCAACTGTATTCAGAATTCCTAAATGAGAAAAAAAAATATTTGAAACTCTAGATTTAAAAATATTTTTACTCAAGAAAATATCAATGCATAAACAAAGTATATTTTTTAATTCCCCGCCCATTACCTAGGAATTTACTCTATATTGATACAATAAAATTAAATATAGTAAAACTAGAAATGATTAGTTCCAATGAAAATGTGGGCATAATTAAAAAAAGGTTTTTGATTTTTTTTCGTTTTACATCAATTTGATAAGTTATATTTTAGATGTAAAGACAAACAAGTACAATATTTTGTAAGAAGGGAAAACAATCGGAAAATATTTAGTTTTTAATGTATTTCAGTAGCTACTTGTAAAATGCTGAATGCTTGAAATTTCCACAATTTTCCCACGAAACTTCATAATGAGACTTGTTTTAAATTCTAATTGAATGAATTTTAAAAATTCTTTTAAATGACCGCCTTTTTTTCAACTCTCAAATTTGTTTTTGTTTTGGTATGTTGTTGAAGTTTAGTTAAAGTTGCAGCTTAATCTAAAAAATAGCAAAATAATTTCAAACACTTTTTAAAAAAATAAGTTTTCAACTATAGTACTTAAAACTTATCACTACATATTAAATTGAATTTTTGTATATAGTGAAAGTTTTATTATAATTTGACACTTTACAAGTTGCAGTTGCAAGCAACCGCTTTCAGTATTTCTTACTATTAGCTTAGTGTAAAACCAGTGCAACTGCTCTGTGCCGTACGCCCAAAAGCGGTAGATTCATTTTACGGAAGTACGTCATTGGGCGATGCAGTCAGAGTTTTCTGTGGTTAGTTGCTTGTGGTACAGATTCAGTTTTTTTGTTACAAATGTTTTGTTTCCAACCCCCCACCCCCCCCCCTCCCCCCCCCCCCCATTCATTGATTAAATTTTTTCAACTTCAACTAGCTATTTTTTTTTTAGTTTTTAAATGTTTCCCAATTTATCACAGTTTTCATTATGCAACCTGTAAAATATAGATTACAAGACAATAATCAAATATCGTATGTTTTCTGCACTGATAACTTTTCAAATGATTAATTTAAACTTATAATTTTGCTTAGGGATAACACACAAACAATTCTAGGCTATACCATAATTTAAAAAAAAAAAAAACTTTTTTGCTATGCTTACCGATATTTTTGAGGATGAGACGCCCCATGTAAATCTTTTTTATAATTTCATCGAGGTTTTTTTAGCATTCACGAAGTTACAACTCAGTTACATTATAATTTAATGAAACCTAAATCCAATATCCTTACAAGAAGCGTCAGCTTTCTCGAAGTTTCGCATGAACATTCATAACTAAAATATTTATAAACTATTTGTCTTCCACGTTTATGACCGTTATTTATAAGTAATTTGTTTTTGGATACATCATATTTTTAATCGTGTAAGTGAGAGAACAGACTAACAATGTATTTTCTTTAAATGTTTCATAAGAATATGATATTATGAACTTTACATCCTACTCTCTTGCTACATTATTATTTCGGTTATTATTTCGTGCTTATTATTATTATGAACTTCTACTCCTTTTTTGCTACAGTATTTTATCGTGCAATTTTGGTTTTGATGCCAACAATAAATAGGAATCGGCAAACGCCCCTTATAATTGGGAAATGTGCGTTTTGTATTTCCGCTTTATTTAACTTGTTTGATACGAAAAATAGTTGATTCCTAGATTCTTCTGTATTAAGTATAAATCCACCAAAAAAACTTCGTAAAAGTAAACAAACGCCGATCTCAAAAAAAAAAAAACTATTTATTTTATAAAAAAAGTCATTATGAGAATTGTGGCTAAAAAAGCCGTGATATAAAATGAATGCCAATCTCTTGTGTAAAACTTCCTGGTCATAATAAATAGTATAATTTAAGCTTTGCTGCTATAAAAAAATTGCACTGTTTGAGGTTGGTGCCCATCTTAATCCCACTAAAAAAATTGAATCACGCAAGTGAACTTGAATTACTAAATCAGAACAACGAAGGATACTTTAAAAAAAAACTTTAACAAATGTATGATCTCAATACATTTATATAGAGATATAGAGGGTGGTTAAGATGGGCACCAACCTCAAACAGTGCAATTTTTTTATAGCAGCAAAGCTTAAATTTATACTATTTATTATGACCAGGAAGTTTTACACAAGAGATTGGCATTCATTTTATATCACGGCTTTTTTAGCCACAATTCTCATAATGACTTTTTTTATAAAATAAATAGGTTTTTTTTTTTTTTTTGAGATCGGCGTTTGTTTACTTTACGAAGTTTTTTTGGTGGATATCAGTAGTTTTTTTTAAATTTATTTTATGAGATTCTTTTTAAGGTAGGGGGGAATGTCTATGGAAAGTTGTATAACCACCGGGAACAATGCCGAAGAGAAGCTAGAATGGTTCAGCATCAATATTGTAAATGGTGAAAGTGAACTGCACATCGATGAAATTAAATTAAAACGTCATCGACATCTAGAAATAAATTTCTAGATGACTTTTTTTTTCTCTAATGGTGCTGAAACGCTGGCGTACAAGCCTTTTGCAGACTCGGCATATTCCCCAGAACTGAAAGCCATTTTTTGTGGCACCATCTAGGCGACTCTCGCTACCAATGACGCCCAGATTACAATGAATCTGTATTCTCTGTGGATGCCGAGATTTAGTTTTTCCGAGAGAACCCAGGCTAACTTGGCCCTCCAGGGATCTTTTACATGCCACATAAGCATTTGACATGCGCGCCCAGAATTTTCCCATCCAGAAAATCCGACGACTCAGCCGGGGCTCGAACCCGCGATCAAGAGGCGGACGCGTTTAACTTCTCAGTCACTGAGCCGCTTAGATGGCGTTTTTTCCCGATCATTGTGTTCAACGCATTTCGAGCTTACATCGCAGTTTTTATTTTTTGTTTACCGCAACCGTCTGTTATGCCTTGTTTCATACACTTTTGAAGGCATATTTATTTCAATTTTCTTTTATTAAAACTAAAAAAATATAAAGCCTATTCAACGAAAAACAATAACCAAGTACAATTCTTTAAAAAAAACCTAATTTTTTAACCTTTATAAAACCTTAAACCTTTATATTAAAAAAAAAAAAAAAGATTAATTTCTTGAATGGTATTGGCAACTGAATATGGCAACTAAATAGGCGAATATGATTGTTTACATTCATAAATCAATTAGTCCATCCATTCATTAACTCGCGTTAATCATAAGTTTTCTAATAAAAATGCCAAAAAAAGTTTAAATGATGCATTTCGTTTATTAATTAGACATTTTTTTTCAATCTGTTTATTTAGATATTTGGTTGATCATATTTTACAAGCTGTTTATAATCCTCCAATAGTTAACGGCGCTACTAACTGCTCTTCTCTGAAAATATAGCAAACCTTTGCGCGTTTTAGGAGTACATGGCCGCTAGGATGGCTTGTTTATCGTGCAACCATACCGCCAAAGGTAATATAGATTTTAATTAATTAAAAATAGAAAGAAGTATTTTTTGAAACTTCAAACTTGCGCAGAGAAGACAGAGCCAGGCAGAATGTGAATTGGTTTTTAGGGCATTCTTGATCGTTTAGTAGTTTAAAAACCGCTTAGAGATTCATGGTCTAGTAATGGCTGTAGGTTTCAGCAAAAATTAGGTCAAAATTTGACTAAAACTGCTCGAAAGATTTCATTTTCGAAAATTTCCATAATTTTTTTTTTTTTCTCGCTGTTTTTTTATTCTAGAATAAACCAAATTTTTTTTATTTAAAGTAATCCACGAAACCTTGTCTACTGTATTTTTTAAGTTTGTTCTAGGAACTTTAGTTTTTGCTGGTAAAAAATAAAAATCGATTTCGCTGTTAACATAGCGAAATATTTCCTGTATATATACATAACTGCCGTTTGCCCTTGGCGTCATTTTGAGATTGGCGGGCGGAACGACCGTTCCGTCTGATACCATAAAAAAATAATCTTAAATATAATTTTGAAAGTGGTAAGCGATCTAAATAAAAATAGTTCATGCAAAGATATACTTAAGTTTTAAAGAAACAGTATTTAAAAAAAAATTTCGTAAGAGCAATTCACATTCGATCTATGTTCCTTTTTTTTGCAGTATTATATTTGCAAACAATACTGCAGACATTTTAATAGAGAAAAGAAACATTAAAAAAATAAGAAGCTGACAAGTCACATATTCCTTAGCGAAAGCATTTCAGCGGGAAATAAAATTGGAATATTTTAAAAGGTTATTTTACAATTGGTCTTGTAACATTTTCTGTATTCTAGTGAAAAATGCAGCAGAATTTGTTAAAGCAAATCACAGAAAGAATTTCTGAGCTAAATTTCAAGTAAATAATTAAGTATATGAAAACTAAAAGCATTGAACCAGAAGACACAAGATAAATTCTAAGTATTTCAATTGTTAAAGAAACTGCAACATTTTATTCCCATTTAGAAACATAATGCCATCTTCAAATTTTCTTAAAGACATTGAACATTCGAAAGGCCAATAGAAGTTTTTTAATCAGTGACTTTTAGGAAAAACTTCTCTCACAGTTTTTAATTTTGTTTTTGGCATGACGTTTTTTTTTTTTTTTTTTGATGGAATATATTTTTAAAAAAAAGTTTTCTCTTTTACACATAGACAACCATTTTAATAACTCTTAAAAATTTATTCGTAAATTAATCTTCAAGGCATTTTATTTATCGATAAAATTAGAGGGACCGTGCCAAAATGGTGGACAATAAGATTTGGTTGATTCCTAAATGCAAAATGACGTACTTCCTGGTGCATATAGTCCCCTTCGGTTCCAGAGCAGGTGCTCGGGATTCTACCGGCAGCCTTTAACGATTTGTTTTCCGCGGCTTCGTTCGTTTATTTGTTTACTAATATTTATACAAACATTATTCTCTTTTAGTAAGTTATTTTATATAATTAACATTATCAGAAAATTTTATGATTATATGTTACAGTATTGTTTTCCTAATTTTTTTATTGGATATATTAATTAGTTAGAAATGGATATGTTTATAGCTTGTCATGATTTCGCACCGATCGCAAATAAGATATCAAAGTAAAATCTTTCTTCAATACCATTATTTTTTCCGCCTCAATTAAAGGCAACTCACTTTAAAAAATAGTGCAAAAACTGATTACCAGTTTTAGTTTTTCATTGGATACTAATGTAGGTATTACTTTAAAATAAATGTTCTGTCAAAAACAGCAATTTTTCTGTTCTGTCAAATGATCCTCTGATTTATTAAAAATCGGCTGGCCTAAAAAATCCATGATAGTAACCTGCTCATCAGTTAATACTTCTTTAGGCATTTATTGAGATCAAAATCAGTTGTTAATATTATAGTCAACAACTCACAAATTTTGTTATCACATCATTAAAAAAAAAAAACAAGTACGAGGGACTTTTTTCTGCAGTGAACGTTATAGAATTTCAACAGGACATGACTATTTAAATCAACACTTTCTTTCGGGTGTCGATTGAAATGAAAGCCCTGTTTGTCTTTTTATGGTCAAACAGAGAAAACAACGATACTTTACTCATCAGATTATCCTTGCGCTCCTTTAGCCCAATGCAATTGGTAACTTTTCAACTTTTTTGACAAGCTTTCGTCAAAGGCTAATTGATATTAGGGCTATATTAGGCTTCCAGAGAGAAATGGTCTCTTGACTGACCTCTTAAAAGGGAATGTCAGTCCCAGGGAGCTAATGCCCATTTACTTTGGAAATTCACAACTTCCTTAGAAGTATTGCTTTGCTATGTGAGCCCTTTCTTACTCAGGTATGGAAAATCAACTTTATTGCTTTAACTGACGTTTAAAATTATTCCCACACCTGGTAAAAAATGGGCATGACATGGCAAACCAATTTTTTTTTGCAAAAGTTTATGATGTTAAAAATAAAAACCTAACGCGCGGTTTAGCTTCTATGGGGCTCTGACAGTCCCCTCTTCTTAATGGCAATTAAAAGTAATAAGCAAGTCCAATTTAAATCAAGATTTGCTCAAAAGAAAAAATCTTTTAACTATTTAACAATCAACTATATGTGAATGAAATATTAGGCCCTTTAATAGAACCACTATTGAAATTTAAATCCAACTAAATAATAAAAGAGTAATGTAAAGCAATACCAGGGCAATATTATACCTTTTTTACCTTAAGAAAAATGTTGTTTGTCCAGAATACCAAATTTTTTTCCTTTTGGGCAAAATTTGGTACATCTATGATATAATCTCATCAGTCTCGATTATATGCCAAGCTTGAAAATTTCAATGATAGGGTTGCTATTCCTATCTCAATTGCATGAAGAAAATATTGTACCACCTTTTGTGGTTTTTCTCTATGCTTAAATTGAGACAAGCCATTAGTTGTCATAGTTCCGAAAATGCCCAGCAAATGGCAAGCATGTTTGCCAATGCTGGTTTAAAATTGTTGGTATAAAAGTTAAAAAAACCCCCCCCATGTATGCATATTCTCCAAAAAAGTATATTAAATTTTATTATTATAGATGGCCTATCACGATAAATTTGCTGAAGCAATTCCCTTTAACCGGAAACGAATACTGAATCGGTCAAGAGGATGGAGAAATAGAGAAGGAAGCCATGAATGTGGACAACAGCAATGGGAAGATGATAGGTAACAATATCATTGGAAAGTATGACTAATTATAGTGTTTTTTCGCATTATACATACAAAGCGAAATTCTAAAGTCGTACGGTTTTTTTTCTGAAGCTACAGATTTCTAAAATTCAATTTAAAGCTAAACTAAAGTTTCAGACTTCAGAGAGGGGTCTATCCAGGAAATTTTTACAGGGTCCCTTTTTTTGTGAACTTTTTTTTTTTTTTTTAAGAATATTTTTGAAAATCTGCTAATTTTAGTGAAATTTTTTAATTATAGGGGTAATTTTTGTGTGGGGGGAAAAAATTAAGAACCAAAAGCTCTCGTTTCAACAAGAAACCTCTTAAACTACAAAAAGAATTTTGGATTTTCTTATTTTATCAATACTTGCTTTCGCTATAAAAATTTTGCATATTTTGAGGTTTCCTGTCAAAACAGGGACTCTTTTTTTTTTTTTTTGTTTAGAGCGGAATTTTGTGAAAAATCCGTTTTCGCTTATTTTAATTTTGTGAAGGGGCCGTTTTCCCCTTTTGAATTTTGTGAAGGGTCTGTTTTTGCAGAATTGAATTTTGTGAAGGGTCCGAAAACGGACCCGGACCCAATTTTCTTCTGGACAGACCCCTGGACTTATGACATTTTACATTTTATTTAACACTTTACCGACCGGTATCGGTTCCACCATACATTACTATGCACTGGCTCAGTTTCCCAATAGCCCTCAAGTAACTCGTGCAATGCTGATTCAAAACTTAACTAAACTGGCTCGGTTGCAGCCTAGACTTACGCACGGAATATGTGCTTTTCTTAAACTCTGGTAAAATTGTACTCTTCGTGTTATTGTAGGATAAGGAAATTTAGTAAAATCTCCTACTGATGGCGTTAAACTGAACACGAGGCTGCTAAACCTAACCCATAATCTAAACAGAAAGATCAAAATAATCAAGGGCTATTATTTGTTGAACACCCCGAGGTGCAGTAAAGTGGTTTATCTTTCATAAAAATAAGTACTGTATCTTATGTGTTCAAAAGTCAAAATTTTCGTGTGGAAGTTGAATCATTGGGTTATAACTCATCAATATTAAATTTTAACATTTAAAATATATTTAATACATTTTTTTAGTTGAAGAGCTTAGGGGAAGAACATGTTATGTGCCATTTTTGAAAAGTTGGGATTTTTTATGTCCAATGATCATTTATTTTTCCTCCATTAAAACTAAAAAATTTTTCCAATTTTTTATAAACTTTCAAGTTAAGTTTATTTTTTACTGTTTAATGTACAGTTTTTTAATGGAGTGTACCAGTGCAATTCACTCAACAACTTCAAAGGCTCATTTCTCTCGTTATAAAACTTTTTGCTGGCGGAGCTCATGATTTTTCCACTGAAAGACATTTTGAATGAAAAATACAAATTTTTGTTTGTCCATTATTATCTATGTAATTCCATATTCTATTTACTCTGCGTTTGCTTTGAAACTAATTGAATAACTATATTAATTTCTCTTTAGCTTTTTTCCTATGGTATGTTTTTTAGTAGTTATTTTTTCTCTGCTTTTTTTATGGTGAAAATAAAATATTGGTTTTGTAGTGTTTTATATAATTTGTTTTTAACGTGACATCTTTTGTAATTATAGAGGGTCGTCACTAGTTCCAGTGAAATCCAGTGACATCCAAAGATCCAAAGAGAAAAAAAAACCAAAAAAATAAAACAAAAAAAAAAAAAAAACAAAAAAAAAAAAAAAAAAAAAAAAAAAAAAAAAAAAAAAAAAAAAAAAAAAAAAAAAAAAAAAAAAAAAAAAAAAAAAAAAAAAAAAAAAAAAAAAAAAAAAAAAAAAAAAAAAAAAAAAAAAAAAAAACAAAAAAAAAAACACAAAAACAAAAAAAAAAAAAAAAAAAAAAAAAAAAAAAAAAAAAAAAAAAAAAAAAAAAAAAAAAAAACAAAAAAAAAAAACACAAAAAAAAAAAAAAAAAAAAAAAAAAACAAAAAAAAAAAAAAAAAAAAAAAAAAAAAAAAAAAAAAAAAAAAAAAAAAAAAAAAAAAAAAAAAAAAACAAAAAAAAAAAAAACAAAAAAACAAAAAAAAAAACAAAAAAAAAAAAAAAAAACAAAAAAAAAAAAAAAAAAAAAAAAAAAAAAAAAAAAAAAAAAAAAAAAAAAAAAAACAAAAAAAAAAAAAAAAAAAAAACAAAAAAAAAAAAACAAAAAAAAAAAAAAAAAAAAAAAACAAAAAAAAAAAAAAAAAAAAAACAAAAACCAAACAAAAAAAAAACAAAAAACAAAAACAAAAAAAAAAAAAAAAAAAAAAAAAAAAAAAAAAAAAAAAAAAAAAAAAAACAAAAAAAAAAAAAAAAAAAAAAAAACAAAAACAAAAAAAAAAAAAAAAAAACAAAAAAACAAAAAAAAAAAAAAAAAAAAACAAAAAAAAAAAAAAAAAAAAAAAACAAAAAAAAAAAACAAAAAAAAACCAAAAAAAAAAAAAAAAAAAAAAAAAAAAAACAAAAAACAAAAAACAAAAAAAAAAAACCAAAAAAAAACAAAAAAAAAAAAACAAAAAAACACAAAAAAAACAAAACAAAAAAAACAAAAAAAAACCAAAAAAAAAAAAAAAAAACAAAAAAAAAAAAACAAAAAAAAAAAAACAAACAAAAAAAAAAAAACAAAAAAAAAAAAAAAAAAAAAAAAAAACAACAAAAAAAACAAAAAAAATGACCTGCGAGGTGGCGATATGGCGATTCTTTGGACATCAAGCCACCCCAGGCGATTGTGAAAACGAAAGAAACACACCACGACGAAAAGAGGAAGAGTCACCATTCCAGAAAACATGATTGTAAGCTGTCCTAAGTATTAGTTTTTGTTATAATTTTATTATCTGTTTGTGAAGGGTATTGGGGGCACAGGGCAATAAAAGAAAGAGTCTGTTTGTCCGTGGGTCGTGAAAGACCTACTTGCATTGAGCTAGAGGTAAAACTGGAGTGATGTATCAGCGAGCCGACCTACTCACACCCTTTGCCCAGTTCCAAAAAAAGAGGGACTATTTATCCTACCTCTCTAGCTCATTGGTCAGCCCGCCCGTATCGCTTCGTCTGCAGTGATATTTTCCTCCGCATTTCGTTTTCGAAACCGCTCGTTTTCCTCCCTGTTAAGTGGAACGCACACCTCACTCCACTTTTCCCTCTAGCTCTACTTGTTGCCTACTTGTTGTACTTCTTAGAAAAATTTGAAATTTTTAATGTAGATTCCTTTTAATGCCTAAGTGTGCACCTGAGGCTTAGTTTTTTCATATTTTATCAATCTAACAGTGAGTACCATAAGACTGCTTGAAAACACATGGGCCGGGCTAAAACAGGGGCTTAACTTTATCCGTCTATAAATGCGGAAATCCAGTAAGACGAATCGTTAATTAATCTAAAATAATAAAAGTCTATGTCTGTTAGTCGTGAAAGACCTACTTATACTTCCTAGAAAAATTCGAAATTTTTTAATATAGATTCCTTTTAATACCTATGTGTGCACCTGAGACTAATTTTATTCAAATTCGATAATTATTTTTTAAAATTAATAGTAATATTTTTTAAAATGCGTCATCCATCTAAGAGTGAACTGAAGGACCAAAGCAGGGCTTGAAAACTCTTGGGCTGGATCGAAGCAGGGGCTTGACATCATCCGTCAATAAACGTGAAAATCCAGTTAAACAGCATGTTAAATAATTACTAAATGTGTCATATATTTTCTAAATTTTATATGTTCTTCTGCATTTACGTTCACATCTTTTTGAGGATGGCAACCAATGGTGGTTTTAAAAACTAAGGTGGTAAACTCTAACCTCTAGCCTAGTAAACCTAAATCAGCACCATCTGAAGAGGTCGTAAAAGGTTATGGTGCGCAATTACCTTTAACTGTACTAATTTATTGAGTTTTGATTGAAAATCATGTGTTACACACCAATAGTTTTAACTTCCCTAACAAAAACAATGTTTTAAAATCATAAAATCAATTTTTTATTCAGGCAATCTTGACAACCTACATTTGCTGAATTACAGGGAAAATTTTATTTATTGTTTAGTTTTATACCTACATCAAAACAAACTTACTTGTAATCGTAAAGAACATGTTTCCCAAAGAAGACCTAATGAAATAGATGTTATTCCTAATTTAAGCAAAGAAACTTTTTGTAAACACTTTTTTTATCTAGTTCCCCATTATTATGACGGTTGCCTTTACACATTCAAAATATTGTATCTGCCTCTTCTTTCAAATGTGAAACCTCCAATTTTATCTGTGAAATCACCGACATTGATAACTTTTAAATTTTATTTTATTACGAAGCAATAGTAATACTCTTAGCCTATGTTTGCCGGATTATTTTGTTTTTATCTTTTCTTATTTACTTTAGTATTTATCTATAATTTTTGTGGTTGGGACTCGGTAACACTGATGCTTTAGAAGATGAAAGATGCTTTATTACGGCTCCTCTAGCCGGTGGGTGGCAAACGCAAGACTTTATCTGCCTGCGTCTGCTCTCGAAGTCTGTGTGGTTACAAGGGGGTGTTACAATGATCGGGGTTATGTTGGGGTTGTTAGCATCATTGCCCTCTGCTGGTGTCTAGGGGGTTTAGAGTTGGGGTTACATGGGTTTATGTTAATCCTACATTTTTTAACTGTATTATCAATCTTTTGCTATGGCATGTATGGGTTTTGTTTCCCCTTTGCCATCAAGGTGTGTTTTTTTGTATATGTAGCTTGTAAATAAAAATTCAAACAAATATATATATATTTATTTCACAGCACATAGAAGCTATCCCTCTTCGTACCACAACCGTGAACGCAGCCAACGTCGCGAAAGACCTTCATCATACGTCAGCAGTTTTTCAAGAAGGGACCAAAAAGAAGGAGAAAGCCGGACTGTCCGCTACAGGGACGATGCTTCCAGGGTAAAGGAAAGAGACCACAGAAAACCTGGGGATTCTTCCCAGAAAGTCCCGGAGATAAGGGAAATAAGGCTGAAGAAAGATGTCCGTGAGTCTAGAGACAGAGTTAATGAGTCGAAGGGTAAAGAAGAAAGGCATTCGTAAGTTGATGGTGTTTTTGTGTGTGTTAGTTTTAGTTGGAATTTTATGTAGTTTTTTAAGGTTTTAAAGTGTGTATTGAAGTTGTGAAAGTATATTAAAGTGAGTTAAGTTTTAAAGTAACTTTGATGTGTTTGTATGATATCCGATGCCTGTTTCAATATACGATGCCTGTTTCTGTTTTGTCGTTTAAAAATAACTTTGAGGTCTTGTTTTATTAAAAAATTATTCTTCAAATCAAATGTAATTCTATATATTGTTGTCTTAGAGGAGGAAAATGTTAAGTGCATTAGCGATAGAAAATATTTGGTGGTGTGCGGATTGTTACTTTTTATTTTAAAAACATATTAAATTACCAGGCATTGTGACAGAACAGATAGTGATGGCTATCAACAAGTGAATAGTGGTTTTTCAAAGGTTTTATAGTTGTCAATATTTTCTGTAGTTTTCAACTATGATTGCATGTTTTTCTAGTTAGACTTTTTAAAATATTACATGAGTTACATTTCTGCAGTAAAAGGCAGGGTTCTGCAAGTTTCTGCAGTTAAAAGAAATCATCCTTGTTTTTGATTTTTATTGAAACTCATTTTATGAGCTTAATATTTTTCGAGGCTAAGCCAATGATATGTGTTGTTACCTGTTTTTTCTTGTAACTTACAACACTGCGACTTGTAAATTAAAAAAAAAGTTACTTGATGTTTGTTAATATCATTTATATATTTTAGGGATAATATAGTAGTAAGAAACAGATTAGAAGAGAAGAAAATGGAATGGCGTAAAAAGCGTTTAATGTTCATTAACAAACAAAAAGAGCCAGAAAATGAAGGGGGTTCCAAAAGTAGACCATCAAAAGATGGTAAGAACATGTTAATGTGTTATCGTTTTCTTTTCTCGTTACAGGAATTCATCTAATTCATTATCTAAGGATCCAAAATCAATACCAGTGTTTATAGGAATAGAAAATAAAATTGTCAAATCATTCCATAAAAGTATGTTTTACCTTATTATTTCTGTACAAGTGATTATCATAGTTTATCTTTAAACTCGTGGGATTTTTTGCATTTAACATCATGGACAAAGTCACTGTTGGTGTTGAGGTATTTTTTTTTCGGTAAACAAAACTTTGACGGAGATTGTTAGTTTTCTTAATTCAAAATTTGACAAAAAGAATTACTTGTTAAATCCTCATGAGTCATTCCACGTCAAATCGACCAGCCCAAAATCTTCATGTCACAGAATTCAATCTTGATTTTATTCCAAGTACTAGAGACAAATTTATTAGACACGTATTTTTTGTTTTTTCAAAATTTTAAGAATTAAGAAAGTTATGATTTTTTGAAACCGAAAAGTAGCATTTGCGGTCTATGGGAAATTTAGTATTTTCGAACGAGTATAACTTAAAAGGGTAACCTGGGAGCAACTAACTCATTTTTGTAAGGAATGCTATTACTAATGGTAACATTTTGGTAAAGTGCACTGTTGTTCCCAAAACTCCTTCTACCAAAATTATTTTTTTAAAAGTCAGAGGAGAATAACATTAGTTCCAATGGAGAAATTTGTACAATAGGTTTGTGTCTATGAAAGAATATGTGCAAGCAACTATATTTTTTTAAATGAAGTATTAATATTAAAATTTCTCATATGATAGCAAACATTTTTTAAATACTTCGTGTTATTGAAAAATTTAAGTCTTTTCCTACTTTTAAATTTTAACTTATACAGTAAACTCCCGATTATCCGCGGAATTGGGTGGCGCTGCATCCGCGGATAAGCGAATTCGCGGATAATCCGCAAAAGTAAAGAAAATATCTACAAAATTACTTTTGCTTTTATAAAAGCAAGGTGAAAAGTGTATCAGTTATGAAATATGAAGATTTACAATTTTACAAAAACGTCGGTCAATTTTTTGTTTTGTTTTTTAGCCATGAAACTTCTCATTCTTATTTGTGATTGAAGTTTGTCTTATTCTTATCTTATTTTGTGACTGTCTCTCATTCTCATTTTTATCTGTGATTGAAGATTTTTTAAAACTTTTTTTCGCTTCTCACTCATTTTGCTATCAAAATCACGCAAAGCAGTTCACTGAAATCGCGAACAGTTTATTTTACAAATGACACTTTTCGGCAAAAATCTACACCTGATGTGCACCTGGCCGAACACATTTTGGTACACACATGGTTTCCTATATCATACTTATTTTAATGTTGTTCGTTGTTCTTAATGCATTCTTCGTTTTTTTTTAATATTCGTCGTTCCTTGAATGCGTTCGTCATTCTTAAAATTAATTCGCTGTTCTTGGAATGCATTTTTTCTACACGAATTAAAAAAAAAACTAAATTTAATTTTTCTGTGCTTTGTCAAATTATTATTTTTGCAGGGAAAAGGAAGAGGGAGGGGGGAGAGGAGAATCATGGCCCGCGGATAATCCGCAAAGCGGATAATCCACCCGCGGATAATCGGGAGTTTACTGTATTTATAATATTTTTTTTTATTTAATATAAATATTGAAATTTCAAAGGTACAAGGGATTTACATTTTTCAATAATGCAAAGTGCTTAAAAATATTTGCTATGGTATTTCAACGTGGTATTGTATTTTAACACGCTCGCACATATTCTTTCATAAACACAAACCTATTGTACCCATTTCTCCATTGGAACTAATGTTATTCTCCTCTGACTTTAAAAAAAATAATTTTGGTAGAAGGAGTTTTGGGAACAACAGCGCACTTTACCAAAATGTTACCATTAGTAATAGTATTCCATACAAAAATTTGTCAGTTGTTCCCAGGTTACACTTTTTAGTTATACTCGTTCGAAAATACTAAATTTCCCATAGACCGCAATGCTAAATGAGAAAAAGTTAGGCTTAACTTTTCGGTTTTAAAAAATCATAACTATTTTAATTCTTAAAATTTTGAAAAAATAAAAAATACGTGTCTAATAAATTTGTCTTTAGTACTTGGAATAAAATCAAGATTGAATTCTGTGACATGAAGATTTTGGGCTGGTCGATTTGATGTGGAATGACTCTCATACACTTTAAGCACTAATATATTCTTTTCTCTTTTTTTTGTTTTAATCATATGATTTAAAAAATATTTGTAACAAAAATGTATGCAAACCATATTTTGATTTATTTTTGTTAAAAAATATACATAACAGTTATTTCCAGTTAAGGCTCCATAAGCAATTTTATTCCCCTGGCCACAATTGTGATGTATATTAGTTAATTTATTGAAATGATTTTTAAAAGATAATTTATCAATTGATATACCATGGTAAAGGTAATTCTAAGTAAAAAATAATTAAAATAAAACAAATTTCGTTGAAAGTTTTGCATTTCAAGAGCTCTACCGATGGCGCTCTTTGGCCGAAGCCAATTGCTTATAAATTGTTAAAAATCTAAATCATCAAATGGGTTCTCTTTTCATCAAGGATCCTTCAGTGAAAAAAATATATGCAAAATTTGGTTATTTCACTTGAAAACAATCAAAAGCTACATGATTTAACAACCACTCTCTGCTCTTTTTAAAATTTAGGATTTTTATGTTCATTCCCGTAGTAATTAGAGAGACCTTAGTAGTGGGCCATTAAATCATAACACCACAGACTGGCCATTATAACCTAAAGGTTTGATTGACCAATATCTGTCCTGAATTAGGAAAAGACGACCTTACTGCGTTATCTTGTCTCAAACTAGAATAGAAGGCTTCAAGGTTTAGTTCATCAATTGGACTTGAACTATTGGTTAAGCCTTAATTATTTAGATGAAATACATAGATCTGTTAGTTTGAAAATAAAAAATGTATAATTTTGATCAATCCCAAACTAGAATAGAAGGCTTCAAGGTTTGGTTGACCAATTGGTCCTGAACTATCGGTTAAGCTCTATGCATTTAGATGAATTACATAAATCTTTTATTTTGAAAATAATAATGTATAGTTTTGATCATTTAATTATTAGAATTAAAACTAGACATTTTGGTCATTCAATTATTGTAGAAGTTATTGTTTTGAATTATGCAAGACCTCATTATAATTAACTTATTTAAATATTATTACCTGTGATATAAATAAGTTAATTATAATGAGGTCTGTAATTATTTAAATATAAGAAGAAAACATTAGTAATTAATTTCTACAAATGAAAAAACAGAATTCTAATAATCCAACGAACTTTTTAATTTACAATTTTTTAACGGACTATTTTACTTTACACAATATTTGTTTTACCAAAATTATTGCAACAGTTTCACTTATTAACTAATAAATATTTTAATAAATACAACTTTAATACCTCTTCAATACCTAACAGAAGTTTAATATTTTATAGATAATATCTCAACGAGTAGAGATTTACGAGAGAAACTCAGGGAGAAAGAGCGCATGCTCCGAGAACGCGAAAGAGGGGGAAAGGAGCGAAGACCCCATCGTTATCGAAGTCCCAAAAAGGAAGAAAAGGAAACTGAAACGGTTGAACCTGTTGTTGAAAAGATGAAGGAAGTGCATATGCCACGAGGTTATTATCATTTAGCAATTAGTCCAGGCAACGAAGGCTGAAAAAAGGGTCTAGAGGGAAAGTTTTGGAACACAATTTTTGACTTCATAACTTTGTTTAGACTAGTTAGGAGGTAAACATATCAAAAGTCCCCGCCCCTAGCCCCTGTGCTGAAGGGGGGAGGGGGGGTTGAATGTCCCATTTTTCGGTTTTTCGCTTATATTTTGAAAACTATGAGTTCTAGCTATATAATTGTAATACACAAAATGAAAGCTGATTAAATTTGCTACAATTTGCACCCCTCAAGTGTTTTAATATCTTGTATAGTTTTCGAGATATCCGCTCTTGAAAGTCAGTAATTTTGGAGAAAACACTTCTCCCCCCACATTTTCCCTCTTTTTTGACCGGATAACTCTTCAATAATGCACCGAAACACTAAATTTTGGCCCTAGATTGGTAGAGAATTTAATTCTTTTCAATAATATATCTTATTTTACTATTTTATCTATTTTCCTTTAAATTTTAAAACGGTTTCAGTGTTGAGTGAAGATTGTACTGAAAGTCCCATAGAGCTAATGCATAAGTTTTGAAATCGCAACTTTTGGAAAACAATTTATTTGCCATGTTATTCCATTTTCACAAGGTATTAGAATCATCATAACATCAATTTAACACAAAATTGAAAGGAAAATAACATCCGGTTATTCAATTATTAATTAATAAAGTTTTAAAATAGTGGCGCCATCTGCTGCATATGTTTGAAATTTTAAAACTTCAAAAATATATAATTAAATAACTAGATAATATTTTTGTTTCAAATTTGTTTCATTTCGATGTTATGTTGATTCCCGTACCTGGACAAAAAGGGCTAACATGGCAAAGCAATACATCTGTGGAAGTTGTTATTCCAAAACTAATGCATTAGCTCTATCGGACTGACAACCCCTCTTATGTACACTTATTCTATACTGAACGTCTAAATAACACTGATACTCATTTTGTAGGCACGTTGTTACTTTAATATTTTATCTATTTTATTTCATTCGTCAAACACCAGTGGGAAAACTGTCAGATGCTATTCATGTTCTTCATCTTCGGAGTCAATTTGAGGGACCCCATTGATGCTGTTCCAATGGTAAGTTTGGCATGCTCTAGGACCTTTGAGGCTTGCTATTTTTACTGCTACACTTGAACTGGCACAGTCTTTCTTTCATCATCCGAACATAATTTTCAGAACATCGTCAGGTGCTGCTGCTAACTCACTGTGCACTGGGACCAGCAGAAGAGCTATCGACTCAAGAAGTCGCAGTCGGTTGATCCAAGATAAACGTCAAACAAGATGATTTTCTGTCGAACAATTTAAATAAAATGGTCTCATCAACAAACTTAAGGTGTAGCTTGAGGACAACTGAATGTAGGACCCTTTGACCAGAAAGGGATGTGGACGTTCTGATAGTGGATACGGCATACGGCTGTGATAATGTCGGAAATGACACAGATACTTATTTTGCTGGCGCGTTGTTATACTTTAATATTTTGTGTCGACCTTACAGTCCTCTTGATGGCTACAGCTAATGTGCATAAGGACATCGGTTTCATAAAGCCTGGACGTGGGAAGGCAAAGGATTTTTTATTCTCATCCCAAAAGAGTTACAGCAACTGGGTTTAGGACGTGCTATTTTTGCAAACACAATAGCTGGATGCGACACTACATCTTTCACATTTCGAAAAAGCGGGATCGCATTTGTGAAGTTGTGTACGAAGTCGTCAGAAGTCCAGAAAGCAGCAGCGGTCTTTTCATACCCTTCCTTAACCACATATCAGGTACAAAAGGCAGGCAATACCTGCATCTTGAGGTGTTATGGGGCTCCAACGAAAGAGGCCTTCCCCAATGCCACAGGTATAATTCACTCTTGAAATCCGGGCCGCCATCAAGCCTGATATATCGTCTTCTTCCCACCGAGGAAGCAGTAAAACAGTATTTCCTCTGAATATTACACCAAGATTAGCTGTGGCTGGGAAATGACCTGCCTCCTCTTGTGTATGATTGGAAGATTGAGAATAACTGCCTGATGGTCAAAGTGCACAGTGAGTTAGCAGCAGCACCTGACAATATTATGAAAATAATTTTCTGCAGAAACATGAAAGTCTGTGTCAGCTCAAACTGGTAGCTGTAAAAAATCAAGTCTCAAATGTTCCTCAGAATGCCAAAATTCCCAGGGGACTAGCCTCAAAAGGGTCTCTCAAGTTGACTCCGAAGATGAAGAAGAACAGGGGGATCATCTGACCGTTTTCCCACTGGAGTTCGAGGAATGAAATAAAATAGATAAAATATTAAAGTAACAACGTGCCTACAAAATGAGTATCAGTGTTATTTAGACGTTCAGTATAGAATAAGTGTACATAAGAGGGGTTGTCAGTCCGATAGAGCTAATGCATTAGTTTTGGAATAACAACTTCCACAGATGTATTGCTTTGTCATGTTAGCCCTTTTTATCCAGGTACGGGAATCAACATAACATCGAAATGAAACAAATTTGAAACAAAAATATTATCTAGTTATTTAATTATATATTTTTGAAGTTTTAAAATTTCAAACATATACAGCAGATGGCGCCACTATTTTAAAACTTTATTAATTAATAATTAAATAACCGGATGTTATTTTCTTTTCAATTTTGTGTTAAATTGATGTTATGATTGTTCTAATACCTTGTGAAAATGGAATAACATGGCAAATAAATTGTTTTCCAAAAGTTGCGATTTCAAAACTTATGCATTAGCTCTATGGGACTTTCAGTACTATCTTCACTCAACACTGAAACCGCTTTAAAATTTGAAGGAAAATAGATAAAATAGTAAAATAAGATATATTATTGAAAAGAATTAAATTCTCTACCAATCTAGGGCCAAAATTTAGTGTTTCGGTGAATTATTGAAGAGTTATCCGGTCAAAAAAGAGGGAAAATGTGGGGGGAGAAGTGTTTTCTCCAAAATTACTGACTTTCAAGAGCGGATATCTCGAAAACTATACAAGATATTAAAACACTTGAGGGGTGCAGCTTGTAGCAAATTTAATCAGCTTTCATTTTGTGTATTACAATTATATAGCTAGAACTCATAGTTTTCGAGATATAAGCGAAAAACCGAAAAATGGGACATTCAACCCCCCCTCCCCCCTTTAGCACAGGGGCTAGGGGCGGGGACTTTTGATATGTTTACCTCCTAACTAGTCTAAACAAAGTTATGAAGTCAAAAATTGTGTTCCAAAACTTTCCCTCTAGAACTCTTCGTTGCCTGGACTAAATATAATCATATTATCTTACAATGTTAAAAAAATCAAATAAGATGAATTTATTTATCAAAAAGCATTTGATATTTAAAATTTTGAATTTTTTCAAAAGTTTGTTGGTTTTAACCATATAACTAACCACATAACAGCAGTTAACCATATGACATAGTATTGTTCCTTTTTGTTTAAATATTGTTTTTTTTTAATACAGTTAGAATTTAATGTTTAACTATGTAAAAAAATTTCTGCTAACCATATATAGCATAGAATAGCTCCCTTTTATTTTAAAATTGTTGTCTTTTACAATAATATAGTTTAAGTTCAATGTTTAACATTTTTATCAATTGAGTTGCTTGTTGCCTAGGTTGAAGGATTTTAGAAAATTAGTTACATTAGAAACATCATAATAAAATTGTAATATTTTAGCGTGAAGCCAAATGGCTTACAGACAAAAACAGTCATAACTGGAAAGTTTAGTGGAAGAACGTGTTTAGTGATAAAAAGCTGAAAACAAGAAAACGAGCTTAAAAGTGTTTCATTTGCACTTAGATGCACTAAAAACATCACTTGTCCAATGTAAAAAATAAACTTATTTTAAATTTTATTAAAATGGGTAATCTTGTTATCTTTGAAGGAGGGAATAACATATTTATTGACACAACAAATCTAATTTTTTTTAAAAAAAATTTAGCATGTTCTTCCACTAAAATCTTCAAATCTTTGTCCATATTTCAGAAGAGGAAGAAGTGATGGACTATGAAGTAGACAAAGAAGAACTCGAAGATGAAGAAAGTGATCAGCAAAGTGACAGGAGTGAAGAGAAGGAGGTAGAAAAAGATGACACAGAGACGGACTCAGACAGCAGTGGAAGTGACACAGAAGGCAAGTTTGAATATTTTGATAGCCCTTAAATTAATGCTTTGTTTGAGTTTTTATGTTGTGTTATTAAGTAACTAGGGGTGTATATACACATTAAAACACAATTATAAGGTCATTTCAATAACTTTAAAACCTAAACGGTGTTATGGCAGTTACATTTGCGCATGCACGATTTTCTCAAAAACCTTTTATGATGTCCGACTACTCTAGAACTCGTGTACCAAGCTTGAAGTCAGTAGCTTTTTTCGTTTTTCAGCAATATCTTTAAATCCCAAAAAGTTCTATGGCAGCTAGTCTTCTGCTTGCGTAATTTTCTCCGAAACCTACAACATGTACTAGAAACTTTCGGTGCCTCTACCTAATATTGAAGGCCAATCAGTTTTGTTGATTAGTTTTGTTTTTTCGGTCAAGTATTTGCTATACTGAGTGAGACTGTATTTAAACAGTTGATTTTATTATTTTAAGTTCTATCCTTAAAAAAATATTAGAAAATGGGCTCTCTATCCAAAAGGCTGCTAACTAAGATTAGAGACAAATAATAGCTGACTGAAAATGTAGAAAACAATCATCTGCTCTTACATTAGAATAATAAAATGTAAATTTATCATTGCACGCACCAGAATAGATGATGCAACTCACTTGAGAATGGATACATAGTTGTTAAATAAGTAGAAAGAGTTACATAATTAGATTAAATTTTGTTTTTCGAGATATTTAAAACCCATCTGTTCTGGGAATGATAAAACTTTTAATTTGTAATGTTCTAGGGTCTGGTCATTCTAAAATGGATGAAGAGGAGGAAGTGGCTGAAGAAGAAAGTTCAGGTACTTTAATAGAATCATTGTAAAAAATGATGTAAAAGGAGCTAAGTCCTAAATTTGCATGAAAATAGAAATTGTTTTCATTTAATGATTTTTTCTTCAATGAAAAATAAGGTAATTTATAAAATTAGAAAAATATAAATTGAAGAGCTTAGTGGAAGAACGTGCTAAGTAACAAAAAGGTAAAAATTAGCCTAAAAGTTTTTAGTTTGCACTTAAATACATTGAAAACAGAACTTGAAAACCATGAAAAATATGCTGAACTTAATAATTTATGAAAAAGGGGAAACTTGTTATTGTTAAAGAAGTCAGTAATATGTTCATTGACACAAAATCTAAATTTTTCCAAAAATGTCACTTAGCTCGTTTTACTAAGCTCTTCAATTGTGGTCTCTCTACAGCATTTACTGCTGTATCTTTGTGTGGTCAACAGCAGTGTATGCAAATATTGGTTTTTATTTGCAGTTATGGTCACTTCACTATTTATTAATCACTTTATTTCACAAGTATCATTTGTTTGTTCTTATATATGATAATATATGTGTTGCCGAATCACCAATTACCATGCTCTTTGAATTAACTAATTTTATCCTAAGGAATGAGTCACAGTTGCGACACAATTCCTAGTTGATGAACACTTTCTCTCTAAATTGTGCTGATTTTTGAGAAATCAAGCTGTTTTGCAGGCTTGGTAAATTCCCCAGGGTTGAGGGCCATTTTTGTGTTTCCATATAGGCAGCTCCCAATATCGATTCTGATACCTACATCACAATGAATTTGAACCCTTTGTGTGGATGTTATGCAGACGATTTACCATGACCGTTTATGGGTCGTCAATTTTTTTACTACATCTAGGACCTTTTGCATGCAAGGCCCCCTTAATTAATCTGATGCTTTCTTTATCAATCACAACTAGGCCCATTAAGATTAATAAAGATTCTGTTTTGATGAATATTTGATATCCTGTAAATGTCGCCATGCAACTTATTTTATCCATTCACCTTAGCAACTCCCCTGTAGTATTTCTAAATTTAAGTTTCTTTCAACAGAAGAAGAAGCAGCAGAACCAGCCAAAGTTGAAGAGGCCAAAGCCCCGGAAGAACCCAAACCTGCGCCTTCTGAAGTAAAACAAGAAGAATTGGCTCCAGCTGCTGACCTTCCAAACTATTTACCGTCAATTATGGGTTGCAGAAGTGTGGAGGAATTTCATTGTTTGAATAGAATTGAAGAGGGGACCTATGGGGTGGTATATAGGGCGAGAGATAAAAGAACAAGTAAGATGTATTTTTGTTTACTTTCAGGGGATTGGAAAGCTAATTTCAAAAAGTTACTCTGTTAGACTTAATTAGTATGAAAAGTAACTAATTACAGTTACTTCATATAAATAGTAACTTTTATAGTTGCTTTTAGAAATTTCAAGTTGTAAGAAATTTAACCATCTAACTGCTTTTCATCAAGAACCAAAATTAAGGAAACATAAGCCCAAAGAAGACACTGGAATTAAAATTAATTCAACATTTTAATTTAAGAAAGAGTTGCATTTCTAAATTGGCATCAGACAGCCTAGTAAAGGCGAAATAATTTTTTTTCTTTACTTCGTCACTGCATTAAGTTTACATTTACTTTCTGAAAAATCTATCAGTGTTTGCTACAAAAGTAACTGTTGCAAGCAAAAGGATTACTTCAATCTCTGTTTCTTGTATTTTATGAATTGATTTTTTTCCTTTTAAATTTAATAAAATTTTATTCTTTGAGTTGCCGACATCAGATTTTTGTGAAGCCATAAATAAATTAGGATAATCAAGCATTCTCATGTTAAAAAAAGGCAGGATATTTCTTTAGATTAAAAACTGGTCAGAAAAATAATAACTTCATTAGCAATTTTATAAGATTAAAAATATGTGTTATAAAATCATTAAAATATTTTTTATAATTATACTTTATTTCATATGAATTTTTTCAACATCAGAATTTAAAAATGCAAGTACAATTTAAATGTTTTTTTTCTAAGGATAAATTAAAAAAAACTTGAATAACAAAGAAAAATAATTTCTGCAAAATTAACTTTACTTTTCGTCTAATGGTACACTGTCTGTTTTAACCTAACAATATATTTATTTGCAGATGAAATTGTTGCATTAAAACGTTTGAAAATGGAAAAGGAAAAAGAAGGATTTCCTATTACCTCCCTTAGAGAAATCAACACACTTTTAAAAGCGCAGCATATCAACATTGTTACAGTTAGGGTGAGTTTTGAAATAGTTTGCTGAATTGTATTTTGTTTATTATGTTCTTTGTATTTAAATAACAACAATTTGTAAAATTGAAGTTTGAGTTTCAAATAAAAGTTCCACTGTGAAAAGCTCAAATTAATATTTATTTAATTAAAGTCTTTAAAATTGAATACATAATGGTGAGAATAACAGGGAGTGTTCACAATCAAAAGACACTGCTGATTGTGTTGAGTTAGGTAAATAGACCCTAATGATATTTGTAGATAAATCTATGTTCCCTACTTAAGTTAAAAAATTCCTATGGTATGTATCTAAAAATTCAAAGCGTGTTATAGCCCTTCTAAGTATTATTCATAAAATATATAGTTATTTTTTAGGGTTACATTTATTTATAAATTATAACTGCATTTTTATGGCAAATATTTAGTGTAATTCCAAGGACTGGGACCCCCAGTTTTGATATCTTTCTGAAGCATGCACCTCATATTTTCGTAATATGGTATAGTTAAAGCAACATTTAAGGGACTACAATGTCTATGATGTTATATAGAAGTAACATGGTAAAATGTTGAATATTAAGTGTATTAAATTATGTCTAATATGCATTATATACTTAATTTATGAATTAAAGTTATGAAATGATAGTTAATGAATAATTTTTAACCCTACTTGCTATGAGTAGTGTAGTTTAATTTCTCCTTCTCCAGTTAATAATTTTTTAGGCAGAAAATAAATTTCGAATTTGGCCACTTCTGCATTATTTGCCAAATAAAATTAAATTTAAATAATATAACAGGATTTTTTAAGAAGCCCTTTTGAATATTATATATACGTATATTTTTAGCGTTATTGTCAATGAGTTAATAAAAAATGGTTGTCATAAGCATGATATTATAACACTAAGGTCTATGGGCGATTTATGGGCCCAAACATTTAGGGCATTATAAACAAGCTGTCGTTGTAAGCAAAGGCATTGTAACCGGATTTGAATGTATATAAATGCAAATTCACTATTTAATTTACCATTTCATTCAAAATTGTGCCTGTTTTCAATATTCCTGTATTTCTATGTCATTTTTGAAAGAAGAAAATGTTGCTTATTGCAGGAAATAGTTGTGGGAAGCAACATGGACAAAATATATATTGTTATGGATTACGTTGAGCATGATTTGAAGAGTTTGATGGAAACCATGAAGCAACCTTTCTTAGTTGGTAAGTATATTGCATATACTTATCTGTTTCCACTTTTCTACGTATATTTATCTATTTTTAGCTATTTCTATTGAATAATTTTTTTTCTTATGATAGTCATTTTTTTGTTGTTGTTTATAGGAGAAGTTAAAACTTTGATGCATCAACTACTGTGTGCTGTTGCTCATTTACATGACAATTGGATTCTTCATAGAGATCTTAAAACTTCAAATTTGTTGCTAAGTCATAAGGGTATCTTGAAGGTATGTAACTTTTTTCTTCTTCTAATAAGTGGTTTATTCTCAATATTTATAACAGTCTTCAAATAAAGAGTTTAATAAGGAGTGTCCATAACTTACATGATGTGTTTGATGTCATGTCAAGAATCTCAGCAAATCTCACGTGGGGGAGGAGGGAATTTCTTAAATATCACAATATCTACCACAACAACTCACTTAACAGGTTGACGCCGGGGACGATTTTAATTGGATTTCTGTGAGTCTGCATTTAAATTAATGCGGCACTTTATCTGGCGGCGAGAAAATTTTGCCTGCTCACACCTGCATACGTGCTTTATGTCTGAAGTACAAGTAGTGATAGCGAAAGATCAGAGTATATCGCAGTAGTATAATATCGAAATTTATGCCTGTAAAAATGAAATGATCATTGAACATTGAAAAATATCATTCTCATGATGTAGTAATGAGATTATTACATTAATAGCACAATCTAGTGCGGGCCACCGGCGCTGGCATGAACATGTTAAAATTGTGAGAAAATGGAGTTGAATTCCAGTAACATTTGTTTCTCGACTTTAATTTGGCAAAATCTTGAAAAAGATTTTAAATACCATTAAACCAACTATATTTATTAAAAAATATATTCATGAATTATTAACTTTTTAGTGAATTTTAAAAATGACTATTCTTACCTGGTTCAGAAGCTCATAATTAAAATTTTTGGTTTTAAAGTCTATTTATAAAGTAAAACTGTTGAATAGGTTGTATTAAAACTGTTTAATGCTATGCGTTTATTTACGGTGTATGATTTTTTTTAAGGTTGGTGATTTTGGTTTGGCAAGAGAGTATGGGTCACCATTGAAGCCTTATACACCAGTTGTTGTCACCTTATGGTACCGAGCTCCTGAATTGCTGCTTGGTGCAAAGGTATGACAAAACCGACCAGTTTATTTTTTAAAATTAAAATAAATTTATCTTTAATTAAGTAATTTTTCAAATTTATTTTTTACTTGATTATAAACATGCAACCATATACCAATTATTTACTTAAGTACAAAAAGCATTTCGTATTATTTTTAGAGAACAAGCACTCTTTTTTTGGATTTATATATGTGAACTATGGTTTACTTATGCCATTGACAATTTTCTGATTTTAATATCTTATTTCTTTTAGCAATATTCTACGCCCATCGACATGTGGTCTGTGGGTTGTATATTTGGGGAGCTCTTGACTATGAAGCCCCTTTTTCCAGGCAAATCTGAAATTGACCAACTGAATAGAGTTTTCAAAGTAAGTGGTGTTTGTTAACTCAATTTACTTGAAATATGTATTAAACTTGGTTGCTTTTTATGATTTATTTGTACTTGGGGTTAATTTTATAATATTAAAATATCTATTTTCTAAGTTACAAAATTAATATTTTTGCTTCATATATTTTTAAAAATAGCATATGGTTTTGTGAATATCACAATTCAGCTCTTAAGAAGAAATTTCAAATTGTGTTAGGTTTTTTAATTTTATAATTTGTGTAATTGTAAATTATGTAAAACAGTTACCTTGTTTTAATATATATCCAAACGGAGATTTTCTTGCTATTCCAGTCACAACAGCAAAATGTGTCCGTAGTTTCTTATTTGTAACCCTACAATACGATTTTGCACACAACCGAAGTATATTATTTTAAACTTAAATTGAAAAGTAAAATGTTTAGAGCAAACTAGAAGTGCCTTAGTTATTTTTTCTTTGCAATTTAGGATCTTGGCACACCAAGTGAGAAGATATGGCATGGTTATAGTGAATTACCTTTGGTGAAGAAAGTTACTTTTACTGAATACCCATACAATAACTTAAGAAGCCGCTTTGGACATAATTTCACTGACTTAGGATTCGATCTCCTCAACAGGTAAGTGGTTAAGGTTTCAAAGTAAACAACAGTTTTTAAAACCAAATACTTTCTAAGATATCTTCTTTTGGTTCAAATTATTTTACTAAAAGAATATTAGCCAAAAAAATCCATATGCTAATTCAAATTAAATCATATGAATCCATAATACAAAATTATTAGACCAGCTTCTTTTTTCAAATACATAGAAACGGAGAAAAAAAAACTATTGGCTTGTTTCAGGGGACATATTTCCTTCCAGTTTTTATTCTGCAATTAGTGCCTTGTTTCTAAGAGACATTGATTCACTAATTGAAGTTCAAGAAATAATTATAATTCATCCCACATTTCTGTTGCCACTCAAGACATACCAATTAACTATATTTTATATGCCTTCAAAACAAGCCCCTACAGAATATACTTCCTCATAATAACTTAAAGTTAGTTAAAAACTTAATTGAAATTATATTTGGGTAATTTTATAAAGGAAAACCAATGGATATATATTTTTTAGTTCCTATTGGTAAGTTTCATAATTTTTGGGGGCAGTTTCCCAAATTAATCTAACCTACTAATGGACACTTGATAAAAAAATTCTGTTTGATCCGATTTGCCTGAAGGACTAATCTTGGAGGAAGAATCAATCTCTCATTTTTGGAAATGTAGAAAAGTTAGGTAGGCTAACCCATAATCCAGATTGTCTAAATTCCTGTGATGTCTGGATTAAATTTTCTGTACTGCATTGAATTTGTGTATTGCATGTTTTCTAGGTAATTGTAAAATCGGAGAAATTTTTGTGAAGGTATCAGGGAAATCATGGAAATATCAGGGAACTTTTTTTCTAGGATTTTGTTACCACCCTGTAACATTTGCTGCTGTATTTCATAGCATTTAATCTATTTCTATCTTAACAAATAAACAATTTTTTCCAGATTCCTGACCTACAACCCAACCAGAAGGATCACAGCCGAAGATGCCAAAAAGCACGACTTCTTCAGCGAGAAACCCAAACCGGTCGCTCCCTCTATGTTCCCCACATGGCCTGCCAAGAGCGAGCAGGGCCACAGAAAAGCCCAGAGTCCAAAACCACCTTCTGGGGGGAAGCAGTATGCCAGGCAAATGGTAGGCATTTAGTGTTTCTGAGTTATTGGTTTTATAAACTTAAACAAATATATATTATTAATGTACTGACTGGCTGGGCTCTATAATCCAACTTTTTGCAATTGGTTAGAATATTTTATTAATTTTTAGAGTTGCCTGGTCAAAAAAGCAAAAAAACAGGACACTTATTTTTAAAGAGCAGGACAAAAGCAGGCAGGACACATTTAAAATTGAGACATAACCTCGTTATTAGCACATTAAACATTATTAAATATTATTATTTAAACATTATTATTAGCATATTTTCAACAGAACCAATTTTTCTTTATAAGTCCTTGTTTTTAATTTATTATATCTAAAGACAAGTACCCATGTTCTGACCAGATGCATAAAACACGTTTTGAAGTAAACTAAAAATGTAAGCTATTACACTTTGACATGTATACAAACTTCTTTAAAGATCTATAAAATTAATTAAATTTTCAAAAATATGGGCAAATAGGGATTTTTAAAAAATAAATACGGACGGCAGGACAGAGCCTCTAAATACGGACGTCTGGTAACCCTATTAATTTTCACTAAATAATTTTACAACAAAATATTCAAACCAATTTCCGAATTTACCAAAACAATGAGCACACAACCTTTTACCCTTAGGGTTAGTGCACTATGGGTCAGAAAGATGTGCAATGAAAAGCTGTGCTTTGGGGTAATTTGGCATACTGTTATGTTGAATTAATTATTAGCAATTACAAAATAATACAGCTTGCCTTTGAAATTTAATAGAATTTAAGATTAATTGTAGAAAGCTGATAACATAGCATTAAAGGTGCGCCCTGGAAGGAAGCAGTGTAGGCTGTGTAGCCTATTACTCCATACGTTTAGTATGACAAACAATGTTAATGGTCCATTTACTCAACTTAGAAATAGGGGAAAGGTGATGACAATATAGAAGTGTATCGTGCTAATTTTGCATGCCACCTCCCTGTACATGAGACAATGGTATAGTAAGAAACAGTGTAGTCTGTGTAGTCTCTATCTCTATACGCTTAGTATGACAAATAATGTTAATGGTCCATTTACTCGCTTAGAAATAGGGGAAAGGTGATGACAATATAGATGTGTATCATGCTAATTTTGCATGCCACGTCTCCCTATACATGAGACAACGGTATAGTAAGAAACACTGGAAGGAAACAGTGTAGTCTGTATAGCCTATAACTCTATAAGCTTAGTATGACAAAAAAATTTAATGGTCCATTTACTTGACTTAGAAATAGAGGAAAACTGATGACAATATAGAAGTGTATTTTGCTGATTTTGCATGCCACCTCCCTATACATGAGACCACTGTATAAGCAGGTTAGCTACTGTCTGTCATAGACATATCATAGTTAGCATGACAGCCCAGGGTGGGCCAAGATCTTCTGTTAGAAACTCTTACAGGACTTCATACTCTTGACCTGGGTTTTACTGTTGTTAGGAGTTTTAAATTTGACCCCACAGGCAATCCATAGTTATTTAGATCCACATTGTCTCAGGGTTAGGGCAAAAAAAAGGGAGGAGGCAAAAAAAAAAAAAAATGTTGAAATAGGATTATGTAATTTATGGAAGCCCCCTAACTTATTTGACCTGTTTGGTTGCCTTCTAACCTTTATGGTTTCAGGTATTAAAGGCATTTTTAGGTAGCATTTTAAATTGATGAGAGCTGCAGTATAAGCTATGGAGTAAGACAGTAGTTAGCACCAGTATGTTAGATTTTCCTAAGTTTAATTTGTCGAATGTTTGTGAGTGGCAAGTCGATGTAAAAATGTTGCTTTGTGATCTTTGTCCATACGAATATAAATGGAATTTTTTCTTGTCACAGGGTGAAGCTGATGATGAAGGCCTCATGGCAGTTGCTGGTTTCCACATGGCCGGTGCACAGGAGGGTCACTCAGCCAAGGGTGTTGGCTTCAGTTTGAAGTTCTAGCTGTAAAGAAGAACCCTCATAATCTGTTATGTATAAAAAACACCTGTTGTAAATAGTTTTTAATTATTAAAGTATATTATTTGTGATTGTATTTCTTTTTTAAATTCCATTTTTTACACTCATTAAAAGAATTAGGGAGAGTTTGTACTGGTTTTTGGAAATACATGTAAACATAGTAACTTTTTAGATTTTGAATAATATTTTGGAATATTAACAGAAACAACCAGTTTTTGGCTCGTTGTAGATGATCTGGTTCTGCTGGCTTGGAAATTGGGATATGCTCAAACAGAGCTTTTAGTAAATGTTACTCTCCTCCGACGATTTGTTAATGTGGAAAAACTAAATATTTGTTTGATACAAAAAAAGTATGATTAAATAAAAATAAGTCATTCTGATATGTTTTTCTTTTTAATGTAATGGTGGATTTATACAAGAGCGTTAATGAGTTTAAATACCTAGGTATTTTAATTAATAATCAAAATAAGCGCACTAATTACGGGAAATTGATGCTATTTACTCGTAAAAAAGTATATTCAGTCACACAGAGCTTAATGTATAGTTTTAAAATCGCAACCTCTGCGAAAGTATTATTTTGCCAAGTAAGCTTTTTTTTCTCATTAGGTATGAGAATCATCATAACAGTAAAATGAAGCAAATTTGAAATTAAAACTTTCTTTACTGAGACTTGATTGCCAAATGCATGTTACGTGAGAGCTTGGTAGCTCAGTTGGTATAGTGTTGGACATGCTCTCAGCCCTGATCTGATCACAAGCGTTAAGCGCTTATAGACGGAAGACGGCTTATAGACGGAAATACGGAGCCAAAATAGGGTAGACTAACCAGTGAGTGAACAGCCCCAGTGAATGAACATTTGGTAAATATAATTCAAAAATTAGGATTGAAAATCATTTCACTAGATGGATTGGCAACACTGACTTCCTCCCATGTAGTAGGAAGCTATCTGACATATGGTTGGTTGTCCTGTTCATTATGTCCTGGTGTTTATTCACTGGCGAGCGCAGTTAATTAAACGTTCATTCACTGGTTAGTTTACTCTACCCGAGTATACTGGGATAGACATGGTTGTTAAATAGACGTGTTTACATGAGCCATCAAATCCACGGAATACCTTTGGGGAAAAAGTGGTCGAGCAGGATTTGTAAAACAAACTCCGCAATCAACACCCCTTCGTAAAATAAGGCGTTTGCATGGGAATCGCTGTTTTGATGACGTACGGCGGTGACGATGACTGCGCGGGATAATTTCTTGACACGTGGGTTTTTATTTACATACGATCCAACTTGGACATTGAAAGGACTATGCATGGTGTTTTTAGCAATCAAAGCAGCGATAAATTTGCGACAACCGTTGAGTCGGTTACGAAGTTAATTGAAGTGGTTGTTCATGGGATTGCCAAATCCATGAATGAACGTCAAACCCTTCTTGATTGGAGGGTTTGCGAACCCCCCCAAATAACCCTGCAATTCCGATTCGGCCATGGGCGAAAATCCACAAGAGGGAAAAATTGCGGTTAGCTCTTCAGTCCATTCGATGGCTCATGTAAACGGGCCTTACATTAGCCATCGAACCCATTAAATGCCAAACCCTCCATTAGGGGGGAAAAGGTCGATCAGGATTTCCAAGCCAAATGATAGCCAAATCTATGGAAGGAAACGTCAAACCCTCCTTCATTGGAGGGTTTGCGTAACCTCAGATATTGGCCTTGGTGGTCATGGTACAAAAGGATATTCCCCGTCGTGTATACTCCAAGTGAAGCTCTAGTGCAATGACAAACCAACCTCATTGGTAAGGCTAGGTTGAGCTGTTGCGGCTGTCTATTTCTAACCTCAAACACATCATTGGTTTTCATGTTTTAATATTTCTGCGTGTTTGACTTCGTGGCTTCTTGCTACTTGAACTTTTTCTCTCTCCAGAACTCTTAAAATTAATACCTCAGCTAGAAGATTTGGTGACAGTTTGCATTATTTCTCAATACGACGTTGTGACTCTTCTCTGTGAAGATTTCGAACGACGAATTCAACGAGCGAAATTTGAATCGTTCCCTTACAGACTTTTATACCGAGGGAGTGATTATTTGGACATCCATCGTTTAAAAGTCGCCATCAAGGGTAAGTAATAGCTTTTTTCCAGTTAAAATAAACTACAATGTCTGAAACTTCAATTGAAGTAAAACCCAGAAGTAATTGAACTTGGCTTTGTCTGAAACTGGCTTAATTTTACGGCGACCAAATTTCCAGAGTCTGTTTTTCTGTGCCCCACGTTAATACTTGCAGTAAACAAAACGCAGGTGCGTTAAAATTTAATTTCAGAATCCAATAAGTCGAGTTATAGTCAAATTGCTATAGAATTATCTATTGTCTTAATATAGCATTACCTATAATGCAGTTTGTGTTCTAGTTTCTACTGAATTCTTCTTGTACTGTTCCGTTACTTATTAACGTCTAATTAACCCCTTAATGTTGCTGCACGCCCACGACAACAAGTATCAACTCAAAATGGACCCGTCTTCTATCGTTTAGTTATAGGTAAAATCGTCATACACAACTCAATATCCTCGACATCTAATGATTACATAAACCCGGCTGCATTATTCCTTAAAGGTTAATCTGTTTGTGTTTGTGAACAAAGTTCAGAATCTTATTTGAGAATAAATGCATTTGAAATCCTTTCCACACTAAAATTAACTTATTTATAGATTCTAATTAACGTATTTATAGATTCGCTTTTACTGATTTAGGTCTTAATTCTTTGAATTCTGTCATACTATATTTGGAACTCATGCTTATCTATATGTGCATATCTAATTTAGTATTTCCGAGCGCTTATAGTTGTTTGAAATTATAATTGTTAAATAAAAGTTTCTTATTATTGTTGTCAAAGTTATAAACTAATTATGTCATAATACATTATAAACTAATTGTGTCATACTAGAGTCTGAAAAGCCAATTGATTTCACGTAGTTAATTGACACTGTTCTAGAAATTTTTCCAGAATAAAGAAATTTTGCTGCAGAAAATTTAGAATTTTCGGTAGATCAGCGAAATTTCTTTCCATTTTGTTAAATTTATTAGATACGAAAATCAACTATTTGAATCTTTTATTTAAAAAACGGCTATTGAAGAAAAAAAATGTTTTGCTTGTTTATTAAGTACTGACTTCCGATAGTCATGTCTACTTTTAGACAATCCACATTATGGAAAATTCTAAAACATCAGAAATCATTCTGATATTAATATTCTTTATTGTGTTAAATTAAATAAAAAAAATATTAGAAAAAACCTTATTTAGGCAAAACGCGAAAAAGCTTTTGAGAATAAAAATTGTATTAGCATTTAAGAACTTAAAATGAACATGCTTCATTCTTGAATGGCAACGAAAATGAGGAATAAAAATAAATTCTTTCAGAAATTTTCTAATCCACGATTGGTGCTCTGTGAGTTATTGATACGGTAAGCTTTCACCCACTGTATTGATCCCCCAATCAGGAGAATTTCATTCCTTATTTCTGTTGCCACAAAAGACGTGAAACATGACTATAAAGAAAGAATTTTAGCGTTAAAGTAACAAAGAACATTTAATATTTTAAAATAAATGAATTATTTAGAGCTCTTAATTTCGTTGTCAGTTCTGATTACTTATTTAATTTTCCATTCTGTAATCGATGAACAAAAATAACATCAACTACCACTTTAACTTTTCACAAAAAAGCTCATGAAAGTTTAAGCAGAAAATAAATATTCTATTTCTTCCTAATTTTTCATTACACCCAAAAACATAACCAAGAAAAACTACGCTCCAGAAAAGCCGCGATTATTCAATATTCTGACTTCTCACCGTTTAACGAACTTCGTGCTCATCTTTTTAATTGATTAGGGGACGAAAAAAAAAACTTTCTTTCAATAAATTTCATTAATGATCTTCTGAATTTTTCCATAAACCGACCTAACCCTGTCTTTCATTAGCCTGAAATTCATTAATTTCCCCTTGGAAAAAGCAGTTTGCCAAGATTTCAACCCAGAGGCTAAGTGGTCTTTGGCCAAGTGCCAGTCGACTTGATGGGGCCAGTCTTGGTATTAATTTCTTCCACGGAGGTTATTTCAACTCTTTGATAATAGATGGCGACACCATACCCATAAATGATAGGGACCGTGGGGTAGGTTGAATCATCGTCCCACTAGAGCTACATTAATATTGGTGACTGGTGCGGTAATTTAGAATCAGTCAAGTGACGATCTGACAAATGAGTCGGCATCCAACGCAATTTCTGAGGGACTTTGGAGTTATTTATCACGCATTCCCTCCAAGAATAATGCGTCAAAAGGCCGTTTATAGGTCAGTAATTGTTTTGGCAGTGCCCAGACCCAAACTTGGGTTCTTTTGCATGCAAGGCAACAGCCTTATAGACAGGGCTCCCCACAGCCCATTGATATAGAGAATTGGTGCAGGGTGCTGGGAAAATTTCATTATACGCTTTCTCAAATTCATTCTAGTTCATTTCATGGCTATTAAAAAACATAATTTTTACTTGCTTGCAAGTTTAATAAAAAAAATACTTACCTGGGCCAAAAACTTAATTTGCTCAAAATTATTTTATATTGATCCTATCTTCATAAACCTGTCGTTGCACAGGTGTACACTTAATAATGGCGACTTGTATATTATATGTAAATTTTTATATTACGCCAACTGATCCCACTCGTCACTGGTTAGCAAACCATCAGTACATTGTTTCTACCATACTTATTAACTGTGGTTTTATATTATGATGCCCGTTGCCAATAGCCCTCGTGTAGCTTTAGTGCGATGATAATTCAACCTTTCCTTCCATATTTTTGTCAGCATTATTTTTAAAAGTTCAGGATGTCCACTTGAATCCTGGCTCTTTTTATGGACAATAAACACCACATTTGTATGCATAAATATTCCTCAATATTTTCATTACTTGCCATTTATAAACAGCAAACTTAAACGACCTTCTAGAATTAAATCAAATTCGGAAACATTATTACAATCGAGTAAAGTAAATTGGATCAACGGTTTAAAAAAAACCTAAAAGTTTTTTTTTTATATTTCAAGTATTAGTTCTTTATTTGATCAAGCATTAGTTCTCCTACTCGCCGGATAGATCTGTAAAACCTGTTTCTTTACAAGGGTATTTGAATTGCCAAGAAAACTATCTTCAGTTTTAGTGGTCGAAGTGGGTCGATGTAATTCAATGACCGATCGGGCATGGTCTATGTTTAAATATTTTTGTGTTCCTAAGTGTTCGGTAAAAATTTAGGTTGATTTCTGAACCAATTAAACTGTTGACCATTCACTTAGCTAGGGTTCAATATTGAGGTTATAATTAATGTGTTCTGTCTTCATAGACTAAAAGTACGTAATCGGAAAAATTTCTAAATTTTAAGTATTTCAAAATGTCGAGTATAAAAAGCTAAAAGTTTAAAAAATATGTAAATAAAAAGTCAACAGGGAAACTTTGGAGTAGTTAATATTGGGAGATGATAGACTGGTCGTCTTAAGTCGACGAGAGAGTGTGACGGAATGATCAAAAAAAAAAAAAAAAATCGAGGAATGTGCAGCTCTCCTCCACTGACCAATCAAAATTTAAGATTATTCGTGTGAAAAGTTGTAAGGTCAAGATGACTAGCAAATTTTCTGTAGGAACTATTGATCTAGGCGACTTGTCGCCGGCAGGGTGTGGTTGGAATGTTAAAGTACTAAGTGATATTAAGAATATGTGAAAAGGGTAATTTAAAGATGTGTTTAGTGAAAAATGTTTCCCCCTTGCTTACATCTTATTCACGCTAATATCAGATCGCAAGCTAGTATTGCTTTGCTAATCTTTATTGACTGACTCTGTGTTTATAGTTTAATTCTATCTGGCTATGTATTATAAACAGAATATTTAACTTTAAAAAAAAATGCAAATCATATCAAGAGGTTTCGTTCTAGTCGTTCTTTCCTAACTTTTAGGAGAGATAAGCCAATTAAAAAAAATAGGACAAGTTTGTACTAGTTTTAAATTAAAATTTTTTCACACATCAATATTTCAAAATCAATGAAATTCTAAAATAATGAAGAAAAAAAATGTGTTCTTCTGAAAACGCTTCCTGTCCATAGATTGGTTTTTACATATATTCTCCAGGTAAATAGAGGCCTAACAACTCCAAATTTAAATGCCTCCCAAAAATTTTCTACACTTTAAAAGGTCGAAAGATGAAAAATACTTCGTAAATTGCAATTTATTCTGATAAAAATGTACATTTGTTATGCATAAAGTGTGAGAAGTAAACTAAACTGTATTACAATAAAAAAAACCGCAACGACAAACAATCTATCGATTTCCGTGTACACAATAGATTAAATTGCAACAACATTTGAAGTATGGCCTATCCCTAGCCGCAGACAGCGACATTTACAACGGTGTCCCCCACCGAATCGGAGAAATTTTCAATTTCCTCGCCTTGTTCGCCTATCAAGTAGACAGATGGCAGTGCGTGACTACTTGCTGAAAGGTTGAGGCATGGCTGATCTCTATCTTGGTGGTAGAAGAGAAGGCTTATAAATAAAATTTAATTATGTAGTTGATTGTGCCGACTTGATTTTATGTGTGATTATTTTTTTCGGAGAAGACGGGAGTTATAGGGGATGGGGAGCCCAGTGGGTTAGGCACTCGCCTAGCATGCGAAAGGTCCCAGGTTTGGGTCCGTGCATCGCCAAAATAGCTGCCGACCTATAAACGGTCCGTACAGCCAAAAATATCCGACGAATAATACCTCGTGTAAGAAGGGCTGGGGAGCCTAGTCGGTTAAGCACTCGCTTAGCTTGCGGAAGGTCCCAGGTTCGCGTCCGGGCATCGCCAAAATAGCTGCCGACCTATAAACGGTCCGTGCTGCCAAAAATGTCCGATGAATAATAACCCGTGTAAGGGAGTGCACGTTGAATATCCTTCAAAGTCCTAACGCTGTGTAGCGTACGACGTAGCCCTTAACGGTTGGGTTGGGTGACTATTCAGGTGTCGGCTCATCACTTGACTGTGGTTCTAAAATACGACGCTCGTCGCCAATAGCCCACATGTAGCTCTAGTGCGACGATAATTCAAACCTAACTAACTGTCAGGAGTTATTAGTCATCAAAAGGCATTTTACATATTATTTGGTAGTTTTTGATGATTTTTTGAAACGCGAAAATGACCCGGGTGTATTTGATCACTTTTGACTTCGACTGTAAAGTTATTTTTATTGAAGTTATAAATTGAATAGTTTACACAATAAATTATATTTTTGCTTTTCAATAAATTGAAGATCCTACAAAATTTTCTCGTCTATAAGCTGCAGCTTACTTAGCCTGTTTAGAAATAAGCCCGAATGTATTGAAGAATTTTTTAATGTAAGATCAGAGTATCAGACAACCCAATTGAACTAAGCCAACACCCCCTCAGCCAAAATAAAACCTTGAGTTTAAACAGCACAAGTGAAGCAATAGTAACTTCCAAAAATGCAACATTACAATATTGTGTAGTTACAATACAAGAATTGTTGATGACGTACAAAAACAAATTTGTGTTTTAATATAACTGGCGATCACAAGAGAAAACGATTATTTCTCTCTATGACGTGATTGATAAAAAACACAAATTATATTGTTTTCCAAAACGTGTCTAACAAAATTATAATATTCATTTTAAAGTACCGAAATATTTGTAAAATAAGTCGACAGGCAAACTTTGGATGAAATTAAGTCGTTTTCATTTAGCTGCTAGACATTGTGGTCAATGATAAATTGGTCGTCTGAAGTAGACGCGACGGTAGATTGGGACGGAATGATCTACAAAAATTGCGAAGCATGTCGAACTTTCCACATCGACTAATCAGTCACGATTATTCGTGGGAAAAGGTAGAAGTTTAAGATGACTCGGCAAAGTTTCTGTGGGAACGATTGATTTAGGCTACTGTTTGTCGCCGACAGGGTGTGGTTGTGATGCTAAAGTACTAAGTGATATTAAGGATATGTGAAAAAGGAAATTTAAATTAAGTTTATTTAGGGTTGAAAAGAAAATATTTTGAGGGGATAAGTTATAATATGGCATATATATATATTTTAAAGTTAAGTATAGCTGCTCCTGCAACATAATGTTTGCTAAATATTGCATAATTATTTAGACGCAACAAAATTTTTTTCAACACAACTTCTAATAACTGGGAGAAACAATTTGTTTTTGTACTGAAAGTCAACTTTCTGTGTCCATAAAAAACACAACAAATCTTTGACCACATCCTCTAAAAACCCCAAATCAAACGGACCATGCGATTTTCATACTCCCGCCACAATAAACTTCCTAAAGTTTCAAGCTTCTCGAACCATTATAGAGAGCTAAACATAAAAAAGGAACTTTAGAACATTCGAAAGATCGTTGCCCTTTAACGCCCGGCTCGATGCCAACACTGGAAAATAATCAGGGGTGTCCATTACTTTAACGAGGAGGACACAGAACATTTTTCAAACCTCTGCCACCCCCAACATAAAGAGAACAATGGTTTAGAACAAGAAGTAAATTTCAATGTCTGGTGGAATAGGGCTATTGTGCTTGATTAAAATATTGTGCTTCATGTGTACAGTTTATGTGATTCAGGGTTTGGTGAATATTTATGAAAATATGGACTTAGCTATGGTGCAGAAAATTTGTTGGAATGATATATTTTGTGCAGGGAGGGGGGGGGGGGGGGTTGTAGAAACCTTTCTTTGAAATTAGTTTTTCCAAAGCATATTTAAAAACAAATCTTAACATTTAAGTAGTTTCCCGTTTTTGAAAAAAAAAGCAATTTTTGACAGAAATTTTTTCCCATTAATTCCTTTTAATTTTAGCAGCCTCATGCTTATTTTTATCCTTATTTATTTCCAAGTATTTATTGACACCTTAGTGACTCGTTAGTCGTGACTATGTCGCTTTGAAGTGGCGTCGGATCCCATACAGCCACCATTGTCTACAAGATATCTATTGGCAATCTACGTGATCCATTAGCCATTCGAGATGTATATTGGACATCTATTGCATATCTGTCCCCAAAATCTATTTTTTGGATATCTATTAGCTATATCTGTGTCGACTAATTTAGACTTAGAGATTTGGGACTTCTAATAGATGAGCATCAACTCCTATTTATTAGATATCGATATTCTGGATGTCTACTAGACGTCCTGGTTGTTATATTTTTCGACTTACCAAAATTATATGTATATTAGATGTCTAAATTTAGGAGTTCAAAGATATTTGGTCTTTGTGTTAGATTCTTCATAAGAAGATAGATTTTCGAGAGCTTCGCAAAGAATTTTGTCAACTTTTCTTCACATGAGCATATCCACGATTAGCCGATACGAGGATACGTCTGAACATCTTTCGTATGGCCTCTAGAAATTAACATGCTCTGGAAATTTTAACTTGCACTTCCAACAGTAACAGTAATCCGTTTAAAATGATATTAATCTATATAAGCTCTATATAAAGATACTAAAATCAATTACCAATGCACATCTAAAGTATATATGCATATATCTCTATTAGACGTCTATTACAACTAATAAACGTCTTTGAGGTCCATGTTTGCTCCGATTCCAACTTCTTATGGATATGAATACCAAAATAAGAAAATCTGTGATAATATGCACTCAGCCTTATTATTTGCTACTGTATGTATTTTTAATGTTTGCTAGATATAATTTATAGCAATAACTGAAAACATCTTTACTTCATTTTAAACCTATAACCATATAAAAAAGGTAACTTTTTTTTCAAATAAAAACTTTGTATATTAAATCCGTCAATGAACGAAATATTAAAAATAAATATGAGTATTTGAGAATTGATTTTTAAACGGAGTATTATTTACAATAAAAACTATATACCACATAATTATCCGTTTTTTCCTTTACGCACGTTCAAATGTATTATTAAAATGAAAATAAGGATTTTGCATTAAAAAATATACATATGGTAAAGTTCTTGTATTTTATTTTGAATATCAATTGTTGGACATTTATATCTATTTAAAAAAAAAACGGTTAAGAGACGCGAAAGCTTGCTTAAAAGTACTGAAAGTCATTTATCGATTAATAGCCATTATTTTAATTATAATGCTTCAACAAATTATTTAGCTAATATACAGATGGCAGCACTAAAATATCTTTACAATATAAAGTAAAAAGGTTTCTTTATATGAGCCAAACCAGTAGCCTATCAGTGAACAAAGCGCCAAATGTGTATTCTGGCAACCATGTAACATCTCGCTTGGGGTACTGCTTGCTAGACGAGAACGAGACCATCAGGCAGGCATCAATGCATGGCATGTACTGGATTGAGATTGATTAGATGGGGTCTCAGCAGGAGGCGCCCACAGCCAGGGTTGTTTCAAGGATGGGGCAGAAGGGAGGACCTTCATTTCTCGGAAAAAGAGAGGGTCTTTCAAGTGACCCGTACACAAAACACCAGGGGCCATAACGACTCTTCCATGTGTTAACCACAGATAAGAGACGGAAGGTAGCCTTAATTTGTATATTCGGACAATTCGTGAAAATGGCATTCCTGGCACAGCAAAGGAAGATGGAGGAGGAATTTGTTGTAAATTTGTCAAGCCGCAGCACAGTGGTCTGGTAGCTGCCAAAATAATATTCGAAGTGTCCGCAAAATTCAAACTAGAATTAGATTTTAATTAATGGAAAGATGAAGTGAAAGCTTAACTAAACATAAACCATTAAACATATTTTTTGATGCATTTATAGTTACGAAAAGTCAACAGATGAAAAATAACTCGTTTTGAGGGCGCTATATTTTAATTGAAAATTCAAGCTATTCAAATTATTTAAAGATATATGCATTGCATTTATTAATGTTAAATAAAAATGTTTTATAAAGATTAAAAACTTTTAAAACCAAAACTTTAAATTTGTTTTCGACTCAGGTTTCTAAAATATCATGTTTTCACTTATATTTTTTTTAAAAAAGTGCAACAATTATGCCCCAAAGTATTATCAATTGTGCACAGTTATTAAAACCATATGCATTTAAGATACAATGAAAACCCAGTTGCCACCATCTGTCACAGCTATATAGTTATACTAAAAATCGTCAAAAACCTGCTGTTAAAAAACAGTCAAAATACATAGCGCTATTAACGCTTAGTAATGTGGAAGATCGAAAATCTTAGTTTTTTAAGCTGTTCAGAAGTATGAATTAAATCAACTATTTTTAATAAAGAATACCTCAATGTAACAATTACAGTTATTTATGGTATTTGAATTTTTGCTTCTGGATGTAAACAATAAATCCCAAAATTTCAATAAGTTTTCATATATTAAATTCATTTTCTGCAATAAAAAATTTAGCAGTGAGATGGACAAATGTGACTTGATCCAAAGGCTTTTAGTGTTTTTCAAATTAGCTGTAATCAATACTTTTCAAGCAACAAAAATAGGAAGTTCAAAAATAAAAAAATTTAAACTATCAAAAATATAAATGCGCTGCTTATTTATTAAAGATATCTTATTTTTTTTCTCTTATTAGTCATTAGTCTGGCTTAGAACGGTAGTCCTTTAACAACCCTAAATAATTTATTACTTTTGAATTAAGTTTTTTGTTGAAAAAAAGTGCAAGTCAACAAGTGATTTTTTACTGTTTCAAAATGCATTAGCTTCCTCTGTTTGTAATGTTGGATGTTTTTTGGAAGACTTTTTGTTCACAACCGGGTATCTAACTCTATTATACCATACTTAAAATTGTAGCCTCTCCCCTAACGTTTAAAGTTGTATAGGAAGTGTTCCTTGTAAAAAAAAACTAATTGAATTAAATAATTAAATTGCCAATTAGGTAACCATTAAATGATTTTTTTAATCGTTTTGAAGTGTAAAAACACAAATGTCATATTGCCCGATAATTATTTTATGAGATATATTTTCCTAACCGCATAACTCAGTTTAAAAACTCGGATAAACTCAGTTTTAACTCAAAATTAGATTATTGTACTGACCAAATTATGGTCTAGATGCCGTCCCGCTGGCGCAACGGTTAACGTGTTAGCTCTTGGAGCTGGTGGGCTCGGGTTCGAGTCCTGGTCATGGCATGGATGTTTGTGTCCGTCAATAAATGTTGTTAATTGTCTAAGTGTTTGTGTCGTCTCTTTCTTTGTGTGTCTCTTGTGATTGTGTCATTTCTGGGGTTGAATACAATAGACCTAAGGTCGCAGTGTTCGGCGAACTTGCCCCCCACCAAGAAAGTCATATGTCATGGTCTAGATCGACTCAGAAGGGTATAATGCCGAATTTTGAAACGTTTTAATTGAGAAATAAAAATATGCAAGAAATTCTGCCGTTTTTAGGTCTTTTCCGACATTGTGGGTTGTCTGTTTAGTCAATCGTTCGCAATGCAATCTGTCTCAAGTTATTCATTTTGTAAAGTGATTATGAGCACCGTTTTTGGCTCTGTTTTCTTGGAATATTTTGAAGAATTACTTTTCTTGCATTAAAATACATTTTTGTCGAATTTTAGATTGCATAAATTTGAGAAAATTAATGTGGGTGAATGATACTTTGTAACAGTCAACGAAGGGGGTCTCGAGTTACCCTGATTAACTGTAACTTCAAAACGTCTTGTGGACAAGTATTATTTTACACCTTAGAAAGAACAGCCAACAGTTGGTTGTAATCTGTACTTTTAAATCCATAATAATTATTGTCATTGATTTTCTTCAGCAAATTTAATTATATTTTTTTACAATTGTAAATTTATTTGCTATCAAACAATAATTATGTAAAATTGCTGGGATGCAAATTATAGGTAATCGGAAAAAAAGCAGAGGAAAAAAAAGCTACAGAGAAAAGAAGCTAATTGAATATTAAAAAAAACAATTTGTTTGGTCTAATTGCACGTACATTCGTCATAGTTATATGAAGTTGAGGTTGTAGGCTGAGTTTTTAATAAGGATGTTTCTTATTCCTCCATACCAAATATAAAACATAAGGTAATGAAAATAAGGGAATCAAAAACCCGAAATGTGGATTTTGTGTTTTCTATACGTTTTGAAAGTGCTTATTATAACAAAAGGGGTTTATAAACAATGGTACGTTTGTAAGTCGATTTTTCTGAAACCACTATACATATAGTTCAGACTAAATGAGTTACGAGCTTCAAATTTTGTACGCGGGTTTATAGTAACTTCCGGTACCGGACGTCAGTCATAATAAAGTTTTCAAGAAAATTCCACATGCGCAAGGGTTAGAATTTATTGAACATTTTAAGTTATTGAAATTACCTTATTAGTCATATAATCACCTAGAAATGTTAGTATTGATTTATTAAACGATAATAGTCGTGAAGAGTTACACATCTCTAGTATTTTCTTTACTATCGCGGCAAATTTGCTTGTCTGCAGTTGTATTTAATGAGGAAATTCTTTGTTGGGGAGATTTCATGACTATGGGTGGACTAGGGATTTATCGTGTATCCCACAAACAGGTTTTCAAGCAATGGACGGTTTCGTACTTGTCAAGGTTACTGGTAGCATGTTTGCAATGTTCGCATTTTTAGAAAATGTGTTTTGCAATGGTAGCAGCGAAATTTGCATCCATTAAACTTATTTAGTGATTGGACAAATTCTTGTTTTTTTCTGTTAGAAAAATATCTTTCAAATAAGTTTTTATGATGAAGTGAAAGAATTGAAGTATAAATTACACACTATAAATTGTTATTACACTATTAATACTCTATAATTGGATGCTTATAAAGAATCTCAACTGTAAATAAAATATTGCATAAAACATTACATTCAAGGGCTTTTTTTATTTAAATAAGTAGGTTTTTTGTAACAGTAACTGTTGCTTGAACCGCTTCTGCACAATATTCATGCACATTGGAAATAAAATAGTCAACCATAGTAGGGGAAGGTGGGTTCCCTTGGACCTATTTTGACTTTTCAATTTTTAATTTCTTTATTACTTGCAAAAAGTGAATAAAAATATTTTTCCTTGATACTTTATATTGTTATATACAACATATATTTATTTTTAGCATGTTATTTAAATTATTTCAACTATTAAAAAATAAACACGGAAAATTGTAATTAGGACCAAGGTACAGCACCGGCGGTGTACCTTGGTCCAACTGATAGTGTACCTTGGACCAATTATTAACAGGTAGAGATACTCAAATTACAGTCCGAAAACCAATATTTATTAGCCGCATAAAATTCAAAAATACATTTTACAACCTATTCTTATTTCTAGCCAAGATTGTAGTGATTGGTTATGTTAGGTCAATTGGCTTAGTAAGGGGTTTTATTGCCTTAGTTTTTTTAGTGCCCTTTTGGCTTTTCAGTTGTAATGCGATCTTTCTCAGGTGTATCCGTTAAAATGCAGCATACAAGTTAAACTGTCATTTCATGCCATAGAAAAACATTTGGCTATATTTCTGTCATAAATTTAAAAAAAAAACAACTCAAATATTTTCTCCTGTGTTTATACAACTAGGCCTAAATGTAAAAAGGGTGTTCTGCTTAGATATTTATTATAAAAAAACATCGTTTTAGATGTTTATGCAATAATTATTTTCTATATTATGTCAACATGGTTAAAATTTTATGGGCCTACCACAGATCTAAATAATTAACTACAGAAAAATTATTTGTCACACCATATAAATTTTTTTTACAAATTTCCATTCTACATAATTTTACAAATCAGGGTTGCATATTAATAGCTTAAAACACTTAATTTCTCAAAGGAAAAAATTTACTTGAAATTTAAAAAGGGTTTTCAACAATCTGAAGTACATAAGTTCTATAGTAGTGTACCTTGGACCAGTTCAAGGTACACTACCTGTATTAGGTTCGAGGTACACCACTTGGACATTAAAAACAAAATAGTTAATCACCATGTTAAGGTTAGACCTAACTTAATTTCAAGCACACAGTTTTATAACTAAAACTTTGCTTAATATTGCATAACCATCGTTTCTGAATAAACACTACATGTTTGAGTATAAAAATACACTAAAGAATCTGACAAAAATTTACTTTTGAACTGTGAATTTAGTTTTTCGAAACCTCTTAATTAAATTGACCTTTTAAACAAACAGACAGAACTTCACTGAGACCCCTGGTAGCAAATACTTCAACTGCATATGGTGTTGTTTCAATATTTAAGGAAATCGAGCTAGAATCAGCATAGGTTCAAGGTACACATATATCCAAGGTACACCACTTACCCCTATCTAATATATTTCTATATAAAATTTAAATAATTAGATAAAAATCTTACAAAAACAAATCGAATACCAGAATAACTAAAACTGAAAATAATAGCACTGGAACTGTTGTCATGCAAGGCGTGAAACATGTCCATTGGCTTCTCACGTATGTAGTTAGTCTTGTGTAGCAAATTGTTCACTTTGACTTCATCTGGGGAAAAAATATAATGCCGTGTGCTGGGAAGAAAAACTAATGCCCTTTTATGTAACTAAGGGGAATATCATTTTATGATTAGGAGGGAACCAACAAATCAGATTAATGACTTATTTCTGCATCATCTCATCAATTAAATGAGGCGCTTTTTGGAAAAAGATAAAAGTTAAATAGCCTGACATTCCTTCTATTTTCTGCGTCCAGTCCAACATGATAAGATTATTTGCTAAAAAATCTCTAATATATTCATTTTTTTATATAGTTTTAACGAAGATAATAGCCATGCGTCTGCTAAATATGCTTACAGCTTCAAAAAATCAACCATAAACGGAATGCGACGAATTCGTTGCTCTTTTTCCTGCACCTCTTGAAGCTAGAAGAATTTTGTTGCGTAATGGGGTATTACACTGCGAATGTGGGTGTAAAAGTCATGAAAGTTATCATCTCTTCTCACCCCTATGTTGATAATAGAAAATAAAATCTGTGTTAGCGAATATTCGAAGGGTTTCTCTGTAAACAAAATTGACTTTAATTAATTTCTCGTTTGATGCGCCCATGCATTTCACCGCATTCCATGACAATGAAAAAAAAAAAACCGACCGTAACTGAAAAACAAGAGCTAAATTACATCGGTGATATTCGTGTTTAGCACGTCGAAATCATTCCGAATTGGGTACTTTCATCTCAGTCGCAGGAAGTTTTAGAAATTTTGTTGTCCAGTGTTAAATATAAATAGATATGATAAGTTCTCATAATTTTTGGCAAAAAAAAGTATCAAAGCAAATAATTTAGTGAGTACAACACTGATACGATTCATGAAATTTTAATTAAAACAATCACTATTAACAAACAGTTTTGAACCAAACCCGAAAAAATAGGTTTTTTTTTCAGATGGGAGGGAGGGGGCACCACCTAAAAAACGAGTTGAATTAAATTTATATGAAGTTAAGCATAAGAAAGTAAGCGCTCGCATGTGGTTTATGTTTGGAAATTCTCATCACTCTTTACTCGACTGCTATTGCAAACTATTAACAGTGAGCTAACTATTTGTTGAGCTTTGTTTTCATAAATTCAAAAATATATAATTTGTATATAAGGCATTTATTTTGACCTAGTTTATTTTACATGAAGTCTGAAACGTAACCCATAAAATAATAAGTGACTGTAATAAATTTGAGGAAAATCACTCATATTTATATTAAAAACGCACTAACTTAAATTTTTGAGTTTTTGATGATAAATTAAAAAAAAGAATTTGAATGACTTATTTTCTATAAATTTACTATACATAAGTGTCTGAAAAAGACCCTAAAAATTAAAAAGTGCTTCGGATAATATTGGAATTTGGAGGATATCATCCAAAGAAAAACATTTTTACCTCACTCTTCGTCGCTTCCTGCCACATTGTACCTGCGACACGACCCTGATTTTACGGATATCATTTAATTTCTGAAAATGTTATTTTGCTACCCAAATGGCTTTGTGAATAATCTTTATGTCGTATGCGAAAGTGTCTATAATATTTGTATTGACTATTTTTCCGTATTTGGCGTAGACATTGATTTATAATGGAATTTAAAAAAAAAACATTATTTTTACGCTTACTTTAAAACCCGTGCGTCACACGTTATTATTAATTAAATTGGCTGAAATTTGCAAGAATAATGTGTTCATATGAACGAACAAATTGAGGGCCTTTCTGAAATTGAAAATTCATTTTTAGAACCGCCCACTCATTTTTTAGTCCGTTGATTCAAATCACAATGAATTCGGCAGGTTTATTAACATCTAACTAAAGCCAAACATATAACCAAAAGGAAGAAATAAAAAAAAATAAAGATTTTATATAAATGTTATTTTTTTAATCTAAAAATCTAAACAAAGTATAATTTTTGTAGAACAATTACTTTTTTTCGCTAAATCAACAAATCATATGCATTTGTCTTTTTGTGAGTTTATGACACGAGAAAAAGCAAATAATTAAACATGAGCTGTGTTCCTAAATACTTTTTTACCCCTTAGATACATATATCATCCTATGGGTTGTAATGTGCTACTGAAAATTGTTAGCTTTGGACATTCCTCCATGGTTTAGGAGCGGAAACGCAGGGCGATGATAAGAACTGACGAGTCATATGTCTGCCCCTCGCCTCGAGGTAAGGGGGGAAAGACTTAAGCGTCGGCCCGCACTCTAGAAACAACTCCAGACAGCTCGGGCAATTAAGGAGGGGAGGGGGGGGGGGGGTAAGAACGAGATTACCATTTTTTTGACATACATCGCTTTTTAGCAGTCGCCAAACTATCAATATTGCGTAGCGCCACCTTGTATTATGTAAACGAAATAAAAAAAATTATATGAAAATAGTTTTCAATTGATTATAATATTTAATGCTTAATCGTCTAAATATTTTCAGGAAAAACTTTTTTGTGTGAAATGTAGCATTAAGTTTGTTATGTAAATAATAAACTTAATGCTACATTTACATACAAACATTCGAATATTTATACACTACATATATAAACATTCGAAATTTTTGAATGTTTATATGTTTAGTATATAAACATTCAAATTTTTGAGCTTAAAACTTTGTGAAATTAAACAGATAAAAAGTAAAAAATAAATAAAGTTAAAATCGATAAGAAGTTAATAAAAAGTTTGAATATGTAAATATTTTTTATGTTAATAATTCCAAGGTTTTTCAATTAAATGATCTTTTAGGTAACTATTTTTTTATAAACTGGAAAATTTTAAAATTATATTAAATAAATAATAAAGAGAAAACAAACTAGAAAATTCCAAAATATATATATATAAAAGCCTATATATTTAAAGTTATAACGAATGTCAATATGGTTCTTTTTAATGAAACTTTTATTTATTGAAAAATGATAACTCCGAGTGGTTTGAACTACACATAGTTACATTTTGTCAAGCATTGGTTACATTTTGTCAATATTTTTAGAAATTAGATTTAAATTTTTAATTATTTTTTTTTTAAATGTAGCAGTTAAAAATAAATTGGTTTTTTTTTTTGTAATATCTCTTGGAAATTTCATGGGACATTGTGTTAAAAAAAATAAACTCCTCTTGTAATATTTGACTTTTCTTTAGGGGAGTCGGATGGCTGTTTGAGAAAAAAATGTCGATCTCTTGCTAAATTTTTTTTTTAAAATTCTACATGTCGTTAGCTTTAATTTAAGATAAAGATTATTGATTTCTGTTGAGAGGTTTTCTTTTTATAAGCATTTTAGGGAAACTCTGAGCATCAGATTTTACCTAAACATTACATTTCTTTTGCGTTTTCCTGAAATATAATTGGTTTTCAAGCATTAGGAACACTTTTCTTACTAACTATAAAAGATATCAACATGGTTTTTTTTGTCATTTATTCCCCATTAAAAGCTCTTTGATTTGAAATGAGGGATTTTAAATATCCCGGCTAAAAAATATTTATAACTTTAAATCTCATTTGGGTAAAAAGGCTCTCATGGGTAAAAGGAAAATAAACCGGTAATCTTTTAATGAAAAGAAATATGAATACATTAATGTTGTTTTTTTTTTACATTTTAAACTTTAATTTTTCTTTGGTAATTGAATTTTATAAACTGAAAAATTCTAAAAATACTAAAATCAAAAGGGCAAAAGGAAAACAAACGATTATCTTTTATGAAAAAAAAAAAAAAAAGAACAAATCAATAGTGTTTTTTTACATTTTCATTTCAATTTTTTCTTAGGTATCTAATTTTTATAAAAAGGGAGATTCTAAAAGTATGTATATTAAATAATCCAAAAACAAATTAGAAAATTCAAGAAAAAAAAGCAATATAAGAGGAACCAACAACGTAAAAAAGTAAATTTTAAAATAACTCTTCATCGCTATTTGCGATTTTATGAAGCTTTGAATTTTATAGGGAAGAATATAAAATTTTTAAATACGAATAATGAGTTTAAATAATGAAATATGTGAAAAATTTAATTAAAAAAAACAATACGATAAAATAATGAAAATGCAAAGAAACACACTTGAACTTATAACAAATGTCAATATGTGGTTCCTTTAAATGAAACTTTTATTTTTTGAAAAATTATAAGCATGAGTTTCAAGTCTTAAAAAAATCTAGCAATTTAAAATAAATTGGTTCAAAGAAATCTCTAAGTATTTTATGGGACTTTATAGTATTAAAAAAATCCTCCCTAGTTGCTAAGTATTTGACTTCTCCTTAAGAACCTAAATGTGCGCTTATCAACCAAGTCCCTGTAGCTTAACGGATAGCGCACTAATCTACAGACATGAAGGTCCGTGGTTCGAATCCCGATTGAAGCGTCTCCCGGCATTGAAAGTGAAAAAAATTCGTAAAATAAGTCAAACGCTCAGTAGGAGAATGTAACATATAAACCTAGTTCAAAAATAATTTTTAAACAATAAAATAATTTTTAAACCCATTTTAAAAATTCATTAGTGGCGCCACCTATCTTTGCATTTTTTAACTATTTGTTCTAGGTGCATTCTATCACATCCATAAATTCAAAATGTATCCAACATGTCTAGAATTGGTATATTTTTTAGATATTGTAGACCTCGTCGAGAAATGTTTTGTTGTTAGGGTTGGTCTAATAGATATCCACAAAGTACATAAGACTGCTCATGGAGTTTGTTGACCTCTAATGGACGTTCACCATAGCACGAATTTATCCAGAAAGTCTAAAACACGTCCGTAATGTCTAGAATATCGCTGTCAAATAGATTCCTAATGGATATCACTCGGCGGAAACTACGGATATCTATAAGACGTCTATGGATGGTAAACTCAAATTCTAATGGATATCATGGATTTTCCGAATAACGTCTTATAGATGTCTACTGGATAATGAATGGCTATGTGGGATGTAGCTTTACAACATGACCATAGCCGATACAAGGGCCGTCCCCAGTAGCCTACCTCCAGTTCGACACCACTCAAGCCAACCAATCTACTCCCTTCACCTTCGCCACACCTTTTTTATTTTCAAAAGATACCCATTCATCAACAGCCCCTCTAAAAAGACACCCTAAATTACAGCCAAGAGTTGTAACATGTCGCCAGCTACATGGCGTGACACGGGGAATCCATGGCGGCAGCTGTACCCCATCCCAGGGTGCTCGTAACGCTTATTAAAAGGTAACACTGCAGACGCACCGCTTAACGCCTTTTTAATAGTGACGGACGCTGGACGTGAGCGGCTTATTAAATCCAGCACTGCACTGCGTTGGGGTGATAAGGTCTCAAATGGGAAAATCCAAGGTGTCAGATGTTAAAATATGGGAAATGTTTTCAAATAAAAAAGTTTTCAGAGTAAAAATATATATAATTGGTTAAAAAACATTTTTAATATTTATCCTTGGATATGAAGTATGGTTAACGAATTTTTTAAATATAATTTATTTTAAAAATATGTACCTATCGTGTGTAAGACAAAGAAGTATTACAATTTCAACTGTCAATACCATAAGTAAACTTTTTTAGTGGAAGAGACTTACTTAAAAAAAAAACTCCCGAGAAATGTATTGGAGATATTCTTATCAAAAATAAAAACGTTTAAAGAAAATAATATTTTATGGTCTCTGGTAAAATTAATTTTTTTAGTGCAGCTGATTAGTGTTTCTTTCGATGGTTCTTTCTTACAATCACGTCATTTCCAAACTTCAACGTAAATCATTGTATACAAAAAAATAATACATAAAAGTAATTATACTTACTGTGTTCTTCAAAGTATTTTTCACAACTGAGTTATTTTAGTGACGAAATTTCTTCCATATTTCATTTTTGCCATTTCCTACCATTGGTGCTCCGATTAGTCCTCTGTTCTCACGTGACATGCATTCACCAATCCGGTGTTGGAGAAAGCATTTTTTTTTATTTAGCATTTTTGTTGCAAACGGAACACCTGAAATCTATCCATTCGTATTTCCGAATCAATTTAACTTCTAACTCAATACAACGGCCTCTTACAACTATATCTTGTTTATTAATTATTAAACGTTCGATTCTTTGAATTTTCGTATGCCATAATATTATAATATCTTGCTTATAAGTATAATTTTTGATCAACTCCACTGTTATAAAGCTTACAAATACGCTTATGGTATCTAAAATGACTTCTTTTTAAAAAAACAATTTCAATAAAAAATTTCGCGTTTTCAATATTTAAATTTTATATTATCAGCCAAGTAATGCGAAAAGTCAACGAATTTGAAGTTTATTTCCCCTCTGAAAAAAAAAATTATTGACCGGAGTAGGATTAATTGTTTTCTATTCTAGTTTTGAACCATGAAAATTTCAAGCTAGTAATGAGTCATTCAAAAATGATTAATCCTAAAATATGATTCAATAGTGATTTATTTGTTTCTTTTGGATTGGGCGTTTAGTAATGAAACAAATAGTCTTTGCTGTTACTTAAATTTTTGATTAAACGTCTACTAATAGCATATAGGGGGTTTAAAATTTCAATAAATGTCATTATTGTAAATTAGATTGATAATATGAGTGTAAAATACTTATTTTGCATGCTTTTTTACACTTAACATTCAACACTCTTAGAAATAACACTCTCAATTTTGACGATTCAGGAATCCTCAAGCTTAATTTCGTTAATTTTGAGGATTGTTTCGTCCAACTATCGTGTGACTTTTGAGTAAATGCGAATCCTCACTTTTACGATCACGATTTGACGATTCTGTATCTTGATTTTGAGGAAACCAAATCTCATTGTTGTACTCACCTGCTCAAAAATGACGAAATATTTCTTTAGATTAGACGACATTCAAATCCTCATAAAATGACGATTCAAATTTCCTCACTTTGAGGAAACGAAAACTCGGAGCATTTGCCAGTAACGAAATCGTCACAATTAAGGACAATTTCGTCGCTTTTGAGCATTAATTTTTTAGAGTGAACCTTGTATAGAACTTATCGTTTATAACGTCACTTCATCGGTCTCTTAAGGGGGTCTGGCACCTCCATAGAAGCCCATGTTAAATTGTCCAACTTTGGGGGCATCTCAAGAATTAACTAATTAATATATCCATTTCAAATTTTCACAGTTTCATCTATAGACATTTTTAAGTATTTTAACACAAGATTATTTTGAAAAACTAAAAACTAGATTAAATATGAATTTTTTAAAATATCGTTGAAGAATGTCAATATTTTTAACCTAAAAGATTTTTTTAAAAAAAAGTAAAAACTTTAGACTATTCCCTGCGTTAAAATGTTTAAATATACTTGTGAATTACACATAAAAAAATTCAAGTATTTAAATGAATAACATTTTTAGTTATGTGCCCCCAAACATTCACATGATTAAAAAATTGTAAAACCGAGAAAAACCAATTTAAAGTTTTTATTGTTAACCCATTTCCTTACGAAGGATTTTTGCTTCCTCGTAATATTTGATTGGAATAACATTATCGAATCCTTAGTCGTTCGGCCGTTCTGGGCCGTTTCACTAAAGAAAGGGTAAAATAAAATTGCCTTTAATGTCAAAAATATTTTTCCAATCGTCTTAAAACTTTGTGACATTATTAATAAAGGTTGATATAGTATTTTAAGCCACAATTTTTTTTTTTAATTTTTTCAATGATTTTGGGGTGCCAGACCCCCTTAAAACACACGCCATAACCGGGATATACTCTGCAAATTAGTAAAATTACAATTAAAACGTTATCACACCAACCTCATGGATTTCACGTCTCGTGCCTTGTTCCAACAGCTTTTAAATAATAGATGCATTACGAAAGGTTGGTTTTGTAGAGTAGGCATTACCTTTCTATTGGAGATGCGAGATGAAGGGAATACCAATAAGAGAAGCACCGAGAATTGATGATGGTTTTTTGTGTGTGGAATTACTCTATGACTAATTGTGTCCAGGAGTAATATTAAATGTCGTATGTAGATGGTACAACTTGATATTTAGTTTCACTAAATATAATTATTTTTTGCTAGTTTATCCTCTGGGAAAGTTTGTAACGCAAAAAGTGGAGGGTAAAGCTGTGTCCACGTCTGTCTTAAACTCGGAAAAAAATGTGTTTAAACTACACAATTGGACCACAAGTATTGTGCGAATGGTAACACTGCAATACTGTGTTGTTTCAATACGCATATACGAACAGAAATTTCTTTTTCCTACATAACAGACGAACGCTAGAGAATTCAATCCAAGCACGATTGACAAACTTATATGTAACTCATCTATTTTTATATGTAACAAAATTTTAATCCTAAATTCCAAAATTTATCGCCTGCCGTTATTTAATGATCATATTTCAAAATAATATACTAAACTCCTCGGCGCAACAGCCTTTACTGGGCCAAGGCCTGCCTTACCCATATCAGCTATCGTGACGTAGAGCCCTGGGGTGATAGGCATATGCTCCGGTAAGATGGTCAGCCTCACGCGGAACCCCCAGTGTTCAGTTTCCAAGCATGCTTGGTACCCATTTTATCGACCCACTCAAGGGATGAAAGGATGGGTCAACCTCGCCCTAACCGGGATTCGATCCCCGGACCTGTGGCGGGGCAATGCGAAACACTACCACTAAGCCACTGGGCCTTAATATGATATATAAACGGTTTTTCCCCCACATTAAATTTGCTTCGTTGCTCATCAATAAATATTGCTTAAAATATAGAGCAGAACTTCGACAGTTATTTTGATTGCAAAACCAATCCATTTGGTTTATGGGAGCATAACTTTGAAATTTTGAAAGCTAAAAATAACTAATTTTTGTATGACTAGATCCTAAATAACTTTATTGCCCTAAAAATGTAATACTTTTAATCAAACTTAGAAACGTTTTTAATCAGTATTCTTTTCATTACAGATAGATAGCATTTGACGCCCTATTTGTGACATTTCTTTTAAAATGTCCTTTAGTCGTTTAAAATGTCCTTTAGTCCATTTCATAATTTATTAAAATAATTTAATGTTAATAGATGTCAATTATAATACCTATAGTCTTATCGTGTTTGTTGTCATCGCTGTAGAAGTATCATATTTTTTATTCAAATAAAGTCATTCTTGAATCTTAGAAAATTTATAGTTTTAATTCATTTTAAGTTTTAAACATTTCTGCAGTGGTAATGTCCGGCAGCCTTTAATTCAACTAGCATTGAAGTTATGCTTGGTTACAATAAGTACCGTTTTTGCTTCCGTCTTAAGTATGGCGAACGTTACCGGAACGGCCGCGTATGAAACGTGCCTTATGAAACGAGTATAACAGACAATTTCAAACTAGTAAACGAAAAAAAAAATGGTAAACGAGCCGACAACAGTCAAACAATTTCAAATGGGCCTATATCAGTAAAATGAGCCTACTTAGTCAATTTTAAACAAGCCTTGCAGTCAGTTTTACAAGAGCCTAACAGTCAATTTCAAATGAGCTTAACAGTCAAACAATTTTGCGAGCGAACCAGCATTCGATGTTTTCGTGCTACTGCGGTTAAGTCGGATGCCATGGTTGCCATTCTCGTTAGGCTTTCAACCACACCCTAAATAGATTAGTGTTTCTACGGTAATAATTTAAAAATATCTAAACCTAATTAAAATCTTCAACATTTTAAGTGAACAATCTCTGGCAGTTAATCCACCAAGGCTCGTGGATGTAAATATTTTCACGTAATTATTCAATTTTTACTTTAAGGTGTTGAAGAAAATTTATACTTTGCCTAAGGTTTTCTAGGTGGTATACTATAAATAAGTGGTGGTGGTATATTAAAAAATATATATGCCTTAATAATAAAAAAAATATCGTAGTGCCTCCTCCTCTCCCCGAATTTTAAACGAGTCCAACAGTCAATTTTAAACGAAGCTTGCAGTCGGTTTTAAACGAGCTTTCCAGTCAATTTCAAACGAGCCTTGCAGCTAATTTCTAACGAAGCTAACAGTCAATTTCTAACTAGCATAACAGTCAATTTCTAACTAGCATAACAGTCAATTTCTAACTAGCATAACAGTCAATTTCTAACTAGCATAACAGTCAATTTCTAACTAGCATAACAGTCAATTTCTAACTAGCATAACAGTCAAACAATTTCAAATGAGCCTAACAGTCAAACAATTTGGCGAGCGAACCAGCATGCGATGTTTCCGTGCTACTGCGGTTAAGTCGGATGCCATGGTTGCCATTCTCGTTAGGCTTATTTTTAAAAAAATCTAAACCAAATTATAATTTTTAAACTTTTAAATCAACAATCCCTGGCAAATAGCCGAATTTCATGGATGTAAACATTTTCATGTAATTTTTCAATTTTCACATTAAGTGTCTTAAAGAAAATTTATACTTTGCATAAGGTTTTCTAGGGGGTATACTCTAAATTAAAATATGTATAAGTAATAAAAAAATCGTAGTGCCCCTCTCCCCCTTTAAAATGACGATCTTTTAAGGTGTCATAGACTCGCTTGATAAAAACAAGTTTTTAGAAACGACTATTAAATAATATGTAGACACGTTATTATAAGTGAAATCTTACAGTCGTTGCGACGACGGAAACGCGTTATTAGATGACAATACTATATTTATTCGGGTTGTAAAAATGGTGACTTCACTTTTACGTTTTAAATGTATTTACGCCACTGTTTGAACTACAAAATGACTTTTTAAAATAAGGGTAGTCATTCGATTTTAGTAAGCTATAAAATAACGTCTGATAGTAAAGAAAAATATTAAGCCTTTAAACTTCAGAATTACCCTAAAAAATAAAGATATGGTATTTAAAAGACGTTAACTGGAAGTATTTTTGATTCTAATGAAATTCCTTTAGAATTCTTATTGACATCCATTGGTATTAAATTATTTTTTTTGTAGACTAATATTGAAATTTGTTTTATTTCAAAGAGATGCAACTGTTATGGCGTCGAAATGACGTCTTTTAAGCTCAATAAGTTTTATTTAATAACGTATAACCTAAACTTTGGCCCTATCTGTTTAGCACCATTTTTATATGAAACACCTCAACATCATCATAACTAAAAAACAAATTTCTTTCTAGCTTAATTAGCTCTAAAAATTAAATTTAAAACTAAATCGACAATTTTATTTACTTTTCTGTTTATTTTTTAAAGAAATGTTTTGTGACCAAAAGTTTAAAACAAGTACAAAATTTATTTATGACTATCGAGTTTTAGTTTTAAATTGCTCAGAATATTATACAAAAGAAGTATTATAATATATATTTTTTAAATTCAATTTCATCAAAATGTGTTTTAGTTCTTCATTTACCAATACAGTTACTATTTTTCTAAATATTATTTAAATTTTGTCAATAGTTAAATAAAATCACAAAAATGAGCTCTTTATTACAATTAAAAGTGGCTTAAATACGTCTCGCTTTCCAAAAATAAGAGAAATCTTAAATGACGTTTCAAACGACCTTTAGTAGAAAATTTTGACATTTTCCCCTAGAAACTATTTAAATGGATAAATCATTATCCTACTTTCCTTTTTAAAATTCGGAAGAATTAAAAAAGAAAAATTCGAAAGTTGTGTTGGCATTCAAAAGATGTCCGTCGATCCATTACCTCCCCCCACTTCCGAAATTGCTTGCCTTTGGTATTTTTTTTTTTTTTTTTTTTAAAGCAGTGACTTCAAAAATATATTTTCATACTTTTGGTCCATCTGTCTGTACGTCCAGACTTGCATTGATCTTCCTGTCTGTCAGCGGAACTATTCTTTGAAATAGTGAAAATAAATTATTTTTTTAATCGCTGTTTACAAATCAATAATAACATGATATAATTGTTTTAAAATTAATATTTGAATTATAATTTATTTTTGTCAAATATGCTTGGAATGACTTTACTATAGGACAATATAATTAATTTACTGTTCGTTATTTGTTTACTAAGAAAGGGACAAGGCATTACATTTTTGGCATAAAAAGCTAACGACTTTTACCTTGCAGTTCTTTGTCAACTCAAGGAGTAACTTTTTATTGTTAAATATTTCGAAAATATCGAATTTTTACACATTTATGTTATATATATATATAAGAATTAAAAGTTCTCATTTAAGGCATTGGATGCTAAAAATTTAAACCAATTTTACATAATTATTCTTTGAACTTCTAATAAATTTAGAAAACTGTAAAGGATATTACTGCGAAAAAAAATTAAGGAAAGTGCCAAATTTTGACTTTAAAGAATAAATTAAACGAAATTGATTTGTTTGGCGATTTTTTTTCACTCGGGTGTATAAATCTTACTTGCAAGCGACTCTAGGTTACAGTTGCTGTTACAAATATGTTTGTTTTCCCGATAAGAACTTCAATGAATATTTGTGTAACAAGGAAGTAGGTGGTTTTAGTTCTTTTAGAACATAGTGTTTTTCAATATCAACCATTAACAAATGCCATGGGATAAGTGGAAATTTTTTTAAATAGATATTTGGCTTTTTTTAAAATATGTTTTACTAATGATTTCGACAGATTTCTTTTAATGTAAGATCCTTTTTCGCATTGAAAAATATTCGAATTTAAAATCGAAAGATTAAATGTTAATAGATGACAACGTTTTCAAGTTTCCACCATAGAAAAAGTTAATATTAGAAAATAATTAAAAACTGAAGATTTTTTTTTATTTCAAACTTAATTTTACAAATATCACTAATTGTTTATGTTGTTAGGACTACCATAATATAGACACGGCACACTATTTGTATATTCTAAAAAATTTACTAATTTATTTAAAGTAAAAGTCGAAGAGTATTAAAATTGGTACCTCAAAGGTATTGGCGACTGTAACTGCATGCGATGTTCCCGTGTTACTGCGGTTAAGTCACATGCTACAGTTGCCAATACTGAAGAGTTGCGTTTACCATTTATCAGCATGTAAGCTCTAGTGCAACGTTGATTTAACCAAACCTAAGGAGCTTCTTCTCTACTTTAAATGGATAAGAATCCAGGAACGTTTACTTGGATAGTATTTTAAATAGATTAGTCAATATAGCCGACATTACTTTTCTTTTTCATTCAAAAGAATTAAAAAAAGGAGAAAAGTTAAATAATTTCCTATACTTTTCAAGTTTATATTCTAGAAATGTTAACGAATGTAAATATTTAAAAATTGAGAAGATTTGATTGAAATTTCAAAAATGTGCACATAGGAAATCGCTTATGTTTGTAGAATTACTGCAGTGAACAATCTGTATAGGATTCGGAAAAATGACTAATTTTTTTACAAGTAGAGTTGATGAGCATTAAAATTGGTACTTCAAAAGTATTGGCGACCACAACAGCATGCGATGTTCCCGTGTTACTGCGGTTAAGTCAAATGCTACAGTTGCCAATGCTAAAGAGTTGTGTTTACCAATTATCATCATGTGCACTCTTAAAACGAACGAGCGATTTTAACTCAGTCTGAGTAATTTTCACTCCTCCAGTTTGGAAAATGCACTTCTCCTCTTGGAGTGGATCCTTTGTGTGTTAAACCTCCGACAGTATCACTCCAAACGAGTGATTTTAATTCAGTCTGATTTAATATTCACTCTTTTCCAGTGTCGAAAATGCACTTCTCCTACTGGAGTTTATTTCACTCGTTTGTTTTAAGAGTAAGTTTTAGCGCAACGTAAATTCAACCAAACCTAAAGAGCTTCTTCTCTACTTTAAATGGATTAGTCCTTTTTCTTTGTTAATCGTCAACGGCCCAATTTCGTGGTAGGGAATTTCTCTAGAAAGATAATTAAAAAATTATACTTAGAAATTTTCCCTTTGATTTTTTTTGGAAACTATACTAACCATTTCTTGGACGACAGTGTCAAATACCTTATTCATTTTGAGAAGGCATTATATCTTAAGCCCAACCTCTCACCAAATGGACACTCAATCTATTTAATTTAAGTTTGAATCAAACAAAGTAAATAACTTTAAAAGATAGTTGCTGTGGTTCTAAATTACGACATTCTTCTCCAATAGCCCTCGTGTAGCACTAGTGCGACGATATTCAAACTAAGCTAAAAGTCAGTTTCTTTTAAGGTTTCACTGTCGTATGTATTTTTTCACAGTAGCCTATTTTTTTTGACCCAATTCACTGCCCGTTCGAAATAATTTCTGCCCTTTCATCCCAGGTTAAATCCTCGGGAAACACGAAAAATGAAGCCAAACTTTTATTATCGCTCCGAAACCATAGTAGTGATATAGTAGTAGTGCCAAAACCATAGTAGTGGCTAGCGGAGCAACGTGCTGAATCGATTCCAATTAGCCTTTCTTTAATCTGGCGTAAATGACGGTAAAAAAGCGTCTTACTTTTTGGTCTTCCACATCTGCAAAACTCCGGACCGTAATCTTGTGATGCGTTGACAATGGTTCGTGTAATCTTCGGACGGTTTGGTTTTTGCGCGTTGCCCGAATGTGCAGAGTAAGCAACATTTGGGTTGGATTGTACAATCTCGGTACGTTCATTGAGTAGTTATGGTGTGTTCCCGTACATTCGAAAACATTAGAAACATTCAAAAACATTCTAAAACTATTATGGTTTTACTCGTTGCCCGAAGAATGTGCAGAGTAAATAACATTTGGGTTGCATTATACAATATATCGGTACGTTCATTGAATAGTTATGGTGTGTTCTCAAGAGAGGAAACATTGGAACATAGTATTTTTCTTTAAAGTATTAAAAAAATACAAAATTAATGTATATTTAATTTTCTGTTTTAAATTTGAATATTTTTCATTGCTTAAAAATGTTTTTTCCACTAAAAGAAATCCGCTAAAATCCCATTAGTAAAAAGAAATGGCGAATATCTAATAAAAAAAAATGCTACCATGGCATTTGTTAATGGTTGATATAAAACAAGAAGTTATTAAAGAACTAAAATAACCAACTTTCCTGTTACTTAAACACTCATTAGAATTCTCATTGGAAAAAGTTTATTTTTAAATGTAACTAACTGTAACCTAGAGTCTTTTGAGCAAAAGTTTTATACATCTTTGAAAAAAATCGCATATATAATTTATTAATGTAATTAATTTATTATTAAAAAAATCTTTAGATCAGCTTATACCATTTCTCTGACTTCCACATGGTACTATATTCTTAGAGCTGATAATTTGTTTTAATTTACCCCTGCACTCGATGAGTAAAATTAAAAACTAAATTATGCTTATTATGTCGGCGAATTTTTTCCCAGCAATTTGAGTCTAAAACTCTTAAAGTAGTTTATTTACAAGAAAAATACCACTTGACGTGTTAGTTTAAAAACCTCCATTTTTACAATATTCCACTTGCATACAAACTTAAGCGTTACACTAGAGAAGGGTGTTACTTTTCATTAATTGTCTTTCGCAAATTTATATTATTTATAGCTTGTTTTATTTGCTGTTTAAAGAATAAAATTGTTTTGCAAATCCTACCATCCTCTCCAACGACATTCAGAATTTTTTTGGGGAAAAAAGTTGAAAACTCTTTAAATGACGCGAGCATTTTATTTTGAATCAGTCAAATAAAATCTGTAAAAAACAAATATTTATTAATAACAAAAGCGTGAAACTTCTCTAAACTGCAAAAAAATATGACATGTAAATCACAACCATGATTTTTATGCAAAAATATAATGCCTTGCTGGTTTTTAAGTAAAAAATAATGAAAATTTAATCAGATTGTGCTACAGCTTAAGACGCAAAATAAATTAGGCTAAGTATTTTTCAAATAAAGTTTCTCATGTCATTGTTGATGTAGAAACAACAATTTGAATGATTTAATATTAAATTCCAATGCTAAGTAAATGAGCAGTAGACCGACAGACAGTAGACAGATGTCTGTCCGAACGTACAGACGGACTGACAAAATGTATGAAGGATAGATCTCGGGTCATACCTTTCTAACAAAAGAAAGATAATTTTTATGATTTTGGAAGATGGGTACGGACGAAGAGACGGACATTGTCAGCGTGTCAATCTCCACTCTTTATTTTTTAAAAATATCTGTATTAGAAAAAAAAGGAAAAGTGTGTCAAAAATCAATAAGTCTTGAATTAGATATTAATGCTCATTTCAATATACAAGTGTCAAGAACAAAACGTTTCATCCCTCGCACCCGTTAAAAGAGATTTGGGGAAAGTTTTTCTGGATCATAACGGGCAAGTTGGCGAAAAGAAGAATCTTATTTTTATCTTTTGTTTGTGTTCGTAATTCTTCTCGAGATATAAGGTTTCATTGATTTGGATCCTTTTAGCAAATTGATCTAAGTCGTGGCCTGTTTTCTCGGAGAGAATTACGGTTTTGACCTTGTAATCAGCGTAACTATAACGAAGGTTGTTGGTATCTAATCACATTGTATGGGGGAAAATGGATTATCTAACATAAACCTTTGTGTTAATATTACTAAAATGTACCCTTAGAGTTTAACCCTATTGAGCATATTCTTACCATTTGGCAACATTCGCTTTATCCTCCTTTATTACAATAACCTCTTAAGACCCGAGCAAAATCCTACACGTATATTCTTAATCTAAACATACTTTTCATACAAGTATATGCCAAAAAGTACGTTTTGCAAAACAATTTTTTTTTAAATAGTACTTAGGGACACGACTAAACTCTAAAAATACGCATTTTTTGCGCTATAAATGCAACAAAGGCCGTATCACTTATTTGTAGTTACAGATTATTTTAACATTGTTTTTAATGCAAGGTTCTTTTAAAACTACCTACTAAAATAACTCTTGGAAGTTTGAAAAAAATAAAATAATTTTTTTTAAGAACTGATATCGTATTGACCTTCGTTCAACTTCATCTTTTTATAGAAATAAATGACTGATACCTGTAATCAAAAGCTGAAAACTGATATTTGAATTTTCTTCTATCGGGCCAGGTCAATTTCGGAACTAATTAAAGTGTTAATTGCTCGTAGGGAGTTTTTAAAAATGTCCCCAAATCGGGACGCTAGGTCGCAAGAGGATAAAATACTGTTGTTGGGCAACTAGCTATTTGTCATCTATTGGAAGCCATATTGATGTTTTTGGATTAAAAATTTTATGATTTAAAGACAAAGATTTTGTATGCAATGCAATGTTGTATGCAATATAAAAGAATGAAATTCCCCAAATTTTTAGTGCATCATACGGAATGCTATAATAAGTATGTGGTGTTTCCAATGCTTTTAAAGTTTAAAATAATTAAGTTCCAGTTGTACGTGTAGTTAACCTACACTCTTAAAACACGAGTGAAATCCACTCCTCTAGGAGAAGTGCATTTTCGACACTGGAAAGGAGTGAATATTATCTCAGACTGAGTTAAAAATCACTTGTTTGGAGTGATCCTGTCGGAGGTTTAACATACAAAGGATCCACTCCTATAGGGGAAGTGCATTTTTGATACTGGAGGATTGAAAAATAACTCAGACTGAGTTAAAATCGCATCGCTCGTTCGTTTTAAGGGTGTAAGTCCAAACAAACTACTCACTCAATCTTTGTTCATACTGAAACGCATCAATTTTTATTTAAAAAAGGTTCAAAAGGACTTTTTGCGCAGTTGTAGGCTGTAGCACGTTATCTGAACTTAACCGAACACGGTACCAATTCCATTCACAGGTAAATAGCCCTCGCGTAGCTTTAGTGTGACGATAGCTTGGCCTAATACGTCACAGGTAATTAAATGCGTTGCAATTATAGTTTTGATTAAAGAGTCAGAAATCGTCAAGTCGTATGTAGTTAACCTACACTCTTAAAACACGAGTGAATTCCACTCCTGTAGGAAAAGTGCATTTTCGACACTAGAAAGGAGTGAATATTATTTTGGACTGAGTTAAAAAATCACTCTTTTGGAGTGATCCTGTCGGAGGTTCAACACACAAAAAATCCACTCCTATAGGGGAAGTGCATTTTTGACACTGGAGGATTGAAAATTAACTCAGACCGAGTTAAAATCGCTCGTTTGTTTTAAGAGTGTATACGAACTCCACTTTAGAGTTATATACCACCAAATAATTCACAGAGAGCGGTTACTTAGGCTTACTGCAAAGTGATAGATGGCTTCGCTTGGCACATCTGTTTTTATATTAATTTTTCCCTGACATCATCTCCATATTCTTAAGGGGGAATGGGCGTGCAGGACCGGGGTTTCCAAACTCAAGTGCCTCAATGTTAATCCAATGGGAAAAAACTATTTTCGCTGCCACATTTCTCCGGCTGTATTGAATATTTTTACAAGCGGATTTTTTATGTGATAAATGTAGCTGACTTACAGGTCTCTATCTTCCCACTTTTTGAAATTGCTTCGAATATTTTGTGAAAAGCTTAATCAGCTTAAAAAAAAATATTCGTACTAATTTCAAAAAGTGGGAAGATAGACACCTGTAAGTCAGCTACATTTATCACATAAAAAAATCCGCTTGTAAAAATATTCAATACAGCCGGAGAAATGTGGCAAAGAAATTTTTTCCCATTGGATTAAAATTGAGTCACTTGAGTTTGGAGACCCCCGGTCCTGCACGCCCATTCCCCCTTAACTCTATGCTTTTCATACATAAGAAAACCATTTCATGATCCGCTGCCAAATTCCGTTTCAGAGATGATCTTAATGAGAGGAAAAATGCTCCTCGGATGCCGGCTGTCAAGCCTTGCCGACCAATCACAAAAATTGGAAAAAGTCTTTCCGGGGATATCTTTCCTTCTAATAAGCAAGACCGGATGTCCGGCACCCCCCCCCCCTACCCCCACCAATCAGGAAAAAACGAACCTTATTTGGTTTTTGTGTTTTTTCTAGATTTGGAGTTAAGTTCTTTTGAAGGGAATGTTTTGTTTTGGATCTTGCTCTTTTCTTGGAATGATGTTTACGTTTTAAGAGTGTATAAGTCCCATTTAAAGGACAGTTTTTTTTTATGTTCGTTTGATGAAAAATAGATGCAAGTGCTTTTTTTAAACGCATTCGGTTACAACATATTAAAACGGTGCATATCATTAATTCAACAAAACGCCATTGTTCGTCAGTGTTATTGAGTAATTATAAGTTCGAAATTAGGAACCTAACCGTAACAAACTTACTTGTATTAATCAGGAATTCAGCTACTTTTTAATTTATCCTTGTCCTAATTTGTTTACCATTAATATACTTAAATTTTCTAACAGTTAAATAAAACCAATTTGCTTCCAATGACAACTAAATGTTCTTTAATTTGCTGGGTGTTCTTAATATTTAATATACTGTTTCTTTTCATAGAATTTAAATCAAACTTCTGTGAAAAATATTTATTTAGGGAAGGGTTGAAACATTTAGAAATTGTCAATTTTTTTTTATCGGCAACCATACCTGTATTCGATGTTTCCGTGATACTGTGGTGAAGTCTGATACTATATGGTTGCCATTCCAGTCTTGTTTTTACCCATTTCAAAATAGCTTAGTCGTGCTTATGTGGCAAAAGAAAAACTTAAGCCAATTTTAACTAGTGTAAAGGTTTCTTATTTAGATTTTCTATTATCATGTACTTACTCGTTGTGCCCCGTTTTCACTTATAAGTCCAAATTTAAAAGACTGTTGTTTCAATTTTCATTGTTCGTCTAAGGGGGTTCAGTATGTTGTATATCGGTAATGTTAAATTGGCCAATTGCAATGTTCCTTTTCACAATAACAACTGATCAGATCATCTTAAAATTTTCTGTGTGTTATACCAACCTTTCATATTAATCTGAGGTTAAAAGTTTTTTTTTAAATAACTGTTAGATTTTTTTTAATAAAATAAGTTTTAAAGTACCCAAAAAATCATAAAATTTCTCACTTTTTTGCCCCATAAAATTTTTTTCACTTTAGTTTTATTAAAATTTATAACCTCAGATTAATCTATACTATGTATTACATCATATAAAAAAAGTTTGCGAGAAAACATGGCATAGTTTTTGAGAAAAGGTACATCGAAGCTCAAAAATCAAGTTCTGAGAAAAACGCTTTTAAACTTTTATTGTTAACCCATATCCTTACGAAGGATTTTTGCTTCCTCGTAATATTTGAAAGGAATAACATTATCGAATCCTTAGCCGTTCGGCCGTTCTGGGCCGTTTCAGTAAGGAAAGGGTTAAATAAAATGGCTTTTAATGTCAAAAATATTTTTCTAATCGTCTTGATACTTTGTGATATTAATAAAGGTTGTAATAGTATTTTAAGCCAATAATTTTTCTTGATTTTTTTTCACCGATTTTGGGGTACTGAACCCCCTTAAGGGAAAATAGATGGTAGATTGTTATTTAATGCCAAATTCGGTTTCATCACATTGAAGACAAAAAAGGTAAACCAAATTCATTCAACAAAATACCATTGTTTGTCAGCGTAATTTAGTAATTTTAAGAAGGAGGAAAAATAAATTAGGAACATAAGGGGAATTTTGTGAACTGACTATTTTTTTACTCTAATGTTTTATTATTAATTGCACAGTTAACTTTAAAATAGGCAAAGGCAATTAAAATTCAATTTAGGGCATAAGCAATGTATCTCCCACTTTAAACGAAAAGAGAAGACAATTTTTCCGAAAGTCGAAAAATTTTTGTATTTTAAATGTAAAAAAGTAAGAGATCTGCAATCTCAGTCATTGCTTTAAATATTGTACTGATGGATTTACCACCAAACTTTGCATATTTCAGAAATTTGTAATTATTGAAGTCTAAATATTTCATTAAGTAACTTTTTATGTACAATGTGTTACAATGACATCACATTTCAAAAGATTTTCCTTTGTGTTTTTTTTTATCGCAATAGTAGTTTTTTCCTGTCATGTTTTTACCCTCTTTTATTGGTGACTATACCTGTATTCGATGTTTCCGTGATACTGCGGTGAAGTCTGATACTATATGGTTGCCATTCCCGTCATGTTTTTACCCTTATTTTTTATTGGTGACTATACTGTATTCGATGTTTCCGTGATACTGCGGTGAAGTCTGATACTATATGGTTGCCATTCCCGTCATGTTTTTACCCTTTTCTTTTATTGATGACCATACTGTATTCGATGTTTCCGTGATACTGCGGTGAAGTCTGATACTATATGGTTGCCATTCCCGTCATGTTTTTACCCTTTTTTTTTATATTGGTGACCATACTGTATTCGATGTTTCCGTGATACTGCGGTGAAGTCTAATACTATATGGATGCCATTCCCGTCATGTTTTTACCCTTTTTTTTATTGGTGACCATACTGTTCGATGTGTCCGTGATACTGCGGTGAAGTCTGATACTATATGGTTGCCATTCCCGTCATGTTTTACCCTTTTCTTTTATTGGTGACCGTAACTGTATTCGATATTTCCTTGATACTGCGGTGAAGTCTGATACTATATGGTTGTCATTCCCGTCATGTTTTTACCCTTTTTTTTATTGGTGACCGTAACTGTATTCGATATTTCCTTGTAACAGCGGTGAAGTCGAATGCTATGGTCAATGGTTCAATGGACGGTCCTTTTAGCATTCGATGTTTCCGTGCAACTGCGGTAAAGTCGAATGATATGATTGCAAATTCTAAAGCGAAGGATTACCGACTGCCCGTATGTAAGTTATTTAGTGCATTGCGTGCATTAATCCTAATGGACTGAATTAAGCACTTGCAAATAGTTAAAATTATATCTTATTTCGAAGCTATATGTGCAATTAATAACATATTACAGTAAAAATAGATAGTACATAGAATGCACATTATGATGAATTTATTTTCATTTTCTTTCTTTTCTATTCCAAATTTCACTGACTAACGACGAAATTTTGTTTTACGAACATACCTTAACGTTTTAGTATTTGATCTATTGAAAATGGATATTGCGTTAATAAAATTCCCACTTTCATCTATTTTCCCTTAAGGGGGTTCAGTACCCCAAAATTGGTGAAAACATCAAAAAAGAAATTATTAGCTTAAAATACTATTACAACCTTTATTAATAATGTCACAAAGTATCAAGACGATTGGAAAAATATTTTTGACATTAAAAGTCATTTTACTTAACCCTTTCCTTACTGAAACGGCCCAGAACGGCCGAACGACTAAGGATTCGATAATGTTATTCCTATCAAATGTTACGAATAAGCAAAAATCCTTCGTAAGGAAATGGGTTAACAATAAAAACTTAAAACGCGTTTTTCTCGGAACTTGATTTTTTGAACTTCGATGTACCTTTTCTCAAAAACTATGCTATGTTTCCTCAAACTTTTTTTTATATGATTTAATACATAGCATAGATAAAAATGAGGTTATAAATTTTAATAAAACTAAAGTGAAAACTTTTATGGGCATTCCCATTGGGTATGTTGCCATTCCCGTCATGTTTTTACCCTTTTTTTTTATTGGTGACCATACTGTATTCGATGTTTCCGTGATAATGCGGTGAAGTCTGATACTATATGGTTGCCATTCCCGTCATGTTTTTACCCTTTTTTTTTATTGGTGACCATACTGTATTCGATGTTTCCGTGATACTGCGGTGAAGTCTGATACTATATGGTTGCCATTCCCGTCATGTTTTTACCCTTTTTTTTATTGGTGACCGTAACTGTATTCGATATTTCCTTGTAACAGCGGTGAAGTCGAATGCTATGGTCAATGGTTCAATGGACGGTCCTTTTAGCATTCGATGTTTCCGTGCAACTGCGGTAAAGTCGAATGATATGATTGCAAATTCTAAAGCGAAGGATTACCGACTGCCCGTATGTAAGTTATTTAGTGCATTGCGTGCATTAATCCTAATGGACTGAATTAAGCACTTGCAAATAGTTAAAATTATATCTTATTTCAAAGCTATATGTGCAATTAATAACATATTACAGTAAAAATAGATAGTACATAGAATGCACTTTATGATGAATTTATTTTCATTTTCTTTCTTTTCTATTCCAAATTTCACTGACTAACGACGAAATTTTGTTTTACGAACATACCTTAACGTTTTAGTATTTGATCTATTGAAAATGGATATTGCGTTAATAAAATTCCCACTTTCATCTATTTTCCCTTAAGGGGGTTCAGTACCCCAAAATTGGTGAAAACATCAAAAAAGAAATTATTAGCTTAAAATACTATTACAACCTTTATTAATAATGTCACAAAGTATCAAGACGATTGGAAAAATATTTTTGACATTAAAAGTCATTTTACTTAACCCTTTCCTTACTGAAACGGCCCAGAACGGCCGAACGACTAAGGATTCGATAATGTTATTCCTATCAAATGTTACGAATAAGCAAAAATCCTTCGTAAGGAAATGGGTTAACAATAAAAACTTAAAACGCGTTTTTCTCGGAACTTGATTTTTTGAACTTCGATGTACCTTTTCTCAAAAACTATGCTATGTTTTCTCAAACTTTTTTTTATATGTTTTAATACATAGTATAGATAAAAATGAGGTTATAAATTTTAATAAAACTAAAGTGAAAACTTTTATGGGGCAAAAAAGTGAAAAATTTCATGATTTTTTTGGGGGTACTTTAAAACTTATTTCATTTAAAAAAACCTAACAGTTATTAAAAAAACTTTTAACCTCAGATTAATATATAAGGCTGGTATAACACACACAGAAAATTTTAAGATGATCTGATCAGTAGTTATTGTGAAAAGGTACATTGCAATTGGCCAATTTAACATTACCGATATACAACATACTGAACCTCCTTGGACGAACAATGAAAATTGAAACAACAGTTTTTAAATTTGGACTTTTAAGTGAAAACGGGGCACAACGAGTAAGTACAGGATAACTAAGAAAAAAATTCTGTAGTATTGTGAATTTCTCTAAGTGGCTGTTACTGTTCCATCTCGGACTCTATTCTCTCACATCGATTCCCAACCCCTTTGTCGCTGAAACAGAGTACTCCAAGTTATTTTTTAAAGAGAACTTTAGGAAGACTATCATTATTTTGTCACACCTCACAAACAGAAAAATCTACTAAATAATGGAAAATCCCCTTAAATGAACACTGAAAAGTAAAACAACAGTCTTGTAAACGAATAACAAGTACCATCAAAGGGCATAGCGATTTGCTGCAGGTAACTAAAGTAAAATTTGTCTGGAGAATTACTTTGCCTTTGTAGACTAAAACCGTAACCGACGTAAACCGAGTTTGTTCTAAAACCGTACAATTCAATCAAAAATCCACCTTGTCCCCATTTTCTCTAATTGAACAATGAAAAGTAAAATAGCGGCCTTATACACTCTTAAAACAAAATAGTGAAATCCACTCCTCACGGGTAAGTGCATTTTCGGCAATGCAAAGGATTGGAAATTAAATCAGGCTGAGTTAAATACGCTCGTTTGTTTTAAGAGTGTAGGTCATACTTATGAGTGATGATATCGTGTCCATGGATAAAGATTATATGGGATCCATGGTATCGTAGACAGCCTCGGTTATCTGCAGGCAGGGGTCCTCATAACCTCATAAAGTTCTTCGTTGGGTGAGTTGGTGATTTGCTGCAATTTTGCCAAGACGGCTTTATAAGGGAATGTTTTGGGTCCAGTTCCGAGTCGTGGCAGTATTTCCTAGTTCCATCATTTTGGATTTCCATCCCTCTGAAGTGGCTTGTCCTTAATCTAGTTAGTGTTCGCAGTTACCCAATTGGCGTTAAATCGCAGATTTGGTGTTTAATGTTAACACTTCTGCTGTTAAATTTTGCTTTGGCTATTGTGTTGATACCATTAAGAGTGATTTGGGGAAGAACGTCATTGCTGAGTTTTTTTGCTTTTGCCAGAATATCGGCAGACTCGTTTCCGTCGATACCAACGTGTGCTGGAATTCACTGCAAAATGCATTTCTTGTTCAAATTTGAATGTTGAAGCATTCCCTTATGGTATAGCCACGATCATCTTTTACTGTCCCTTTTTGATAGCTTATGAGTTCTGTGAGTATATAAAGAGTTAAAAACTTCGAACTTTTAAAAAGAATAGCTAAGTTTCTATGTGAAGAGTACACGGGAAGAACCACTTGAATTCCTAGAAGGCTTTCCTTAATAGCCTCTTAGGGGATGATAGCAAAAAATCGTATAAACTGGTTTAAAGAAACAGGTTGCTCGCTTTGTTTATCTTTAACGGCAACCCTGATTCACGCCAGAGATTAGTAGACCCAAGTAGCACGTTTGTACCGCAAATGAAGAACCAAAAGAAAAGCCGGTTTCCTGTCGCCAATGTCCGCCAAGCAGACACATAAGGTAAGACTCCTAAAAAATCAAGTGGTTCTTCCCGTGTACTCTTCATGTAAACCCATTTTCAGCTCAATCCTCTGGCTATTCTTTTTGAAGGTATTTAACACTATTTCTTTTATTTTTGAAGTAGTTTTTTCGAAAAAGACTTAAAATTTGTTTGCATAGAAAGAAACGGATAATTTAAAAAACATTCCACTAAAAAATTAAATTCCACTTCTAGTTGATTCTTCAAAAACATTTTATGGCCAAATATTTTAGAGCAATTTTATTCATTTTTTATTAATCAATTCAATATTATTCGTTCCTTGTGATACGGCGCTTAAAAGTTGCATTGGGGGGCTGACTTCGGTGTCCCTTCGTCACTTGACTGTCGTTATAAATTATGGCATAAGTTCTTGTGTAGCTATGGTAGTGCAACTATAATTCAAACCGACATATAGTTAAAAAACAACTAACGGGTAATATTAACATCCCTCTTCTGTAGAAGCTGTTTTACTACTAGGATACTATTGCAAACAAAAAAACAACTTGCAGGAGTTTACTGTAAGAAAACTTAAGGTAGGCGAATACCTAAAATTCTAAAATTTTTACTATTTAATCTTTTCCAAATTTGGCATAGTGATTTCAAATATAATGAGCAATGCTTTTTGGGCAATTGTTTTTATTTAAATATAATTGATTTATTTTAAACGGTGTTTTTCACCTAAAAAAAGGGGGTTGCGCCAACACTTCTAGCACAAAAAGTTTTACATTAATTTACCTGAAATTTTTCGCAGATGCTATTTCAAACTATATCTGTGCCATGAACCTCTAATATCTGGTGTAAGTATACAAGTTTTTTTTTAAAAAATGTCCAAGTGTAAGTTAATCGAAAGAAATCCTTTTTTGTGGTTAATTTATAACATTTTTCTTAACTTTTTTTCTTGTAATTTGTATGTAACTCTAGAGGGTCATTGCACGTATCAGTTCAAAACGAAGAATTTAACATAGAATTTTCATCCTATGAACATTTATTATATGTGGTAGACTTGTTGGCGTAAACCTCTTTTTTTAGTAGAAAAACATCGTTTAAAATAAATAAATTATATTTAAATAAAAACAAAAGCCTAAATAGTATTATTTATTATATTTGAAATCACTATGCCAAATTTGGAAAAGATTAAAGCAGTAGTAACAATTTTAGAATTTTGGGAAATTTTGGGTATTCGCCTACCTAATTCGCCTACCACCGCCTAAAGTAATAATCGTACTCTTTTTTTAAAAAAAAATTAAAAACCGACAATATTCAATTAATGCGACAGGAAAGATGTTCCAAAGCAGTTGGATTTCAAGCATAAGAAACTAGCATACCAATTTACAAACTCGAAAATTTTATTCGGATCAAACAACTTGCAATCTCAATGTACATACTAACGTTAAAATTAGCTTTTGAACAGCAAAAACTAATTGCTTCGATATATAAGAATAAAATTTAATCGAAAACTAATGGATATTGATCGCCATCTTTCAGGCTTAAGTACATAAACCGGAATCTTCTACGTCTTATGCTTCTCAATAGTTCAAGACGCCTGTAATTAATTTTTCTAATTAGCGAAGAGTGTTAATTGGCATAGAAGCTCCTCTTGCATTTTGGCTGTTTAATTAGTTTTCTCTTGATTAAAAATGTTTTTTATTCACGCCTACAGCGATGGATTTTCTTGATAAGCAAATATAAATTTTTAATTGCCATGTCTTATATGCTGTCTCTGGTTGGAATGTAAGATGAAGATATTTAAAGGAGCGCTATTAAAAAAAGTACATTTTTATGTTTAGACTATTAAGATAATTATTTGTATAATACATATTTTATTGAACGTGTCATAAATCTTTAAGCAAAGAAGTGGCGGAAGGAAGCAGTTAGATCAACATACTTTGTAATTAAAATATTGATTTTGTAAGTAATTTGTAATACAATATATCATTTGTTGCTGTAATACTTAAAAAATATCTCAACGCAGTTTTATTTGTTTAAAGATATTTATGTTGCCACATTTTTATGTCTATTCTTAAATAAACTTATAGAAAACATAGCTGTTTGAAATGCGCCTATTCACTGGTACGATTCGATAAATTTGCTACTAATTGAAAATCCTTGATTTTAATTAATGTTTAGTTAGGTGACTCAAGCATTGATTCTTAATAACCTAAAGTTGATTACCGAAATTACCCCATTATAAAATACCTCCTTTGGCCTTACTTTGGATCTTGCTAGTCAACCATTTATTTGCAATAAAATAACTGTTAACTTAATGAAAACTTCTATATCATTCAGTTAAGCATGACCTCCACAACTTTAAGACCACAGGAGCTCTTCGTGACATCCCGTTATCTGTCCAGTTCGGATTGTCAGCTTTTCCTAAGAAAAAGTACGAAGCCCAGCGTTTCAGGTTCAGAGCAGATTTCGTGCCTCCCTTTCGGAACAGCCGACTATTCAAAACTAGACGGAAAGTGTGACGTCACAGAGCTTCTATGGCCCAATTAGTTAAGTCTGCCTTGAGGATTTAAGCCATAAGATATCCATTTTTCTAAAGGTATCTCGCTGAACCGAAGATCTTTTTTTGCGTTTGGTCACGGCCAACTTCATTAACAAGGCCAGAGAAGCTCTCCCAAACATCAGCGTAGACTGAAATTTTGACGTCACTATTCCCAGTGCAGAAGAGCGAGAAACTAGTTCGGAACCCGAAAAATGTGGTCAGCCGTGAACGAGTGGTTCCGAACAGGTTTCGAGACATCGGGTTCTCTTCATCTTCGGAACAAAGTCACTCGCAACTATGAATATCCAAATTTCCGTCCCGAGCTTGTTTGGGAAAGCTTCTTCGGCCTTAATAGTTGAGTAGGCCGTGGTTTGGTACGGATTTCGGCACACATTTGACTTCGGTAGCAATAAAATTTCAGACGCATTACATTTAAAGTGTCTGAATCATTCACAGCAAAATCATTACATGGTATCATACTGAAAGCTATAATATTTTCTCGTTTTCCGTGAAAGGTTGGAGTCCCAACACCAATCATCCGATGCTATTGCACCAAGTTCTTGAATTCTCTCACGATTCTAGACCTTCCTACGTTCCACAAATCAACAAAATCGCTCATTTGGTTTGGTAATATTGTAAGGGATAATCGGGACAAAACAGATTTTTGTTGAAATTGATATTTGCATACTTATTTAAATAGTAGTAAGGACGAAGTCCATGGAATAAGTCACGACACACAATTTTTACATCCAATTTCGTTAAATATAATAAATATACAAACATAATTATTACTGAAATCATTTTTTTTTTGTATACGTCTACTTTGCATGAGTTTTTTCAAGTTGCTTATGCATGACTATTGCATTTTGATTATATGTTCACTAAAACGTAGAAACTCGATGGCTTTTTTGAGGGGGGGGGGGAGACTTGATCGTTTATGTTGTATTCCTTTGTGTTTGCTTTTATTTTCATTGGAAGTGTACTTGTTTCGAATGTCTTTAATAAGTACAATATAGTGTTTACATAATTAATAGATGAAAGATTAGGTGTTGGTCTTTTCCGCCGGCCGCGTTTCAAAATTTCCTTACCCCGGAATAGATATTTGCCCCAGGAAAACTTAGAACAACTTTGGTAGTGATGTTATCTACTAACTATTTAAATTATTTTTTTCATGAACTTTAATAAAAATGAATTTGCTCCTCAATTCCCTTCAGCATGAAAAATACAAAAAAATTCATGTTTTTCAAGAATCAAATTGCTTTTTATACGAGCAAAAAATATTTATTTGTCAATGGATTTCAATACAGCTTCTTGTTCAAATATCGTATGAATTCGGGGTTCACACTAAATTTATCTAATTTCCCAAATGTTTTCTGCATCCACACCTTCTGCTGGCCCTCATTACAATTCACATTTCCACAATAACTTCCCACATTTACGTTTTCACCTAACATCTTTGTCACTCCAACCCACAGACATACCTCTCTGAAGAGGACACCCAACGACAATAACGATACACACCCATTCAGCCGACACCCACAGAGGAGATACCTCGCATTCCAAAACGTCCTCGCACCAAAAAAAAAAAAAAAAAGAAAAAACTTTTTAAAAAGAATCTCTGAAAAACGTTTCTTCCGATAGTTTCTCGCCTTAAATCGTTCGAACTGGAGAGACTTTTTCTTTCTTTCCGTGTTCTATTTGGACAGGAATTCCGAGTGGTGGGTATCGAATTCCATTGTCTTCCTTTGGAGGCTAGAATACAATAGAGATGTTGTTGGATAGGAAGGTATCAAGTGAAGCCGTTGGTTGCTGTCACAATAGGCCCAATCAAATGTATTTTGTTTACTTCCGAAACGGGCTGCTTTAGTGGTGGTTAAGCCTTTGCAGACTCGGCATATTCCCCAAAACTGAGAGCCATTTTTTTTGTGGTACAGCTGCGGAAATAAAAAAAAGTACCACTAGTGATTATTTCTGCCGTTAGTCACCCTATAGAATCGGACCTTTTTCAAATTGTAAACAATTAACATTCTGAGTTAATTGCATGACACAAATTTTGCACAAGGGGTCATCTTCATATTAAAAATGTTACTAACTTTAAAATTTCCAATGGTAACACCCCTTTTTGAGTCCATATTTCAAATCTATGACCTACGTTAGTACGAAATGCCAATTTTTTTTAGTTTTTAAGCATTATTAGGGGAGTTATAGACGGCAAAGTTTAGGTCCCATAATGTTAAATGAGTTGCACATAAAAAACTATCCCAATTTATAAATAATTAAGATAATGAAACGAATTTTTTGCTGAAAAGAAATAATAATAACCCAAACAAAATGCATTTAATATTGGGGTATTTAAGACAATTCTTATATTTTTTAATAATTATTATAATAATTTTTTAAAAAAATATGAATAGAAACAACTTAATATTTTTACAGAAATAAATTCAAGACAGGAAGTTTATGCGAAATCCCAATTTTCAAAAATTTTTATTCATAATTTGCTGAGTAAATCCCAAAATATTTTTTAATTACCCATTAGGGGACTGTGTATATAAGATTACATGTGTAATTGATAAATAAAGACGGCCTTGCATGCATGCTTGCTTGTCATTTAGAGTTGGTCCCCAAAAGATTCACAAGTGATTCGGTTGAATAACTCGTCTAATATTCATTCAAATGTAACAAAAACTTATATTTAAGGGTTTTCGAGAGTGCTTAACATTTCTAAGTTATTAAAATTGGGTGTTGCTATTGGAAATTTCAAAGTTCGTGACATTTTTAATATGAAGACGGCCCCTTATGCAAATTTTGTGTCATGCAATTAACTCAGAACGTTAATTGTTCATAATCTCAAAAAGGTCCGATACCATTGGGTGACTAATGGCTGAAATAATCACTAGTGGTACTTTTTTTATTTCCGCAGCTGTACCATCTAAGCCCTTGGTCATTTTGACTCTCGGATTACAAATTATGTGAGCACTTCTGCGTGTTAAATTATACCGATATTTAATTTTGCTTGGAGAACATAAGCCAAATGGGTACTCAAGGGATCTGTTACATTCCCATATTATGCTTGGCTATTTATTTTGTGTAATGCTACATTATAATAAAATTAACAACAAATCTTTGTCTTTCGCATGAAGGAAAATATTAGATTTCTGTGTTCGTATAGATCTTGTAGTTTGGTGTGCACGGTAACCTAAAGGATAACACGCAGTTAGGTTCTGTTTAGGGTTATGTTGAGTTATCATTGCTCTAGATGTACACGCGAGTTGGCGACGGGCGTCATAATTTAAAATCACAGTCAAGTGACGAGCCGACACGTTAGAAGCCACTTAACGCAACTGCGTTCGACTTGGGAACAGAGGGTGGGTTCCGTGTTCGTTATAAAATGCCTGAAGACTTTGTGTGTACCGTGACTTGTATAGGCTACCTTAATTAAATATATGGTGAACTTATGGACGAGTCCATGGGAACCACTGGTTTTGATCGAAAGTTGCGTTGGGTGTAGGCTGTTGCAGAGGCTAGGAATAAACAAACGGAAACATCCCCAAAGAAACTTGTACTAAAATTTACAACCTCAACAATAAAATTTACTATCGGAATTTCCATTTCCAATTGAAAGCGATAAAAAGTGGACGTTTACTTTATTCATCGTTTATGGGTTAAGTGATGTTTTTTTTTGCGTACCACACCTATTTGGCGATTTTCAAACATCTTCCGACGCCAAGCATCCGCGATCTTATTCTCCATTTCTTTTTCCTCCCCGACGCGTCACAGGTTATTCTCATTCTAATAAAACAGTCACGAGCGGTTTTGTGAATGAATTTTCTGCCTCTGCCCGTATTTGGGGAGTGTGCAATTTGTTTGTATCCGTGACGTATGGAGTCTGGGGGCGGTGTGCTGCCTGCGAGATTTCCTTTTGATGATCAGGCTCGCGAGTATTTGCTCTACAAGGATATTTACATGTTCAGATTGCTCCCCAGTGGGTTGAGGCGTCATGCCGCGGAAGTTTATTTGGAAGATTCTTTAGTCTTCCAGTATTCTTTTAACCTTTTAAAAGCGTAATAAAAATTTAATTTTAATTATTTGCCCTTGTCTATTTTAACCCTCTCAGTCCCAGTTTTTTTAAAAAAAACAATGGGGCTGACATCTAGTGGGATTAATAAAAAATATTTTCTAATAGGAAAAAAAAAATGAAAAATTGAATGATGCGCTTTCTGATATCAGGCTATAGACGATCAGAAAAAAATATATATAAAATGATGATGCCAAAATGTCATTGGGACTGCAAGGGTTAAAACGACATGTGCAATTATAATGTATTCCGGTAGAAAAATAATTGTAAAATTAAATGCACTTTATGATGATTTTTTTATTATTTTCCTCCTTTCTATTTATAATAGTTACATTCCACTGACTGAGAGCGTAATTCTTTCGAATGAATGATTTAACGTCCCTGTCTAATGTTTTGAAACGGTGAATACTGCATTAATAAAATTTGCACCAACATCTATTTTCCCTTATAAACTAGCAATGAAAAGTAAAATATCCGTCTTTTAAGAGGCTTAAATGTACCGAACTACACCTTTCAAATTCAAAACATGAAAATCTACGAAACTCATTGACAAATGGAGACGAGACCATTACAGTCGTTGCTCTCAAGCTTTTTAAATATACTTTTCGCTATATTGTACTATGTCGTGGAATCGTCATCTGAGATTCAATCGAAGATCAAGAAATCGTCATGAAGATCCTGATAAACGGTATTCAAACTAACCAAAACAAGTATTCAAACTTCGCAAATCTACGGATCACATTGACAAACCGCAATTACAACAAGCACAATTCTCAGAAGACATTTAAACTAACCCACCCTTTTACAAAATTTTTAATAAATTTTAGGTCGGCTACTCGCCTTCTGAGATGAAAGACAAAATTTCATCACGAAAGGGTGAGCTACAAACCATTTTCAAACCAAGAAAGCAACTATCAGGAAAATGAATTTACCGTCGCAATGCTACAATGTTAACACAATGTATCTCTGCGAATCTAGCTGTGAAATTGGATCCGAAATTTCCACGTGAACTAGATTCAAACGAACCTATGTCATTAAACCATATTCAAACTACGCAAGTCTATAGATTCCATTTTCAAATGGCAAACGCTTCTCAAATTAACCCTTCTCCCTGTAACATTGCATGTCGTGGAAATACCCTTTTAAGATTCAATACAAAATATCGACAAGAAACACTTTTTTTTACCCATTAACCATTTTCAAACTACGCAACTCTTAAACGGAAATTTAAACTTTCCACCACTTCGCTACAATGTTAATACAATGTATCACTGTGAATTTGTGTTGAGATATGGATATCGAAAATATCCATATCTAGCAAGCACCACATAAACCATATTCAAACTACTCTTGTCTACGGATTTCATTGACAAATGGCGAATACTGTATCCTCAGCAAGCGCAATTCTGAGAAAGCAATTGAATTGATCATTGGGTGCAATTGAATTAACCCACTGTGATACATTGTTTGTCGGATTCTGGACTGATAAGATTCACGACAAAATTTCGCGAAGAAACTGACCTCTAAACCCTTTTCAAACCACGCAACTCTTAAACGGAAATATAAATTTTCCCACCGCTTCGCTGCAATGTTGATACAATGTATCAAAGCGAATTCGTGTTGTGAAATTCGATCGGAAATATCCACATAAACCAGGCTCAAGCGAACCTTAGTCAAACGGACCTTATGCCTATAAACCATATTCAAACTACGCAAGGCTACGGATCCCATTGACAAATGGCAAACACAGCAAACGCTACTCTGAGAGGGCAATTGAATTACCCCTTCTCTACCCTGTAATATTGCATGCCGTGGAAAAAACCTTTTGAGATTCAATACAAAAGTTTTAAATATAATTTTGCACTAATTCCATTTATATAATTTTCCACTGTATTTTGTTCTTCTGCTATGGCATGTACGGGTTTTGTTTCCCCTTGTGTTTTGCCTTTTTTTCTTTTGTATTTGTATCTTTAAAAAAAATAATAAATATTATTAATTGAAAAAAATATTTCGTCAAGAAACACTGACTCGTAAACCCTTTTCAAACCAGTAACCACGCAACTCTTAAACGGAAATTTAAATTTTCCCACCGCTTCGCTGCTATGTTGATACAATGTATCAAAGCGAGTTCGTGTTGTGAAATTCGATCGGAAATATCCACATAAACCGGGCTCAAACGAACCTTACTCAAACGGACCTTATGCCTATAAACCATATTCAAACTACGCTAGTCTACGGATCCCATTGACAAATGGCAAACACAGCAAACGCTATACTACTCTGGGAGGGCAATTGAATTAACCCTTGGCTACACTGTGATACATTGTATGTCGGCGACTCGCTTTGTGATGGTCCCCGTTGCGCATCCTTCTCGGCAATAAGACGCCGCTTAGCCATGGAGGCAAGAAGATGGAGGTGAAGCTGGGCAAAAACCAATGCAAAAACTTGTTCGCCAAATGAAGCTATCGATTGCATTGTAGTAAGCCCAAGCAAGCACTATCGGTGAAGTGTTTGGCGCTATTCTTCAATGGTGTTTGCATAGGTTTACTCGCTGCCTACTCAACTACTACGCTGCCTACTCAACTACTACGCAGCCTACTCAACTACAATACCATCTAGATTAGAAGGCCGAAGAAATAAGCAACACAACGTCACACTAGTGGACCAATTTCGATTTGTTGACCAATAACGTCGTATCTTAAGATGACGTCGCATCTTCATTCATCTTATCTTAAAAATTTATTATACAAGATCTAGTCAAGAGTGATCATTGGTCAAAACCACAGAATCGGTCCACTAATTTGACGTCAAGCATTTAGTTCGCCGGCCTTCTAATCTAGGTGGTATTGCTACTAAGGCCAAAGGAGCTCTCCCAAATACGCTCGGGGACGGAAAGTCTGACGTCATAGTTCCGGGTGATGTTGTTCCGAAGATGAAGATAAGCGATCTCGAAATCTGTTCGGGACCACTCGTTCAAGCCTGACCACATTTTCAGGGATCCGAATGCGTCCGAACAAGTTTCTCCAACTTCGGCACTCGGAGCAGTGACGTCGAAATTTCCGTCCACCCTCGTGTTTGGGAGAGCTTATCTAGCCCTGTCATTTAAGTTGGCAGTGGTTTACTGCATACACTTGGCAATTTCTCACTCTTTAATGAAGAATTACAACGCGTAATCTTACCTTAATTACTGCCATTTTGTATAAATTCAGATCTCGGGCCACACCCTACAACTGCGCAAACGGTCATATTTTGATTTTTTAATGAGCGCTTTTATATGGAATAAAATGATGTGTTCCAGCATGACTAACATAAAACGGTTTTTTGGGCTTACTAATCGACTTTCCGATAGCTTCACTTTGTTTCTCGTCATGCACATCCATTTCTTCTTAACTCTACGCGCTTATTTGAGGAAGAAGGCGTTGACATGGCAACGATCCCACAGCATCCCTTTCCTCTTCTTGCTCTCTCATTTCGGCGCGGGGTTGCTACATTTGGCGATTTCTGGACCAAGAAGTGAAATTTATTTTTAAGTTGTATTGATGGGAAATCTCTGCTGCAATTGCGTCAGATAGCGCCAAAATTGGTATTCTCAACCAACCTTCTACGAAACTACGTTATTATATAATTATCTTATATCTAGCCATAAAAAGAAGTTATTTTTTGCTTTTTTGCACCGAACACTCTCATAAACTACTCGACTAAATTTCAAAAAAATTACGTTTCGACGTCAGTTTTTTAGAATTTCTTCTAAAATTGATAAAAAAAATTGTTTTTCTAAGTTCTTAATTCTAAAAACACTATTTCGCAACAACCATTTAAATTTAATTAGTACTGTTTTATTTTGATTAGTTTACAAGTGCTTACTGGCTTATAATTTCGATTAAATGAAAGAATTTGTAATCTTTAAGAATCTTAATTCGTTTAATGCTTTGGGTTTCCCTTTAAACTCAAATAATACATTTGTTTTTCAATTGTTGATGCATATTTTTAAAATATATTTCTGGTTACTCAACTGGATTCTAATTATATTTCCGATATTTGTTCAGATTTTAAGTGTGCAAATGGAGTTATGGAGGAATATTTATACATAATTGGGAGTTTGATGAGATGGTTCAATATTAAGGGTACACTCATGCAACGTCGGATATTCTGTAAAGCTAGTTTATTGTACTTTTAACTTGGTACTTGCAATTTTACTTCTTTCTGTTCCAAAAATTTACCGATTATCGAAACTAGAGCCATAGCTACTCCCATCACTGGAGTTGTTTTTGTGAAAATATTAGGTTTTAGTACATGTAAGAACATGTAACATGTAGCAATTTTATTCTATCTAGTGCAGCTACAAAACAAAAAAAACTATGCTAAATATTTAAGATAAATAATTTCCACTGTAAAGTAACGATAATCGGAGCCAAAAAAAAATCAAATCAGAAAAAAAATGACACGATATGCTACAGATAATGCAAACTTCATCATTATCATTTTAACTCTAAATTTGTTCAAGAACTCTCGTCTCTTCATCGAACGCAGTACTTTATTAAAAGTGACATTTTATATCCCCCTCACTAAATCTTCTCCCCCAATGAAGGAAATATGCTTTTGTTCAACTGAATTAAAAAAAAATAAAGTATTGTCAGAGACGACGGGATACAAAAGATCAGCAAGAGGCAAAAAATAGTCATACCCTCACCAAACATAAAAGAAGCATTCTATGGAAACACAATATTCCACAATTAATCATTTAAGCTGGTGGGAACGATTAAGGATATCATTGCCCAAAGTCCATTAATAATACAGCCGATAGAGGGAGCCCCGAGCCGAGACGGTTCTTTGTTAAGAAAATATAGACCATAAGATATTCTCCGTTTCCTACGTATTTATTATTTGATTTGTTTCCGTGGCAACACTGGTCGACGCCACGTCTGAGGTTTCTGATCAGCGACCTGAAAAATATGGACCGAGGATCCAATAGTAAAAGAGGGCGGTTGAGTGGATCTAGAGTTTCACAATACCGACTTGTTCCTTAACTCTTTCAGTCCCAGTGATGCCATTCGGCACCATAATTTTAAAAAAAAAATAATAGGCCTGACATCTATTGGTATTAATAAAATATTTTCTAATGAAAAAAGTTTGAAGAATCGAATGATGTGCTTTTTGATATCATAAATGGCTATAGAACAGACGATTAAAAAAATTGAAAATTATAATGCCAAATTGTCATTGGGACTGAAAGGGTTAAATATGTAAATTTACGTAGCTTACATACGTTGTAATGTACTCGTTATAAATAAGAAATCCCAACCATCTTGTATACAGGAAGAAGCGTTGTGGTAGTCGTACTTTTAGCAAAATGGCGAACTCTTCCTATCACCACTGGTGAGCCCAGTTGGTAAGACGCTTGCAATGCATGCGGAAGGTCCCAGATTCGGGTCCGGGCCTTTCCAAAATAACTATAAATAGCCTAAAAAGTCCGACGAAAATACCCCGTATAGATTGAGTGTTTGTTGAATGTGCTTCAAAGCCCCGTCGTCGCGTACGATGTAGTTCTTGAAAGTTGTGTGGGGTGCCTACTCAGGGTCGGCTCTTGACTTGACTGTGGTTCTAAATTACGATACTCATCGCCAATAGCCCTCGTGTAGTTCTAGTGTGAAGTTCGTACTTTTCTTCTTCGGAAAAGCCGACAATCCCGACCGGGCGGATAACGTGCCGTCACTAAGGGCTTATGTGGCTTTAAAGTTTAGAACATGGAGTGCGATTCGTAATAGGACAATAGCCGTTCGTCGCCTGTTCACCTTTATTAACGAGGCTTACCATTTCGCCAATAGTTGTCATGACGCTGTCTACGGTAGTAGAGATGATTTTTAGTAACTGTAGTAAGCGAATCTCTGATAAATTGATTAGCAAGGTTTCTATTATAGAACATTTATTGCTATTTTTGGCATAAATAATTGAATGCTAAAATGTAACTTCTTCGTTTTGAAAAGTTATATTCAAGTGAAATCAGTGACTTATTAACCTATTTTCGATGACTTTGTGAATTCCATTAAGGGGAATGGTCGCGCTGGATCGCGGTTCTCCAAAGCAGAGTGCATCAGAGTTAATCCAATGGAGAAAAAAGTGTTTTCTCTGCCACATTTCTCCTGTAAAATTGAATATTTTTACAAATGGATTTTTCTATGTGATAAATGCAGCTGACTTACAGGTTCCGACAATTTCATTTTTTGAAATTGGTTCATATTTTTTTTTTTTAATTTTGAATAATTTTACAAGAAGTATTCGAAGCAATTTTAAAAAGTGGGATTATAGAGATCTGTAAGTTATCTGCATTTATTATTTAAAAAAAAAACTGCTTATTTAAAAAAAACTGCTATATTCAATACAGCCTGAGAAATGTGTCGGAGAAAAGTTTTTTCCGCATTGGATTGCCATTGAGGAACTTGAGTTTGGAGACCCCCCGGTCCAGCGTGCCCATTCAAATTTGATTTTGGTGTAAACTAATTTGTCCTACATAAAGTTTTTATGGCTATAATCTTTACTTTAATTAACAAAATATTGGTTAGATAAATTACATAAATTTGAGCAGAAAGCTCATTTTTACGAGACAAGTTTTCTTGCCAACCGTCGTTAATAAGTTTGTACAAAAAAAAAATGTTTTAGAAAATATAAATACCTATGATATTATAAACACAACATTTTTAGACTCTTATACGCGCCAAGGTGTAGCGAGAAAATCACGTGACTTTTATTTCGTCATGGGTCCTCCCAACTTAGGTTTACCAATGCTACGTATCCTAAGTCTTTGTTTCCGGTATGACTAATTTGGAAGAGTTGAAGCTATTTTTTCTTCCATTCTTCTTCCCTTTATTGGCTGTGAAATTAGTATCGGGGAAATGGCAGATGCCATTTTTTTTTCATCTTGCAGGTGGGGTTCTTTTTTTGTTCTTCAATTTATTGTGTTAGTAACTGTAAGAAAAAATTAATAACTCAATAAATCTTGTTCCATGATTTACAACCACATTAATTGTGGGGTTTTCCTGGCTCTGACGTGTGGGGATCGGATTAACGATATTCCTACACATGTCTACAATTCTGTAAGACTAACTCAAACAAGGGGCTGAAGAGCTCAGTCGGTTAGGCATTCGCCTAGCATGCGGAAGGTCCCAGGTTCGGATCTGGGCATTGCCAAAATAACTGCCGACCTATAAACGGCCCGTGTAGCTATAATGTCAAACGAATAATACCCCCGTGTGGAGAGTGCCCGTTAAATATGATCTTAAGCTCCAACGCTGCGTACGATGTCTCCCTTAATGGTTACGTTGGGTGCCTACTCGGGTCGACTCGTCACTTGACTGTGGTTCAAGTCTTGGCAGTCAAAAAGAAATGCTATATAAAAAATAAATTCTTCCTCAAGCCATGACTAGTAAAATAATGTCGAGTAGGAACAGAACATCCATCAGAGCACCAGTCGCAGGAAATATAGGAATTGGTTGAAGGAATGACGTCACCTGAAACAAGCCAATAATGAAATTAACGTATAACATAACTACTTTGAAGAGCTTAGTGGAAGAACGTGATAAGTGACGTTTTAGAAAAAAAAAGATTTTGGTGTCAAATGAACATATTACTTATAATTCTTCAACTATAACAAGCTTCCCCTTTTTCCTGTTTTTAAGCCAGTAATCCATTCACGCTGTAGCTATGCTGTAGCTGGATTTTGTGACGTAACTGTCACTAGTACGCATGCGCGCGTGGTCAAAGCTGTACTTCTGAAGCTGGATTTTTGAATCGTTTTCCAAGCGATATCAAAGCTGTAAATTGGTTTCGGGCATGAGCAGTCATAAGAGTCATTTAGTTTTTAATTTTCCGTGGTTTTTAACTTAATATTCTTGTTTGTTTACTTTTTATTGAGAGAAATAAACCATAAGTCAAGAAACTTCCATCCACGCTGGATACAGCAAATGACGTCACAAAATCCAGCTACAGCATAGCTACAGCGTGAATGGATTACTGGCTTTAAGTTTCATATATTTTTTACGATTTGCAAGTACCGTTTTCAACAGATCTGAATACAAACGAAACAATCTAAAGCTCATTTCCTCGTTTTCACCTCTTTAGGCGCGTTTACATGAGCCATCGAATCAATGGAATGCCAAATCCTCCATTAGGGGAAAAAGTGGTCGAGCAGGATTTCTAACCCAATTCTGTGGCCGAATCCATGGAATGAAACATCAAACCCTTCTTCGTGGTTTACGAAACCCCCAATGAACCCTGCTATTTCGGTTCTGTCTGGGGAGAAAATCCCTAATAGGGAAAAATTGCAGAGTTTGCTCTTCATTCCATGGATTCGATGGCTCATATAAACGCGCTATTTGTCACTTGGCACGTTCTTCCACTAAGCTCTTTATTTCTCAGACCAAAATTCGACTTTTTTGTGCTCAGATTTAGTGTTTTTCTAGCCCTTTGATTAGTATGTAAACGTGAGTAAAGTGCAAGCTTCTTTTCACTGCGTAAAAAGTTAACTTATGTATTATGTTGACATTTTAACTTAACAAATAAACAAATAAGATTTTTTTATACTTTATTTTCCCGTTCCTTCAACTTTTAAAAGTTTATTAGAGGGACCATTTGCGTCTCAAAATTTCATTTCTAAAAATACCTCCAGAGTTAACCATTTTTAAAAATCAATAAAGCACTCATTGGAAAAAATCGATAGTATAACACACCTGCAATCAAGAAACTTGGCTCTCGAGTAATGCCCCCCTACCCCCCCCCCCTTTTTCAAAGATAGCCAACTAGCGAGTAGATAAAACGATTAAAGCATGATTAGAATCCATGTCCAAAAAACCTCTACTGGACAGGCCTCCTTATGGTTACATCTACCTTTTTATTATTTTTAGTTGGCATCGGTCTGCTAGCCCTGCTTTTTCCTACCTCTACCTAAAAATGAAAGGGAAAATGCAAAAGTAAAATAGTATAAAAAGTTTTTTTTTTAATCTTGTAGAAAATTTTCCCCCGAGCCGTCTGCGGTTCAGTGATCAGATAACGAGTATTTTATGTATGAGATCATGCACCGACACATACGACTTTTATTTTTTATTATTTGTTTTCCCCCTTTTTAGGGAAATTGCGATTGTGGCTTGAGATAGATGTAACTAGCACTTGTCAGAATATATATGACATATTATAACTTAACGCCTCGAAATCCTATTAAGTTTAATTAGGGTTAAAAATAAAACTTAATTTACCTTTTTCCACATATCTTTATGTACTTTATCACATTCTAACTACACCCTGTCGGAGACAAACAGCCGCCTAGATTAATCGTTCCCACATAAATTGTTTAGTCATCACATTTTAAAGTTGACATTTCAAACCTTCTCATAAAAATCTTAGCTTCTGATTGGTAGGTCGAAGAACATGCAATAACAATCTGTAGATGTAAATCATTTTTCAATAAGATTTCAAGATGTAAGATAGTGTGTTTTTAGGCTGAAGATCTTCGGCTCCGGCCCTGTTCTTTACAAGCTTTAAAATAGGCTTTCTCTACAATAATCCAATCTTTAGACGTCCAATATTTCTAGATTAACTAAATAAGAAGTATACTCTCATGTGTAATAGATGGTTTTCTATTACATGTATGCAAAAATATCGGATGATATCGTATCCGAGATAGCACGGTATCATTATGATATTAAGTGAAAAGTTATCGTGCCATATCATATACTATTGGGGTTTGAGGGAAATAACTAGAGCCGTCTTTTCTTTGCGCACAACTGTAAGGGAAATGAATTCACGAAGAAAAATTTTAATATTAATTTTGTAATAATATAAATATCAATAAAAATATACATACACATTTGTATTTTTTGTATTGATATTTACTATATTAAAACAACGGAACTGTAATTCTAATGAAGAAAAATTTAATAGCTAAAAAACGGAATTTTCGAAAGTAAAAACACACAAACCTACATTTAGATTTCTTTATAAATATTAGCAACAAAATAAATCCATATTAGGTATGCTATCTAATAATATAAAAAAAAAACATTTTCTCAGAAAGTCTACTTTAAACAAGAAAAATTTCAATTTTGTAAACAAGGTAAAAGGGGACAATAATTATTACAAATGGAGAGAGCCATTTGGTAGTGAATTTTGTTTCATTGCAGCATAAATTCCAGTTTCTTATTTACATTCAAGACCAAATAAATCCTTTAACACTCTCAGCGATACGGAATTGGCTAAAGTGTAAAATTGTTTTCGCTGCATAAGCTTAATTATTTAAATTTTTAACTTAAATTTCAGTTTCTTTATTTTTCTAGTTTCCACGCTACGTTTGTAACGTAAAACTGGAAGGTATTATAATCGTTCAGTCCGTCCGTCTGTCCGTCCATCACCCACTTTCATAGCCTAAACTGTACAAATGCTATGAACAAGCGTGATACGTCAAAAAATTCAGAGCATCGAAATTAGAATACATTGAAAATTTCAGAAAATAATTCGAATTCGATGTACTTCAATTATTTAAAAAACTGATAAATTTAATGCTCATTTAAAAAACATAGGAAGCCATTTTTATTAGAATTAAATCACCATTGCCATCGCAACAATCGCTCGAGAAACTTTACTTCTTTTAGACAATAAATTATAGTAAGTTTATTTTTGAGACATCGATCAGTTTAAAATGATGTCAAATATATTTCACTACGAGACTCTTTGTATGTTTATGAAATGTTTTCATTCTATTCAAAAGCGAGGACTATTACATATTTATTCTTTGAAATATAAATTTTTTGCAAACGATTTAAGTAATAATTAATGAATTTTCCTAATCAAATAAATGAATCTAGCAAAATTTAGCATGTAAATGTTTAATATAGAATTAAATTTAGCATTTAATTGTTTTAGAATGAGTTTTATTTTACCAAATTTTTTAACATTTTCATTTAATTAAAATAAACAACATTTAATTCCTCAAAAGATGCGATTCTTCTAGCTAACGAAACATAAGTGCGAGCTAAACTTAGTAAGAAAAAAAATCATAAATTGATGTTTCAAAATGGAATCATTGGGGGGGTTAAAGGGTTTTTAAACCATGCGCTTCCCTAATTCTTGTGAGCAGTGTACTTGACATACATCATACAACTTGATCAAACCAAAAACTACGAGCAAAAGGGGTAGAAGCAGATACGTCAAATTAGTGCGACCCTGTTTAAGAGGGGGGAAGGACATGAAGAAAAATGGACTGGGAAATCCTCTCGGTATCAATAAGCTAAAAATGGAGAGATGTTAAGAGGGAACGGGTGCGTTGGACCGAGGGTCTCCAAACTTGAGTGTCTATATGTTAATCCAATGGGAAAAAACTATTTTATCTGAACATTTCTCCGGCATTGAATATTTTTACAAACGTTTTGTTTTTTAATTATAAATGTAGATTGCTTACCTGGTGACCTGGTCCGATAGAAGATTCAAATATCAGTTTTTAGCTTTTGATTACAGGTACCAGTCATTTATTTCTATAAAATATAAAGTTAAACGAGAATACGATATTAGAGTTCTTTAAAAAAAATATTTAATTTTTTCTTCAGACTTTTCAAAAAGTTGTTTTAGTATTTTATTTTAAAGGCATTTTGCATTAAAAATATTGTTAAAATGAAATGTAAGCTACAAATAAGTGATACGGCCTTTTGCTTTGCATTTATAGCACTAAAATGTGTATTTTTTAGAGCATAAGGCGTGTCTCTCAGTAGCTATTAAACACAATTTTTTTAATTTCTTCGAAAGACATAATTTTTTAGCATACGAAAAGTATGTTTAGATTAAGATTATCTGTGTAGGGTTTTGCTCGGGTCTTAAGAGGTTATACTATTACCAAGCCTATGTGCAAAGCAAAAATAGTTTAAGGAAACTGGGGAACAAAAAAAAATGCGTACTTTTATGGTTCAAGCAAATCAATTTTTGGTGAAATCGGATGGTAACGTTAACGTCATAATTTAAAGGCTAATACGCCAGGGAGTTTGAAAACTTTCATTGACTTTTAGAAGAATGAAGAACTATCAATCTCCAATTTGACTAAAAATAAATTGCTCAGGAGTTACTTGATAGAAAAAATATAAACAAAAATTTGACAAAAATAAAACTCCTCAGCTTTCAATATTGTATGATATAATTTCGACGTCTCTCCTATATCATTGACACTGGACTATCTGAAATGAAAATTAAACTCTTGGTTGAAGTTACTCGGTTTCCCTTAGATTTTTTTTATATCGTAGTGAGATTTAGAGGTATTATTAGTGTATGCAAGCGTAGTACATCGATTTTTCGATGAATATTAAAAACTCATCATCTAACAAAAAAAAATCACCAAATTCCAATCGCGTTTTTAGAGTTCAGCAAGATTACTCAACTTAGGCACAAAAAAGCATCACAAAGAAAAAAAATTCACATCATTATTATATATAGCTACATGTTAAAAAAGTCAAATCCACAGGGAATTTTCCCTCCACACTCTTTTCTTTTAACGATTTATTGAAAGAATAAGTGTGTGTGGAAACCGTCCTGTAAACTTGAGTCTTTCTTTACATTTAATGATTAATTTCTGAATACCAACCTCTCTGAAAGATTTCAGTGGCCAGCGATTTCAATCAGTAAGTTCTTAGGTATTTCCTCTCCATCAAAGCTACCGCTCTCCAATACGAGAGCTTGGCTACTTGGAAGTAAAAAAGATTAAAAGTATGGGGACTTTTGTATACTAGCTTTTTGTTATTCTGCTATTTTTACTTTCAATTATCTCATACGAAATACACTATGCTCACAACAATTAGGGGAGCGCACATGGTTTAAATTCGTTCAACCTCAATGTTTCCATTTGGAATCACGAGCTTGCGATTTTTTCTCTCACTAAGTAGAGCTTGCACTAATTTATCGTTAGATGGAAGAATCATGTCCTTTGAGGATGTAAATTATGTTTGTTTTAATCAAATGAAAATTTGAAAATATGGTAGAATAAAATTCACTCCAAAAAAAAAAATATATGAAATAAATTGACCCTAAATTCTTTACGCTTGCATTCTCAGAAGTTTAAAAATTGATTTTAACTCTTTTTTTTTTACAAATAAAAAAATTATTGATATAATTAATTCTTAATTTTTGATTTCAATCCCCCCCCCCCCCCCCCTTAAATTTTAGTTTAAAAAATTAATATTTTTCCGCCTGTTTTTTACCATTTCATTCTGGATGCACAAGGAATCTATTTCACAAATTTTAGATTTTTAGAATGAGAAACAAAACGCTGAAACTAAAAGGGTTAACAAAAGTCCACAAAGTGCTCCCATAATTGTTTTGAGCAGTGTATTACGATGGGGTCCAAAATCCAAAATGGATATATTGTGTTTTTTATACGTTTTGAAGGTTGCTGATTTCGAAAAAGTGGTTTTCGAAGATTGATTTGTTTGTCAGTCATTCTGTTTGTCTGAAGCCACTCTAGGGGCTGGGGAGCCCAGTCGGTTAGGCATTCGCTTAGCATGCTAAAGGTCCGGACATCGCCAATAACTGCCGACCTATAAACGGCCGAGCATAGCCAAAAATGTCGGACTAATAATACCCCGTGTAGGGGGAGTGCACGTTAATATGCTCTAATGTCCCAATGCTGCGTATGATGTCGCCTAAACGGTTGCGTTGGGTTCTTACTCAGGTGTCAGCTCGTCACTTGAATGTGGTTCTAAAATACGACGCCCGTCGCCAACAGCCTTGTGTAGTTTTGGTTGGACGATAATTCAAACATAACCTAACCCATGTTTCTGTAAACTTATAATGAAATGTATTATTTAAAGAAAATCACCGTGTCTCACATTACAGAAAACGGTAGATTGAGTTTTTGCATAGCAGTTCAAATAATTTTTTATATCCAAACTGTAGTCCTCAAAGATTTTGATATTTGAAATGAAGAAAAAATATCTGTTCTATTAAATACTAGCAATACTCTAACTATAGTTTATTTTTTTAAAAAAAGTACAAAATCAAAAGCTAAAATAAGGGTAGGTAAAAGTTCACTTCCACTTAAAATGTCCAGAGACAAGTATAGAATAACACTCCTCTCTTTTCCTTTACATCTCTTCCTTTGAATCTTCATTGTTCCCAGTTTTAATTGAGGATAAGAATTCGGGAGCTTTCAAAACTGAGCACTATAAAGAGATCCGACGCGGCGATACTGTTCTTCGAAAATACCAAAAACCATAAAAATGTCAATCGTCTGTCTTTGTCTAGGAACGGCGCTTAAAATAGGATTGCATGTATAAGATTGTTTCGTTTTAATTGGTTGTGCTAATTGATGTATAAAGCGGTGAAAGATACTGCTTGTCTACTGGTTACTGTGATGTAGTTCATGTAAAATACTAGCGAGTAATTGAGTACAAAATACATTTTCCAAAAAATAACTATGATCATTCACAGGTTGTTGTTTTTTGTAAGTATATTTTAGTTACACAACTTACAAAATCGAAAAAAATTCAATTTTTTTATTGTTTTTAATTGATTTCTTGGTGAACAAATTACTTTGGTTATTTCTTCGCATTTTTAGTTATTCACGAGAAAAATAAAAACTACAAATACTAAAATTTTAAATTCTCTAAATATAAAAATTTAATCAATTTTCAATTTTGATAATTCAAATTTTAGTATTTGTAGTTATTTCTACTTTTCTTAAATTTCACTTTTGATTCTTATCGGACCATATTTCAAGCACTATTCCCTAGTATTCATACATGTTTAATTAAAATTCTATTTTATTTTTCTGCAGTTGGTGTTTCTACATGAAGCAAAGATAATTGGTTGTTCAAGGTTACTTATTTTCTTCCAGCTTTCCTTCCTGCAGTTCCTTCGATCGGTGCTGGGATTGTTGCTCACTTTGACACTAATTAATTAATTGAGGCTCGAGAAAGAACTTATTTTCATTCAGCATTTCTGTTGTCACTCAAGATATGAAACCGCCCTTCGCTTGAATAACAAAATTAGTTTTAGAAAATAAAGCGTATAAAAAACTAAACTGAAAATTAATAAACTAAAAATGCTATTTTCAATTCGCTATATAATTACCCCAAAAAAACTTTCAGACTTGCCACGTATAACTATTGCTGTCACACAATGGTCTTCATGTAACTCTAGTGCAACTTCAACTAAAATAAACTAACTATTAACCACCAAAATAAATTAAAGCTAAACCACAAAAATACCTACTCGAATATCACGCCCTATAATCACCCTAGATGGCGCTACTTTCACAATAAAGCCAACTAACGATCCGAGTCTAAGATTGAAAATCTTTTCTACGTCGCCATAGCAACCAGCTCTTGCTCCTCCGGTTACCATGGAGACGGCGTGTATGCGAGAGACTTCCAAAACACAGCCAAGACCAGTCCAAAGGGAAAATACGGGGGGAGAAGGGTGGTTTTGTTGATAGGATTGGTTGTTTAGGAAAATAAGAACGGAATTAGAGTAAATTATTTTTCTGGTTTGGTGTTTTTCAACTGCATATTGTGTAAAAGAAAAAATATTTTTTTAATTTGTTGTGGTGTCTGTAATTTAAGTGCGTATTTTATGTGTAAATTGGGATTTTAGAATGCATTGTCTTCAAATATCATTGAAAGAAAATATTAAAGAATGCTTAGGAAAACTGTAAAGAAATAGGAAATATGTTAATTTAATACAGTATATAATATTTATAAATCTCATTATTACAAAAAAAGTAATCAGTTAGGAATGCTTTATATGGGTAGCAGTATAAAGAATTATAAAGCTTTGTTTAAAAATACATAATTTTTTTTGTGGAATTTATTTTTAAACTCCATTTGAAGTCAATAATTTTTATTTTAATAATTTCAAGTTCAAGGCATTTGAAAGAAAAAATTATTTTACAGAACTTTCGTCCTAAAGAGGAATATTCAGTTAAGATTTGTAAAAGTAAGGAATAATTTCAGTATATAGTATGACAGTTCCCGAGGAGTGTTTTTAGAGCCCTATTCCACGAACCGTGGAAGCAAATTTTTTACTCCAACTGATTGGTTAAATGAAGAATAAGTAAAACAAATCTACCACTTTGTAACACACTACAACTTCTACTTTGATAATGCAAGCGTCTTTCAGAATCTTTTTAGAATGGAATAAAATGTGTAAGCTTTTTTTAATTTGCTTTTTTTGTTAACTGATAATTTTTTCCCCCACTAGATTTTATGTTTATTAACTTTTCATTATTAATAAGTACTTAATATATTTATTACATTGACTGTGGATTCAATAATCATTGTTTACCAAAGGATGTATTTGTCTTTATAAAAGTAACTATATTTTAAATTTAATTTGTATTACATTGTCCTACTGCATGTCTAACATTCTTTATATGGTCTTCTAATTTTTTAAGGGGGGGGATGGGCACGCTGGATCGCGGGTCTCTAAAGCAAAGTACATCAGTGTTAATCCAATTGAGAAAAAAATTTCTCTACCACATTTCTCCAGCTGTATTGAATATTTTTGCAAGCGGATTTTTTTTTGTGATAAATGTGGCTGACTTACAGATCCCAACCTTCCCAATTTTTGAAATGGGTTCGAATTTTAAAATTTTGAATAAATAATTTTACAAAAAGTATTCTAATCAATTTAAAAAAAAGTGGGATTATAGAGACCTGTAAGTCATTTACATTTACTATTTTAAAAATCTGTTTGCAAAAAAAAAATGCAATACATTAGAAATGTGGCAGAGAAAATAGTTCCTTTTCCATTGGATTAACATTGAGGCACTTGAGTTTGAGGACCCCCGGTCCAGCGCACCCATTCCCCCTTAGATAAAGACAAAAAGCTAATTTTCGCGTAACAAACTGAAACTGAACTGATAACTAAAGCAAATTTTCTTGAAAATCGTCGCTAATAGGTTGATATACTTAACATTATCTTTGCATCACAGTTTTTCCATTTATATAATTATTATAATAATTTTGATTGCGTTTCAATTGTAGTCCAGGTTTAGTCTGGATTTCTAAAGTGTCTGAGCTCTGAACCGTCTTTATCTAGCCCTCTGAGGAATGAAGCAATTTGACTAAATTGTTTTCTTTGAAAGAAAGGTAAGCATTAATTTCCAACTCCTTAATTATAATTGCTGTTTTTTTTTACTAAAATCTTAAAATGTTACATTTTCGTAATACTATGCGTTACTGAGAAAACTGATCATTCTTCGATTATTTTGTTTACATCTGTTTCTTAAGGAGCTAAATAAGATTTCAGAACCAAGAACAGTACCTATCGGCCGTCATAACCAAGTTTCCGAAAATATCACGTATGCGCAAAGGGTAACCTAAAAAAAAGTTTAGTAAATGACTGATTATTTTAGGATCCAGATGGATTAATTCATTGTCGTGATTGCTGTAGTTCATCCACGTCAGTGTATCAAATTTATCTTAAGCACTGATATTTTGATTAAGTTGTAACGCCTTTTTTCGTCAGAAATCAAAGAATTTTAATCTCTCGGATATTCGATACCAATAAATGAATTTACCCTTTTACCACACGCTTCTGCTTTCTGCTTATTCTCAGCTAAAACAATCGCTCCACCATCTGCGTCTATCCTTGGGTTACCAAATAAAGGGTAATTCCAACCCCACCAAAGGATTAAAAACCTGCAAATGCCATTCATTTTCCGAACATCCTTTTCGATGAATAAAAGATATAAAAATTAAAGTTAAGCCCAGCTTGTGAAAAGAGAAGAAAAAAAGAATCTGCTGACTTTGGGTAAAGATTCAAAAAGCGTTTGTGGATTAAGGCCTCATTCCAATATCTATTTTTTTTAGAATATATTTTTTCTCCTCCTTTTCCTAATACCCTCCAATGTCCTTTAATGCTGTTAACTGCAGTGTTGGAGGTTTTTCTAAGGTTTCGCCCAGTGCTGATGAAGAAGCTCTACGGGTGTTGGGGGGGATTAGGGCTTATAATAAATGCAGTTATCAGTCTGGCAAAAAATATTTCAATCGTTGAATCTAAAAAGAGGCTCAAGTCCATTAGACGGTTTCCGTTTGCGCTTCTTCTATCATTCAATATTAAGGGGAAGAAGCCTAGAGGGAAATGCTTCAATGGACTTGGCACCTGTTTACGATTCATTTGTTTTGCGTCAGTAAATAAAAGTACTAAAAGGGGAAAGAGTTGACCAATGGGAATAAGAAGTGCTTCTATTCTGTGTTTTATATAGGATTGCAGTGGAAGGTTCGAACCCTCATTTCTTCTTGGATTGCGAACAAGAATGGTCAAGCAAGGAAAAAGGTAAGGAGATTTCATGTACTTTATTACATATTAACAAGTGCTGTTTGGTAATGCTTCCGGTTGCCTATTTCTTGCTTCTGATTGCAGAGCTTTAACACAACTAAATGGGAAGTTTGGGGTGTTTGACTCTAAAACTTGTTTATAATGTTATTTTCTAGAAATTGAATTGAATTGTATTTGGATTTAGTAAAGCCTAAGCAGCTTAGTCTTTGAAGTTTACATCCGTAAATTTGGGATCAATGGAATTAACCTTTTTCGTCGACTTTGATCTTGATTTATTCTGATCAAGAAAAATCGATTTGCTGAATTTATCACTTATTGCTTAATTTGTAAGTGTAAATTGTAATTAGGGGCATTTCTGTATATCGCAGATCCGGGGGCTATACACTCTAAAGAACTGTAAGATGTATTCCGATATTTAATTTATTAGTTGCTGGCTCACTTAGCAAAGTTATTACGGCTCTATTCTGGAGTTTGGTTCAACGTACTTTAAGTCAAATTTATTTAAGCAGAATTAAATATCGATGCAATATTTCTAAATCCATGTCAGAATCCTCCGAGTAATATTTTTTTTTCTGTTACATTTGAAAATAATCTAATAAAGACGTTTTCTTGTATTAATTTTTTTTCCTACAATTTTTAATCAACTCTTCAGTCATAACGCTAAAAAGAAACATTTATATGCTAACCCAAATGCCCTCTTAAAGAAATTTACAAAAAAATTTTTCCTCTATTTAAATTTTATTTGCCAAATGAGGCGATAAAGTTACCGAATTTGAAAATTGTTTCCCATTTAAAGAATTGTGGACGGAGAAGGACAAATTAAACTGCTACAATTTCCACGTAGGGTTAAAATTTATTTAATAGATGTTATAAAATAACTCTAAATTAATGAGTAAATAGTACGTATTTTATGATTTACTACCACTTAATATTCAACCTTGTTTGTTACTCTTTTTAATGCCATAACCGGGTTATACTGTATATATTTTTCCCGTATAAAATTTGGTATATCTCATGGTTTCGCCAATTGGCGGGCATTTGTTGGCACCTAGTCACGGGTCAATAGCCGCCGTCTGGCGGAATCCATTCCTGTGAAGGGGGGCAGGTGAGGGGGCATTTTTCATGAAAGGGTGCTGGAGGGGAAGGGGGGGGGGTAGACGTGTCGAACCAATCAACACTGCACCTGGAATACCGTGAAATGCCACCTTGCACATGTTTGTGGCATTACAAAAAAAACTTTTTTTGGTGGAGAGGGTAAAGGGTTTGGTAGTTCTTGATTTGGTTGCAAAAAGTAATTGCATTTAGTAGGGCTTCGATACCTTAATTAAGACTTTTAGATAGCCAATCTTTTATTTAGGGGTGGGGGAAATTGGAGAAATTCAATTGAAAAATAAAAAAAAATCTCTGAAGGGGTTAGCTGTTCATGATTTGGTTTTGAAATTAGTACTTGTATTTAGTAGAGCTTCTATAGCCGAATTAAGTTTTCTGGAAGCGAGTTCCTTACTTTGAAGGCTCTTCAAGTAAAATACAATAACTAATTTATAAGGTTTTTTTTTTTTTGCATTTAATGACTATCTATTGGTGAATTAATATTTGTTGAGCTTAAAACTATTGTAGATTCGATTTCAGCGCGGAATGGTTATGTTTTCATTTAATCAGAGAATCTATCTTTAAAATAGATTGTATGGACTACATTTTAGGGCCTTTTGAAAAATGTGGTTCAGAACCCCAAGATTTAGCTTCACAGACAGAAAATGGGCGTAATTTTGTTTGGGTGTGAGGTTGCTTGTTTTCAGCAACAGAATCATGGTTGAATTTAAATAATAAATTTGCTTATGTACAAAATCAGTGATTTTCGTCTCTTGAAAAGTTTATTTTTCCACGCTTTTAGTAAAATATCATTGAAAACATTTTATTCACGATAACTTTCTTTTTAAAGAACTGTAATTCTCCTAATTCTAAGCTTGATAATATGCTTTATATCCAATTTTGTATTTTACTCTCCTTCAATGGATGATTCGAACAGGGCGGAGCATGGTTTATTTGTATCGTAGAAGACAGTGTTTGATGTAGCTATGACGTCGACATTGACTCAGCCGCTGTGTTTTGGACGAATTAGCTGCCGGGTGGTTTGTTTGTTGGGTATAGGGCAATGATAGACATAGGTGTAGCGACACCATAGGGGTGGCAGTTCCGGTCATTCATTCCTCTCTCGATGAAACTATGGGTTAACAAATCCGATGCCGTTGCCGCGATGTAGAGTGATCTAAGTTCCTTCATAAGTTTCTTTGTGACCCTTTCAGTCCCAGTGATGCCACTTGGCATCATCCTGTTTCTGATCATGATTTTTTAAAAAAAATTATGGCGTTACATCTATTGGGATTAATAAAAAATATTTTCTAATAGAAAATTGAAGAATCGAATGATGTGCTTTTTGATATCATAAATAGTTACATACGATCAGAGAAAATTCTAAAATGATGATGCCAAATTGTCATTGGGACTGAAAGGGTTAAAAACAAGAATATTGATGCTGATTGCGATTTGTAAAATCAACGTGACAACAAATATCTAACGAATCGAAAGTGTTAATACGAAATTTCCGGGAACTGAGGAGCCCAGTCGATGTAGACGCTATTTTTAGGCTTGCAAAAGGTCCCAGGTTCGGGTCCGGGCATTACCAAAAAAAGTCCGATGAATAATACCCCGTGTTGAAGAAGTACACGAATAGGCTGTTAATTAATTTTTCGTCGAATTTGCTGAAATTTCGACGCCGCGTGTGATATTGCTCTTAAAAGTTGCGGGGGCTGGGGCGCCCAGTCGGTTAGGCACTCGACTAGCATGCGAAAGGTCCCAGGTTCGGGTCCGGACATCGCCAAAATAACTACAGACCCATAAACGGCCCGTGCAGCCAAAAATGTCCGACGAATAATGTGTGGAGGGAGTGCACGTTAAATATAATTCAAAGTCCTAACGCTGTGTACGATGTCGCCCTTAACGGTTGCGTTGGGTGCCTATTCAGGGGCCGGCTCGTCACTTGACTGTGGTTCTAAAATACGACCCTCATCGCCAATTTCCCTCGTGTCGCTCTAGTACTACGATAATTCAACCTAACCGGAAAATTTCACAACGTCTTACCACCTACGAATCAGTTACTCGCAGACTGAGTCAAAGGATGTCTGACATTTGCCACTTGAGTCTGGAACAAGTCCAAAGTTAATTTCGGTATTTCCTGCGTTAACTAAAGCGGAGTAATTAATGCATAACTATCTCCGTAATTCACTTGGTCGTAAATAATTAACCGGCCCTTCCCGGAATGCAACACGCGCCAGTCTGTGAAGGTATATCACTGCTAAATGGGAAATCTTTTGTAATTGGAGTTGGTCTAAAGGGACTAAGGGTTCAAAAGCCATATTCTGAAAATAATATAAAACAAATTAAATAGAACTAATATTAATTATATAATTACTTCAAATATTATTTAATAAGTAAATAAAATTAAATAATATTTTAATAGCTTCAAATATTCGATGTATATGACTTCGTAGATTTTTTTTTTTTAAAAGTCAAGTCAAAATAGCCCGATCATGTATAACGGTGCGATGTCTACTTCTGTTTCTGTAACCATTTGGCCTGAATTGTTAGAAATAGAAGTTGTCCATAGTCCATGGCCAAGTGGCTTGTTCTTCGACGGACCCTCAGTCAACTCTTCAAGCAAGCTTGGTAGAGCGAAAGCTGCTACCAAAATGCGATAGCACCATAAAAAGTTCGTGTAGTTTAGTTGAACTTAATTTTTTTTAATTAAACATCTGGAAGTTTTTGTTTTTTCAATTTTTGAGACCTGTATGACCGTAGTAGGTCCTATAGTCTTCAATTTTAGACAAGATTTATTCCACAAAGTTAGACCAAGAATTCAAAATTCCAACTTAAGAGGTTTTAAACGGCAAGGAGTCGGGTGGAACTCCAATCAAAGAAATTATCAAAAAGCAAAAGTTATGCTTTCGTAGCGCCATCTGATTTGCACTAGATATAACTCCCGCACACTTGTTATTTCTCGAAAGTGAAGCAATACCCAAGCCCTGTTTTACGTTTACCAAATACATTCATGGTAACCAGTAACCCAATAAAGATATTTTATGACTTGGCCCCTTTTAGATAAATATATATAATTCAATTTTACAGTGGATCGCTTTCTTTAAGGATTGCGAAACATGGGGCTGCAGAAGTGCAAAAGAATACTTAGCTCTAATTAGAGGTGTAGTTTTAATAGTATTAAACATAATGGAAGGATAAAGCTTTCATTATAATTGATGCAAACAACAGACAATAGAGCGTTATAATATTACTTAAAAGCATTATATTACTCGAGTTAACCTTAACCAATTAACGATAATTAGCATGTTTTTTTTTGCCATGCGAAAACAAGCTTCATGCTTAAGTTTATCAATATAACCAAAACATCAGACAAATAGACATCAGAGTTATGAAAAGTTTTTATTGGGCAAATTATGTTGCACTAAAAATAAATTAAAAAAAACTTAAGTTTTTATTCGGAAATAGGAGTTAAAAGCATCTCCTACCCTCATTTAAAACATTAACTTTTTGAAAAACATTTTATATCACAATCTATCATTGCAATGTCAATAAAAGTATTCAACATTTTGTAAAACTTTTTTTTAAACACTATATCATGCTATCTGCAATGCTGCAATGTACTAGCATAATTCAATTAACCATTTCAGTTCCAGTGATACCATTTGGCATCATCAGGTTTCTCATCATGTTCTTAATTTTAAAAATAAGAAGGCTGACATCTATTGGGATTAATAAAAAATATTTTCTAATCGAAAAAAGTTTGACGAATCGAAGGATGTGCTTTTTGATATCATAACTAGCTATAGAGGATTAGAATTTTTTTCTAAAATGCTGATTCCAAATTGTCATTGGTACTGAAATCGTTAAAAGGTGGTAACAAATTTTAATGATTTACTTTAACATGTAACCTTGTTTACAATGCCATCTCATTTATAACGTCATAAATGCCTCGGATAACGCTATAACCGGGTTACACTGCATAAAAAAACCTTAAAAATGAAATAATAAAATGTAAAAATATCTTTCGCCACCCTCCTGCCTGATGGGATCTTCCGCCCCATAATGCCCCCTCCATCGTACGTGCCCGAGTTCCAGGATTTGACCAGGGGTCAATTTTCATTCCATATTTCACGAGCATCGATTTCCTATTATTTATGGAGATGCGTGCGTGGGCGAGCATTCATGCTGCCGCTTTTTAACATACTCTTTCTGGACGTGGAGGATTGCCGATGTCCATGGAGTAAGGAAGAAGTTGGAGATGGTACTTGTATGATATATGATTTGGAAAGTGAAGCCATCTATTGCTTTGTAGTAAGCTCAAGCAAACTGAATCATTTGGAGCTATTCTAAGGTAGTATTTCGTCATTTGAGTTCCCACTTGTGCTATCTCACTTTGCGCAGCGGTAGAAATTTACTGAACGGTAACCCTTGGCGAACTTTCCGAAAGTCGGCCGAAAACCCCACCGAAATGAGCAAATAACGGTCTGATAGGGTTGCCGGAAAACATCATCGTTGCGAAGTCAAAGAATTCTAATCAGAAGTCGAAGTCAGACAGTTGCCACAAATAATTATTTATCGCCAAATCCGAAAAAATCGCGCCAAGTGTTATCGTACTGTAAATCTGATCATTGCACAACGTGATAGCACATGTGGGAACTTAAGTGACGTTTTGCGTAGGCTTATACATCAATTTGACGATTTCCTTACCTCTCAATAAAAACTATAACTACAACGTATTTCTAATGCTGGCGCTTTTTCACATGCTCTTTTTGGACGTGGAGGATTGCCGATATCCATGGAGGTAGGAAGGAGTTGGAGATGGTGCCGGGTAAAAAGCAATGTAAAATCCGGTTTTCCAAAGTGAAGCCATCGATAGCCCTGTAGTAAGCCCAAACAAACTGAAATATTTGGCTCCCTTCTAAAGTGGAATTTGCTTAGGTTTATACAGGGATGCCCAAAATTAGCCTAACTGTTAATGTTGCACCATTGGTAAGAACTTTGGGTTATTTAGAACGGGTATTTGACATAGTCGTGCTTAGTTTTGTTGGTTGGCTAAAATAAAGTCGTACTACAGTATCTTAGCCAAATAGTAGCGTGGTCGTGGGCTTCGATAGGGTTAGTTTCGAGATATCTTCGATTTATTAGACCTTACCGACCAGGCTATGCATCAGGCATAAATGCATCAATGTCGACGGTAGACAATTTGAGCTCCTTCAGGATTAAGAATGTAAATCTATGTAAATAAAGCTGCCACTTTTGATTATGGTTCTCAATTACGATGCCTATAGCCAATAGCTCTCCTGTAGCGCTAGTACTTCGATAATTCCACCAAACTAAACTTAAGGTAGGCGAATACCCAAAATTCCCCCAAATTCTAAAATTTTTACTATTGCTTTAATCTTTTCCAAATTTGGCATACTGATTTCAAGTACAATGGATAATACTATTTAGAAATTTTTTTAAATTTAAATATAATTAATTTATTTTAAACGGTGTTTTTCTACTAAAAATGGAGGTTTACGCTAACAAGTCTACCACATTGAATTTTCATCCTATAAACATTAATTATGTGTTAAATTCTTCGTTTTGAACTGATGCATGCAATTACCCTCTAGAGTTGCATAAAAATTACAAGAAAAGAAATTATTAAGAAAAATGTTATAAATTAACCACAAAAAAAGGATTTTTTTCGATTAACTTACACTTGGACATTTTTTTTAAAAAAACTTATATATTTACAACGGATGGTAGAGGTTCATGGCACAGATATATATATTGAAATAACATCTGTAAAATATTTCAGGTAAATTAATGTAAAACTTTTTATACTAGAAGTGTTGGCGCAACCCCCTTTTTTTAGGTGAAAAACACCGTTTAAAATAAATCAATTATATTTAAATAAAAAAAATTGCCAAAAAAGCATTGCTCATTATACTTGAAATCACTATGCCAAATTTGGAAAAGATTAAAGTAATAGTAAAAATTTTAGAATTTTGGGTATTCGCCTACCTTAACCTATAATATAACTTTTTCCAAGAATCCCCACCTTTTTCTAACTCTATACCAGTGGTTCCCAACCTTTTCTGTAACATCGCCCCCTTCTTTAAGTTGACTAACACATATCGCCCCTCTTTAATTTTTATAATTTGTCCAATTATAATTTGAGTTAAAAGTGTAACTAAACTAATAAAGCAATTTTATAATTTCAAACACTTACTACCATAACAACCAAAGCAGTTTTATCCGGTTACTCTTAAATAAAATCGAAAAAAAAGTTTCTATTTTTATTAAAATATTTTCGAAGGATGAAAGTAAAATAAGTAACTAAGTTCTTTAAACTCAATTCTGGAAAATTTAAGAGAGTTGACAATAAAAATTAAATTGAAAACTTTTTTATTCATTTTTTTTCACTTTTTTATATCAATTATTTTTTCAAGCTCATACGCAAGTCTTTGAGGCAAATATCCAATTGATTCCCATGTTTGGTGAGGAGCTGAATAACAGAACTAACCCTTTTTTAACTAAATATATTGGCGGAACGAGATGAGAAGTAGTTTTACCACAGTTAAGGATCAGTGTAAATAAGTTCCACGCAGGCTGACTCATAACTTCTCTGCTTGAAATGAGTTTCGCCTGACTGTCATACTTCAGATCTACAAACTCCGTCTGCAAAGAGTTATCAAGGTTATCCACCACCCACAGATTCAAAAGGGAATGGATCGACAATAGAATCAGGAATTTCTAACTTGGTCAAATCTTGTAAGAATGTCAGTTTGAAACTTGGCGTTGATCAAAAAATGTAAATGGTTTTACTGTACTCTAATACAGTATATTTTAATTTCCTCCCATTGAACGCATATCGCCCCCCTATCGCCCCCAAACTATTTATTGCCCCCTTGATAACACAAATCGCCCACTTGGGGGCGATCGCCCCCAGGTTGGGAACCACTGCTCTATACTTATGCCACATTGTAAGCAGAGGTTGCCGAAATATTCTGGGTCGCGGCGCCATTTCTGCAGCTCAAAATATTCCCTATTCTTTGAATGAGAAATGGATGGTCACAAGGTATCATTTGTAGAGATTCTGCATTTCTGAGATTTCTAGAATGATGGATTAAGCCAGATATACTGATGAATTATTTTGGGGGATTTAGTAATTTTGAAGGGGTTTAGCATTAAAAAAGGCCAATTAACAGTTAAGCTTACAAAAACAACCGTTCTATAACCATGTCGTTTGTATTCTTTTCTAGCAAACTAGATTACCATCGTATCCTTCTTATGTTTCATATTCTTCAAATGAGAAATGGTCACAAGGTATCATTTCAGGTATCTAGCTTTTCTGCGATTTCTAGAATGATGGATGAACCTAGAAATACTGATGAATTATTAGGGGTAATTAAGTAGTTTTGAATAATAAACTGCAAAGCTTACAAAGCAACCATTCTTAAACCATGGCTTTTGTATCGCATTCTAACGAACCATTAGCCCTTTCGTATCATTTATACTGTTCCATATTCTTCTTGTACTGTTCCCTATTCTTCTTGTACCGTTCCATATTCTTCTTGTACCGTTCCATATTCTTCTTGTACTGTTCCATATTCTTCTTGTACTGTTCCATATTCTTCTTCTAATGAGAAATGGTCACAACTTTTATAAGACTAACAAACAGTAAAGCTTACAAAACAACCGTTCTTTAGCCATAGCGTTTGTATCGTGTTAAAACATCCATTGCCGATTATAGCACCTTCGTATCGTATTTATATTGTTCCCTATTCTTCGAATGAGAAATTGTCACAAGGTATAATTTGTAGAGTTCAGCTTTTCTGCGATTTCAAGAATGATAGATGAATCTAGAAATAGCGATGAATTATTTTGTGTAATTCAGTAGTTTTGAATAATAAACAGTAAAGCTTACAAAACAATTATTCTTTAACCATACACTTTTAAAAAAAACGAGTGATTTTAATTCAGTCTGATTTAATTTTCATTACTTTAGGTGTCGAAAATGCACTTCCCCTATACGAGTGGATTTCACTTTTTTCTTTGTTAAACCTCCAACAATTTTAAGGGGGTTCAATACCCCAAAATCGGTGAAAAAATCAAAACAAAAATTAATGGCTTAAAATACTATTACAACCTTTATTAATAATGTCATAAAGTATCAAGACGATTGGAAAAATATTTTTGACATTAAAAGCCATTTTAATGTCATGGCTTCGTAAGGAAATGGGTTAACAATAAAAACTTTAAATGCGTTTTTCTCAGAACTTGATTTTTTGAACTTCGATGTACCTTTTCTCAAAAACTATCCTATGTTTTCTCAAACTTTTTTATATGATGTAATACATAGTATAGATTAATCTGAGGTTATAAATTTTAATAAAACTAAAGTGAAAAAAATTTTATGGGTCAAAAAAGTGAAAAATTTCATGATTTTTTGGGTACTTTAAAACTTATTTTATTTAAAAAAATCTAACAGTTATTTAGAAAAAACTGTTAACCTCAGATTAATATATAAGGTTGGTATAACACACAGAACATTTTAAGATGATCTGATCAGTAGTTATTGTGAAAAAGTACATTGCAATTGGCCAATTTAACATTACCGATATACAACATACTGAACCCCCTTAACAACAAACGAGCGATTTTAAGGCGATTACGAGCGATTTAGGAGTTAATTTGCACTCCTTTCCTGTGTCGAAAATGCACTTCTCCTATAGGAATGGATTTTACTCTTTTGTTTTAAGAGTAGCTTTTGTATCGCATTCTAACGAACCATTAGCCCTTTCGTATCATATTTATACTGTTCCATATTCTTCTTCTAATGAGAAATGGTCACAACTTTTGTAAGGCTAACCAACAGTAAAGCTTACAAAACAACCGTTCTTTAGCCATAGCGTTTGTCTCGCGTTAAAACCATCCATTGCCGATTACAGCACCTTCGTATCATATTTATATTGTTCCCGATTCTTCGAATGAGAAACGGTCACAAGGTATCATTTGTGGAGATTCGGCTTTTCTGCGATTTCAAAAATAATGGATGAATCTGAAAATCATGGATTATTTTGAATTATTTAGTAATTTTGAATACGTTTAGATTTTCTTAAAAAAGGCTAATAAACAGTAAAGCTTTCAAAACAACCGTTCTTCAACTATATCGTTTGTATCCGTTTTCACAAACTATATTTATTACCTTCGTACCATACTTGCGTTACCTATTCTTCAAATGAGAAATGGTCCCAAGGTATCATTTGTGGATATTTAGCTTTTCTGCGATTTCCAGAATGGTGGAAGAAACTAGAAATAGTGATGAATTAATTTGGATAGTTTTGAATAATAAACTGCAAAGCAACCATTCTTTAACCATAGCTTTTGTATCGCATTCTAACGAACCATTAGCACTGTCGTAGTATCATATTTAATACTGTTCCATATTCTTCTAATGAGAAATGGTCACAACTTTTGTAAGGCTGATATTTTATATTTGATCTTTCTAGCTTTTTGTATTTTAATATTTTTATTCCTTTTTTTTGTTCCCTTTTAGTTTTTTGTAATTGTGATTTGCCTTGTATTTTGTCCTCTACCAGTAAATTGATTTTTATCTGTTTAAAATAAACATTAAAGCTTACAAAACAACCGCTCTTAAGGCATAGCGTTTGTCTCGCGTTGAAACCATCCATTGCCGATTACAGCACCTTCGTATCATATTTATATTGTTCCCTATTCTTCGAATGAGAAATGGTCACAAGGTATCATTTGTAGAGATTCAGCTTTTCTGCGATTTCAAGAATGATGGATGAATCTAGAAATCATGATGGATTATTTGGGATAATTTTCGGTTACGGTACAAAGTAGATAGGCAGCTCAAGTGCTGGGTTTGACTGAGATTATCCACTGAATTGTATTTGATTTTTCTCTTCTTGAAGCCTTTTCTTCAAATGGTTCTTCAAAGTTACGTCTCACTTTAGATTTGGTTAGGCCTTTGACGTTTTAATGTGAGGGATTCGAAAGTTTTTCGTGAGTGGATTTGAAAAGGAAGTATTTCAATTATCTTTTTTGATTGAGAGGTTTTTTCGTTGGTTTAATTGTTTGATGGGATGGTTTTGGACGTTTTGGTAGTATTTATTGATTGGCGTTAACATTTGAAATGGTTCTTGAAAGTGTTTCTTTTCTTAATTTTTGTAAAAAAAAAGTATGGAGAGCTCAGTCGGTAAGGCACTTTCTATGCATACGTCCTATAGCTAAACTCATAGTTTCCTTGCACAAAAGCCACGACCATGGGAGGAGCTATAAAACGTGCAAAACAATCAGATGATTACAAAATAAAGCGGCTTAAAACTTTCTCTTATAGCTCCGCTCATGGTCGTGGCTGATGTGCTGCCCCGAGCCGAACTATAGTTAAACTCACAGTTCGGCTCGGGGCAGGGCATTGCTAAAATAACTGCTGACCTGTATATGGACTGTGCAGCCAAAAATGTCCGAAGAATAATACTCGTTGTGAATTGAGCTCGCGTTAAACATCCTCTGAAATGTCAAAGCTGCGTACAATTCCTAAGTTACGTTGGGGGCCTAATCAGGTGCCGGCTCATCACTTGACTGAGGCTCCAAATTAAGAAGCCAGTAGCCAAAAAGCTCTCGTGTAGGTCTAGTTCGAGTCAAATTCAACATAACCAATCCTTTATTTGTTAAAAAAAACCACTATCGTTTTTTAAAGCCTGTAAACATAAATTAATATTAGAGAACTGTTTTTCTTTTGTTGCATGCCTAATTGGGGTGATCTTCCAACATACATACTATTCGTACCTTTCCATATAACGTGTGTAGAAAAAAAATACAATAATACAAATGTGTTTAATTTCAATTTATATATTTTCTCCCAAAATTATTCTCGTACTAATATCATTGAAATAATGATATATATTCACTTTCAAAGTAAATCGGATATTTGTGCAAATAATTGCTCAATGGATCTTTGACAAAAAGCTTAACTTACAATAATGTATTGCCCAATATAAACACAATCGACAAACAAGATTGGTACACATTTCAATTCGCCGAAATACATAAAAGAAAACTATAATTACGTTACATCAATAGACACAGTTCTTCAAATCATAGAAAACAATATTTTCGATGTTCCTAATATTACCATGTCGCATGCTAATTTCATTTAGCTTTACACGAATGCGAACACACATAATAATATACATATTCAATATACACGATGACGAATACCTTGATTTTGCAAATCGTAATTGAAAACTTATGCTAAAGTCATCGATCTTTGCCGTAAATAGACTGGATTCTGGATTTAAATTTTGAGATTAATGTAATAATATGGTTAAGTCACGCAAGTTTTTGTGGATCTTCCACGTTTCCTATTGAGCTTCTACAAACAGTTGGGATGTTATAGAAGTAACAGAGTGAGTCTTTATATGCTCTCTTGATAAATATGGACTGTTCTTGAAATATAAAAAACCATGTATACTTTTCATGGAGAACCTACGAATCTTTTTTCTTTATGTATTATTTTTAGCCTACTTTTCTTTTCTTTTTTTAATTCGAAAGAATTTAAAAAAATGAAAGTAGGTATTGACATGCGGTCGATGTCCGTCCGTCTGTTATTTTTAGCAAAATTTATTTTGGTCATAAATTAGTTTGGAATGACGTCAGGAATGTGATTATTTGATTGTTTAATATTTGTTTAGTAAGTAAGTGGAAACCCATATTTTTTGCGTATAACCCTGATAATTTTATCTACATTTATTTTAAGTGCATTTTGGAGTAGTTTCTTGTTTTTTTGTTATAAATAAATATTTTATTAATCGTAGAACTAAAAATAAATCAAGCAGACGAGAAGTAATTGATTTTATTTGCGATAGAAAATTAACGAAAATCGTTGATTTTGGCTTTAAGCATTTTATATAAATTATAGCTGGATGCTGTGTTTAGTGAAATTTATTCTAATTGATAATGTTTGTAACTTTTATGTAAGAAACGCTTCTATATGACGCTTAGTGTTACGAAAAAAGTTGTCTCCCGATAAGAATTTCAGTAAGTATTTAAGTAACTGGAAAGTAGGCTATTATAGTTCTTTTAGAACTTCTTGTTTCCTTTGTAGCGCATTTAAAAACTGATTACTTTCATAACATATAAGCATCTGTTTGTATTATATTAGATGGTTGAAGTACGATATTATGCCCTACTGCGTGTTAGGGTACATGGAGAATTAAAATAAACTCTTGCTCTAATTTTAAGAAACACGTTTGCAAAAGAATAAATTTCAAGGTTAGACCGAGTAATTTTGCCTCACTCCAAGCCAGTTAAATGCACCAAAAAGGCTGCATTTTTAAAAAAATAATTAATAGTCCACTTCAACATTTTTATTAATGCAAAATGCCTGATTGATTTACCGCTGAAAGTTTGTTTTGCAAAATATCTGTATTCGCACTTATTCTACGTTTTCTTTAATACAAATAAACGGCTGATGATTGTCAGCTACTTCAGTATCGATACTTTTTGGACGCTTTGAACACTTTACGCGGGGCTGGGGAGCCCAGTCGGTTAAGCACTCGCTTAGCATGCGGAAGGTCCCAGGTTCGGGTCCGGGCATCGCCAAAATAGCTGCCGACCTATGAACGGCCCGTGCAGCCAAAAATGTCCGACGAATAATACCCAGTGTAAGGGAGTGCACGTTAAATATCCTTCAAAGTCCTAACGCTGCGTACGATGTCGCCCTTAACGGTTGCGTTGGGTGCCTATTCAGGTGTGGCTCGTCACCTGACTGTGGTTCTAAAATACGACGCCCGTCGCCAATAGCCCTCGTGTAGCTCTAGTGCGACGATAATTCAAACCAAACACTTTACGCACTTTTCTATTATATACTATAAAAAGAAAAACAGTAAAATTAAGCTGTTAAGTGAGTTCTACGAAAGTATGTAACTCAGGAGTGAAGAGAACTCGTGCAGCTCTAGTGCGGCGTAAATTCAACTCAACCAAAACTAGGACACAGCTGTTAATTTTAAATAACTTTAAAAAACCCTTTTCAACCAGCAAACAAGACTCCTCGCCGCGTCTGAGTGCTGACTGCAATCGAATAAGCCAAGCATATTTGCATACGCGTGACTTTTAATCGATTTCAATCGATTGTGACGTCTCATTTGAATAATACAGCGTTTTCAATGCCCGAGTGCGAGGCATTCTGTAAACATCGCTCACGGGAGCCGGATTGTAAAAAGGGTACAAGTCTATTGGGGAGCTACCCTCTACGCCTTTTTCTTTTATTATTTGGGTTAACGAAAAGGGAGCATGGTAAACTTCCTGCGTTGATATAAGTATTCATGAACTAAATTTTTTGTGTCATTTTTTTTAACCTGTCTGGAGTTAAAAGCGGTACATGAGTTTTCGCGCCGGGAGTGGGTAGATTACATAACGTTGAATGCGCTATTAAGTTATTAAACAAAAAGGTTAGTTGGCAGGTAAGATAAATCTGGCGAGAGTTTTGCTAAATAGAACCAGGATTTGATTTATAATGTCATTTTTGTATTTTTGTCGTGCGAAGTTATAATAATGGAGTTTGTTTTACCTGTAATACGGTTTATTGAATCCGAAATAAACTTGGCGATATATTTTACCAAGTATAATATTTCGTATCATAGTAATTTTTAGGATAGTTTTGTAAAAAAAATCCACTGCTCATTTAATATTGAAAAACTTATGCAATCGTTGTTAAACGAATTTCTCAAATTTCATCCTTAAGAAGTTAAATTCTCAAAAGGTGCGAACACTTTTCGTTCTTATGTGTGAGACATTTTGTAAAGTCTTTTCAAATCCGCTTTTATTCTCTATTTTTTTTTTTTTTGTAAAAATATAAACTGTTCGTGTTGGATTTTAATGGGGTAGAAGGGGAATATTTCTTATGATGTCACGCTCTCCATACTCTGATTTCATTGGATGTTTTTTTTCTTTGACAAAGTGTTGAAACAAGCCCACTGTGCAAATTTTGTTACTTGAAGGGTTTTCTGTTAAAGCTCGAATTATTCTGAAAATAAGAATTTTGACATTTATTTCGTTTCGCACGAATACTATCCAATTTAATTAGGAACTAAACAGCTTTTGACGTCAATCCCTTTCGTACAGCAATAACTTTTCTGTGACTTGGCTTGCATTAGCTACTACTTGAGTGTTTCTTCACCCAATTTATAATTCTAGTTCCATGGTTAGTAATGATCAATCAAACCAATAAATTCAAATTCTAGCCATGAATATGACATCAAAATATCATTTTGAGTAATTTATTGATGGAGGACTAAATAAAAATGTCCGCTTGTCAAGATCCCAAACTGTGTAATAAAATGTAAAATGTGACAAATCAAATTACTTACGTTCTAGAGATTATGGTAATTCTAACGTAAAATTTCCTGACATATAAAACTTGCGTCATGTCACACCTTCTTCTTGTCTTCTTTGGCGATTTCTTGGAAACGGTTATCTGTTGCGCTGTTTATCGTAATTCATTGACGTTAGAAGCACGTCATAAACAAAAGCGTGACTTCAAACTTGTATTATCGCTTCTTTTTAACGTAAATGAATTTCTTTCAAATAATAGGCACCTTTAAGGCTGACCTTAAAAATACTAGAGAAATTACCTAAAAATAATTTCCTCAGGAGATTTAACCTCTTGCGACCTGGTGTCTCCAATTCGCCCCATTCCCCACTAACAATTAACACGTTAGTTCCGAAATCGACCTGGTCCGATAGAAGAAAATCCAAATATCAGTTTTCACCCTTTGATTACAGGTATCAGTCATTTATTTATTAATTGTGCACTAATTATCTAGTGAAACGTTTAGTTCTTGACTTTTTTTTTTTAATTTCAATTTCAATAATACATTAATGGCAATGAGCAAAACTAAGAAAGAGCAATACTATCAAAAAATTAAAAATATAGTTCAATATAATGGTTCTTAATTTTTGTCAGTATTTCATTTTTCTACATTTTAAAAATCCATTGTATATAACACAAAAATAACGTTGAAATCGGCTATTTTTTTAAATACAATAAACTTATCAGTGCTGATTTGGCTATTTCTATCTACCCATCCTACGATTCCTTCATGCCATATTTCGAAATCTAGAAGTTAAAAATACCGTTCGGAGAACAGTCGACAAGAACCAAAGAATAGAACATCGACAGGGGAAATTCAAGCCGCAAATAATATTAAAAGAATGTTCGTCAACAAATCGGAGTCCCAACACGGTTTCCGGCCGATAAGTGTAGAGATTCGTTGTATTTTTGGGAAGAACGAGTAATTCTTTAATACTTGCTCTGAAGACTACATATAATGTAATGCCTTTTCCTTGTGTGATTGATCTAAATTTTAATGTATTTTTATTATTTTGGCTAGAAAAATATTTTTTTGAGTTGTACTCGTAGAATATTTTTAAGTCGCTACTTTCACTTAAGATTTAAATTTGAACAATTGAATTAATATTAAAATTCTCTGATTTGGTTGCACAGCAAACTAAAAAAACCCTCGAAATTTATAAAAACTGAATGTGTCGCTGATATGATCTTGTCGAATGTGATTATGTGGCAAAGAAAAAAAAGATCACTTGAGTACCCATTTGTCTTGGGTTCTTTAGCTAAAATGGAATCTCGGCATACTCTAGAATCCACAGAGAGCTTAGGTTTATTGTAAGCTGAGTGTCAAAATTGGTAACCAGAGTCGTCTAGGTGGTGCTACAAAAAGTGGCTTTCGGTTCTGGGAAATATGACGAGTCCGCAAAGGCTTGGCTGCCAATAAAGCAGCCCAGTATGGTTCGGGGTGGGTTTTGAATTATCGTCGCACTAGAGCTACACGGGGGCTTTTTTGGCGACGTAATTTAGAACCACAGTTGTGACTAGCCGACACCTGAATTGGCACCCAAAGCAACAGTTAAGGGCGACATCGCACTTAGCGTTGGGACTTGGGATCATATTTAACGTGCACTCCCTCTACACGGGGTATTATTCGTCGGACATTTTTGGCTGTACAGGCCAAAGGTCGGCAGTTATTTTGGCGATGCCCGGAGCCGCACCTGGGACCTTTCACTTGTAAAACATACGCCTAACCGACTGGGCTTTCGACTGTCCCAGTCCTGTCTTTTTTTTTTTTTAAAGTTTACCTTAAGTAATAAAACAAGTACAGAGAAAAACTATTCCTTTCTCAAACACCGTTATACGTCTGTTTTCCTATTTTAGAAAGTCGAACTTCCTCTCGTGGCACTTCCACCTCGATTTAACTACGCCATCGTACGCTTTCATTCATGGTTTTCTTATCGCTGTCCATTCAGTTTCGGCGTAGACACCCTCTCTTGTTTTGATAAATTGGACGTATGTGCTCGTTAAGCGGGAATGGGCGCGCTGGACGGCGGGTCTCCAAAGCAAAGTGATACAGTGTTAATCCAATAGAGAAAGGATGTTTTCTGTGCCACATTTCTCCGGCTATATTGAATATTTTACAAACGGCTGCCCTACGGGTCTCTAAAATCGCTCTTTTTAGAACAGTTCTAAACTTATCACTGAAACTTATCAGCAAGCATCTTAATCTTTCTAACCTCCATAGATCTAAGGCATCAATATAGGGTGTGGGGAGCCCAGTCGGTAAGGCACTCGCCTGGCATGCGAAAGGTCCCAGGTTCGGGTCTGGGCATCGCCAAAATAACGGTTCGTGCAGCCAAAAGTGTCCGGCGAATAATACCCCGTGTAAGGGAGTGCACGTTGAATATCCTTCAAAGTCTTAACGCTGCGTACGATGTCGCACTTAACGGTGGCGTTGGGGGCCTATTCAGGTGTTGGCTCGTCACTTGATTGTGGTCCTAAAATACGACGCCCGTCGCCAGATAGCCCTCGTGTAGCTCTAGTGGGACGATAATTTCAACCTAACCTACACGTACATTCTTAATCTAAACATACTTTTCATACATATATATGCCAAAAAGTATGTTTTGCAAAGTAATTTAAAAAAAATTATGCTTAATAGTTACTGAGAGACGCCTTAAGCGCTAAAAATACACATTTTTGTGCTATAAATGCAACCAAAAAGGCCGTATCACTTACTTGTAATTAACAGATTATTTTAACATTGTTTTAATGCAAAATGTCTTTAAAATTAACTACTAAAACACTTTTTGAAAAGTTTGAAAAAAATAATTTTTAAATAATTTTTTTATGAACTCTAATATCGTATTGACCCTTGTTCAACTTCATTTTTTATAGAAATAAATGACATGCCTGTAATCAAAGGCTGAAAACTGATATTTGGGTCTTCTTCTATCGAACCAGGTCAATTTCGGAACTAATAAACACGCTAATTGTCTGTGGGGAGGTTTTAAAAAATGTCCCCAAATGGTATCACGAGGTTGCAAGAGGTTAAGGCATCTTCACATCCCCCCCCCCCCCCTCTCCAAGCATCTTGATCTTAATCTTGTCTAACCTCCATAAGGCATCAATAGGGCTACGAAAAGAGCCCCCGAAAAGTGTAAAGATTAAAAGGGAACGGGGCTATTTCGGTCGTGGGCAGCGTTTGTAATGAAGCGAATCGGAATCTTTTGCAATAAACGATAAACCCGCCAGTTTAATCTTTTTTTTGTATGTTTTGTTATTTTGCTAAGCTTTGTCTTGGGTGAATTCCTAGTTAACGGGGTTCCCCCTCTCCGCCAAGCTTTCGATTCGTCGCCAAGTTGTTGATAGGGTCGCCAAGATTATACGCTTTAGTAGTTATAAATGTTACTTAATATTAGATTACGGTTCTAAATTATGACGCCCTTCGCCACACTGTAAGAAAAAACCTGTTGTTTTTACAGTTAAAAACTGTCAACTTTAACGCCAGTTAATAACTGTTTATTTTACAGTTTGAAACTGTATTTTTTTACAGTTTAAAACTGTAATTTTTTTACAGTTTAAAACTGTAATTTTAACCGGGAGAAACTGCTAATTTGGCAGGGAAAAACTGTTAAATTAACAGTTTTCTGTTAAATTAACAGTTTGTATTAAATTAACAGTTTTAACTGTTAATTTAACAGTTTTTCCCTGCTAAATTAAAATACCATGTACTAGCTTTAGTGACCAAGTGATTACCTTATCGCAGGCCGCACAGTATTGGGTTCGCACGCAGGAAGTATAGATCTGGCCCGGTTTTGATCCAGGAACCTCTTGTGTACGAGTCCAATACTGATCCGCCTGCGACGAAGTAATTACTGGTTATAAGGGCTAGTATTGGGTATTTGTGCGTAACGATGATCTCGATCACGTGACTCTTTGCATGTCTAATTTAACAGTATTTTCCTGCTAAAAAAAACAGTTTATCCCTGTTAAAATTACAGTATTCTTGTAAAAAAAATGACAGTTTTAAACTGTAAAAAATTACAGTTTTAAACTGTAAAATAAACAGTTATTAACTGGCGTCAAAGTTGACAGTTTTTAACTGTAAAAACAACAGGTTTTTTTTACAGTGCAATAGCCATCGTGTAGCTCTAGTGGAACGGTAATTCAAACTAACCCAACCTTAATTTTAGAAATTGTTTGAGGGAAAAAAATCTTATAGTTTGTGTGTGAATCGTGAACAAATTATTTGGTTATTATGCCAATATTTCATAGATTCTGTTTCCGGTATCAATATTTGAATCTAGTATTGTTTTTTTAAATAACCCTTATATCTTCTTCGAGAGTTACCTTTGTGTCCACATTTTTGTCATCTCAGGACAGGTTTGTTTGTAAATCAACATCTATTTCTTTAAAAAAAAAAGCGTTCCTAAACCAACTTTGAAGGTTGATATTAGACATTAGATATTTGTTTGGCTAAATATATTGCATTCTAGTGACCAATAGGCGATATTTTAAACTTTTAATGCATTGTTTGCGTTTTCTTTTAATTGCAGATTTAGTGGTGCGTTTTAATATTGAATTGCGAAATTTTAGGCTCCCATAATTGTATTGCGCTCTCTAACAGGTTTAACCCTCTAATGCATACTGTTGCCGTTTGGTAACAAGTAACATAATCCTCTTTATTCTATTAAATTAGAGCTCTAAGCAAATCTGTGTTTTTTCATCTATTTCATTTCATTTTAAAGTTTTGGTTACTAATAATCCTCATGGATGACAGTATTAAAGGTGTATTCAAAATTAAAGAGTGAGGTTATTAACTTTTGTGAAATTACGTTTTTGGCCGTATTCAAAGAATAATAACATTAGTACTAAATACTAATAAATTGTTTTGAAAAATTAATCATAGTTAAAAAGGGTTATTTTGAAATATTTTTAGTAGTTTTCTAGTCATTATTATCAAAATTGGAATTTTGCAGTTGGTTTTTGTCATATGAAAATTTTTTAAAAAATTGAAATTATTTAAATTCTAATGCAGTTAATTTTTTTTAGTATTTTTCCCATAATGTGTGAGTATTAAAGATACATATATATATTTTTGGGATGAAAATAAAAATTCATGCATTAGAGGGTTAATGCAACGTTAATTCGAACTAGATTTGACGAAGAATGGTGGTTTGGCGAGAAAACCCCAGCGACTATATGGGTTCCCCTACGTTTTGCAACGGTCAATGAAACTTGGCTGCAGGGATATGTTAGAGACCAGTGGCTTAGAACGATGGAATTGTTTCGTTAAATAAATTCTTTTTCGCCGTATAGAATGGGCGAGGTGGAATGTTTCGACTCGAAATGGCGGAATTTGAGAGAGGTGTTTAAAAATTAACGTTCTTATTTCGGTTTTGATTTCTGTTTGGATGAAAGGTGACGGTTGAATCAAGAGCTGTTAAATAAGTAATATTTCCGATTATCTATCCTAACAAGATTCGATCAAGCATTTATAGCTTTAGAAATACAATTTATAAATTTTTACTCTCGGACCGTGGCAAACAAGAAATGACATTTCATTTGCTATCTTCTCAGCATACACATGTTTCGGATGACGTAGTTGTTTCCAGTTTTCATTTTTTTCCAAGTTACTTTCAGTTCCTTTGATCAGTGCTTGGGTTGGTGTTTTTTTCTCTTGTGACATTGAACAGCAATTCAACATTGGAAATTCACAATCAATTTATCATAGATATCATGTAAAGTACTAGATAGGCAGATCACGTGACCTCCAATGCTAACGACGGGACAAGCATGGAGACCCCAAAGAAGGGGCAATTTCGAAAGTATTGCCACCATTTTAAGGAGAATAGTGCTAAAAAAATTAATTATAAATTTTTTATAATCTATAAATATATTTTCACTTAGCATTTCTGTTGCCCTCAAGGTCTGAAACATGCCTGCTTTAAATTCGTTATTAAAAAATGCTATGTATTAAAATTTTCTAATCTATGTATGTAAAAGGCAAAGTCTTGACTGACTCGCGTATCAACGCTCAGCCAAAACTTCTGAAGGTACAGCTACCACATTTTAAGAAAATATTATTTTTATATCGTAGACGTCATTTAAGAAGCGATTATTTTTTTTAATTCGAACCCAAACGGGTGTGGGAGTGCAAAACGTGAGCCGATTTCTCCATAGGAATAGCATCGTAAGATAAGAATTTATACTTTTTATGGGCTGGGGAGCCCAGTCGGTTAGGCACTCGCCTAGCATGCGAAAGGTCCCAGTTTCGGGTCCGGGCATTGCCAAAATAACTGCCGACCTATGAAACGGCCCCTTGCAGCCAAAAAAAAGTCCGACAAATAATACCCGTGTAAGTCCTAACGCTGCGCACGATGTCACCCTTAACGGTTGCATTAGGTGCCTATTCAGGTGTAGACTCGTCACTTGACTGTTTTTCTAAAATAAGACGCCCGTCGCCAATAGCCCTCGTGTAGCTCTAGTGCGACGATAATTCAAAACCTGACCTTACCTTATACTTTTTATTTCAATTTAAAAGAAATTTCAGCGTGTTTAGTGTGAACGAAAATTGAGTATAAGCACCTATACTTAAGACAGTATTTTATTAATAGTAGTATAAGGAATAGTAGTAAAAGGAACTCAGGCTATTTAGTGTTTCAAGAACTACTAGTTTCATTTATGTTGTTTCAGAACAATGTTAAGGTTCTGTATTTTTTTGTTCTTATTTCTTATTCGGTACAAAATTTCTAATATAGCGCCTTCTGCAATATAATACATAGCTCACATATTTGAAAAACAAGAAATAAAATTATATGTGTATATCATCATCATTTCTCTTTACCCACATTATGTCATCTAAACCATACAAACGGAGAAAAAAAAATGTCTTGCACATTTGCCATGCATTTACATGCAGTACATCATGTTCTCTACGGCAATATATAAAAAAAACCGCTTATGTTTGTAAATAAGCAACTAAAAAAAATACGATTCTAATCTTACGAATATTGAAGGAATTTCACTACTTCCCCGCAAGGCACCTAGCCAAGCCTCATCCCCATACATATGCTTAGAGATGCCCAAGAAATAACTAAGTTTTTGTTGTTGGTTGTTCTTTCATTTGATAAAATCTATTTCTATAACTTCATAATTTTTACGTACATTTAAATAAAATTGAAATCAATTAGTCTCTAACTTTAAATGAAAAAGGTTTTATTTTTATTTAATAGCACTCTTGTTGGCCTAAACAAAAATTCCACTGAACTTAATCTTTATTTACAGATTGTTTTGTTAAAACACGGCAAAATGTAAGGTTTTTTTAATTAATTAGCGCTATCGGGAGACATTGTTTAAAAATTATCGTCTAAATTTAATGACAGAATAGAATAAATTAAAAGTTGAGTTATATTAATAAAATAAAATTAAGAAATCTACGAAAAAAGTAATTTCAGTTTCAAAAAAGAAGTTTCTTTATTCTTAATAAGTTTTCCTCGGAGAATTTGTTTTGTATGTAGTAGTTTTCCCTTAAATAATTTGTAGTCTTTTATTCGGAGGTTTAACACACAAAGGATCCACTCCAAAAGGAGAAGTGCATTTTCCAGTCTGGAGGAGTGAAATCCACTCAAACTGAGTTAAATTAGGAGTGTTTGTTTTAAGAGTGTAATTTGTAACAAACAGTACAGTACACTGCCGTGGGCAGGTAAACTGCAGTAATCGCAACAATGAATTTACCAGTTTTGATCAAAAAAAAAATTCTATTATGTTTTCTTAATTGTTAGACTAATTGACGGCTTGCAACAATGGTCCATGTCATTATGGAAGTTATTGCAGTTTACCTGCCCACGGCAGTACAGTAGAACTCCAATTATCGGAAGCAATTGGGACCTAACCTCATTCGGATAATCAGGAATACGGATATAGTTGGAGTTAATTGGAAAACATGTAAATTCAATCAATTACTTATTGTATTGTTGGGCTGTGAAATTACGTAGTTATATTTTCGGTCACCATCAACTTAAACCAAAGTGTTCTGTTTCAGCTTGAGATATAGATTTTTGTAAAAGTTTGTTTTATTCCTCTTATGTTTAAATGTTGGTTCCCAAAAGTTTATACGCGACAGATAAACTTTTATAAATGGCATATTCGTTACCATTAGTCTCTGTTGGATGTCATGCCTAATAAATGTTTCATTAAAATTGTCATTCCGGTAGGATTTTTTTGCTTGTCGTTTCAAAAAATTATTCGGCGTGATATCCAGCAAAAATGAACGAACTATATCTTACTTTAGAAGTTTCGAGTGCTGGAAGCATTTTTAATTTTTCTTAACAAACGTTGTTTAGGTAAATTCCAGTCGTATTGTTTACTTTAAACGCCTATATCTCAAAACTTACTTTTTCAATGTTCATGTACCTTTTTCTCAATCTACTGTAAGTATCAGCCTGAAATTTTTTGCACGTATTTGAGAAGTTGTTTTCTAAAAAACGCTGGAAGTATTTGACTATAACTATCTTACTTTTTTTCCTTTTTAATATTGATGTTTTTTGGATAAAAAAATATATATGTAGTTAAACATTACACTTTAAAACTCAAACAAAAATTTTGGAAAATTCCTAAATTAAAGTATAGTTAAACATCCATTTAACAACTGGCAAAAATTTCTTTAAAAAGTATCCAATAGATTCTGAGAAAAAGATACCTAAAAAGGTCATTTCAACATGGGCTTCAATGGAGGGCTCCTGTCCCCCTTAAAAATATAACAGACTCGCAAAGGATTGTTCCTGAAATTTCCACCGTGTTTTACTGCATTTCTAGAAGAAACATTGAGCCTTTAAGAGAGAGAAACGCATTACTGTGATCTCTTTTACCCATTGTACACATGGCAATTTGGCTGATTTCCCTAAAACGTGCTCTGGAGATGCAATTGAACTTTCCTAATGCAGCCATAACAACATTCAAGTCCTTTATAAGGGAACATTTGCTCTAGGTTCTTGTTTTATAATTTACACTCTTAAAACGAACGAGCGATTTTAACTCAGCTTGATTTAATTTTCACTCCTCCAATCTAGAAAATGCACTTCCCCGAAAGGAGTGGATCCTTTGTGTGTTAAACCTCCTACAGGATCACTCCAAACGAGTGATTTTAACTCAGTCTGAGTTAATATTCACTCCTTTCCAGTGTCGAAAATGCACTTCTTCAACCGGAGTGGATTTCACTCTTTGGCTTTAAGAGTGTAAGCCTTTCCAATTTCAAAATGAAAAATATTCTAGTGGTCTATTATATCGTGTGATTATCTACCCCAATATCTAAGCGATATTTATGTGTCAAAAGGATATTGTAGCTATTTTAGAAGTTTGTTACGATATTCTAAGCAAGTACGCAGTGGGGACAGTTTTTACATAACGCAATAGAAGCAACAGTAAAAACTTCTTTATAAATATCTAAAAGTAACAAATAAAAACTGCTTGAATACTTCTATAAAAAAACTGTGTGTCGAAGCATTAATTACAGTTGTTGAAATTTTTAGAAAGTAGTAAATTTCAAACTTTTACTTGCAGGCTTTTTAAATGACAAATTTTTCTCATAAGATATTTGTTACCAAAAATATTTATTCAGCAAACGAACAGAAGTTATAGTATTCTTAAACGTTTTGATGACGTAGATTCAACTTGCGACAACTTTGGCCCTTTATAGTTATTCTGGGCTTTAATTTAAATTCGACAATTAACTTCTGGCCATCTTTCTGCTTATAAAACGAAAAACAAAAGGATGTTGCCTATGATTGAAGAAATTCGATTTTGTTTTAGCTAGGAGGAGTAAAATTTTTAAAAGGAACCGGAATTCTAGAACTTTTTACCTGCCACCAACTATTTGGAGCGTTCACTCTTATAACAAACGAGCAATTTTAACTCAGTCTGAGTTAATATTCACTCCTTTCCAGTGTCGAAAATGCACTTCTTCTACGGGAGTGGATTTCACTCTTTTGTTTTAAGAGTGTTGATTCATCTCTTTTGGGTGTATCAAAGTTATGGTTTTATCAAACAATTGGTGAATTTAAACTCCGAATAGCAGTGGAAGCTATAGGAAGTTTCAGGTTTCTAGTGGAATTTGCCAATATTTTTATCATTGTAATTAAAAGCAAAGCCTAGAATTTAGTTAATTTTTACTTAATGTAATGGTTTCCGGCTGCCTATTTCTAGCCTCCTTTCGGAGCTTTAACACAGCCAATAACTCCTTGAAATTTAAAACCCTGGTCAAGTGACGAGACTTTGAACTTTAGGGCCTGATTTGTCCAATTTTTCAGAACTGGCAGTCCAAACCAGTCACATCCAAAAACCAAGTAAAGGCAAACGAATAAGTATTTCTTTAACAGCCTTAACCAAATAAAAGGGAGATATAGCTATTATATTATAGCCCCTTCCCCCCCACAACATTTATGATGTATTATTGCCGATGCGGTTCTAAATGCGGTGTATTTTTAGATATCTTTTCCTTTATTTAATGAATGTGGAAAGCATTGCCAAGTACAATTGGAAGTCGTACTGGGTTATTCTGTTTACGTTCGGTTGCATTGAGGTCTTATTGGGGGTTTCAAAGGATTTTAAGATTTTAGATATGTTTTATTTTTGCTTTGGAGGACTGAAAGCCGTTCATTTGTTTCGGTTTTGTCGTTTGAAAATTACGAAATGTAAGTTGTTTGTTTCAAATGGGGTGTTTCGTTTCTATTTAGCTTCGCAATGGATTAGAGGCAGAGGTTGTTAAATGTTTTGCTGAATTAGTGAGCACTGCTTTATCGGTATTTATTCGAAGTGTGGTAAAGACTGTTTATATGGTTACCAAATATTTTTTATTGTCTTCTGAACTGCTCTTTTATTATCTTCTGAATTGCTGAGCTCAAAATAACTAAAAAGTTCCCCGGTACTATGTCCATTAAAACTAATACAAAATAAAGTGTCTCCAGTGTCTTTGGTTCTAGAAACAAAAAAAATTCTTTAAAAACAGTTAAGATGAACACTCTTAAAACAAACGAGCGAATTTAACTCAATCTGAGTAATTTTCAATCCTCCAATCTGGAAAATGCACTTCTCCGAAAGGAGTGGATCCTTTGTGTGTTAAATCACCAACAGGATCACTCCAAACGAGTGATTTTAACTCAGTCTGAGTTAATATTCACTCCTTTCCAATGTCGAAAATGCACTTCTCCAACTGGAGTGGAGATCACTCTTTTGATTTAAGAGTGAACCCAATACCACAACATATTCCCTGAAAAGTCTACCATTCCCCATATTCTTGTAATTTCTCCATTCAAGAGTGACACTAAATGGCTGAGTGACAGTGTTTTTGCAGAGGAGATGACTTACACGTGAATTCAATTAAATAAATTAAATTGTATGTACACACCGTTACTATACCTTGATGCATACGTATTCATACTTTTGTACAAGTTATATAGTTACCAAATATTTTTACCATCTTCTGGAATAAATTGTTAAGCCCAAACTGACTATAAAGTTCCACGACACTATATGCCCATTTAACAAAATAAAGTGTCTCCAGTATCTGAGGGTCCTAAAAACTAAAAACCTCATTTAAAAACAGTTAAAATGAACTAATACCACATCATATTCCCTGGAATTCAGCAATTCCTTTATTCTTGTCACGTCTCCGTTTATGAGTGAGACTAAATGGCCGAGTGAGAGTTCTCGCCGAGGACATGTTATTTTTTTGCACGCGAATTCAATTAATTTCATTTTAACGTAACTATACCTTTGATTTTGACTTTTTTATGTATATATAGTTATTAGGACATTTTTTATCATCTTTTGAAATAAATTGCTAAGCCCAAACTAACTAAAAAGTTTCACGGCACTATGTCCAGTAAAACTGATACGAAATAAAGTGTCTCCAGTTTCTAGGCTTCTAAATACTAAAAACTTCCTTTTAAAAACAGTTAAGATGAACCCAATACCACATCATATTACCTGAAAAGTCAGCAATTCCCCTTATTCTTGTCACTTCTCTGTTCACGAGTGAAACTAAACAATCTGAGTGACACTTGTATTCAATTAAATTGTACCGTAACCATACCTTGATGCATAAGTATTCGACTTTTGTACTATTTTTTTAAAAATTAGTTAGCGATGCGTTTTTTCCATCTTCTGAAATAAATTGCTTCGCCCAAACTAACTCAAAAGTTCCACGACACTATGTCCATTAAAACTGATACAAAATAAAGTGTCTGCGGTTCTGGAGACTAAAAACTCCCGTCCATTAAATCCACTCCCTCCCTTTTAAAAACAGTTAAGATGAACCCAATACCACATCATATTCCCTGAAAAGTCAGCCATTCCCCTTATTCTTGTCACTTCCCCTTTCACGAGTGACACTAAATGGCTGAGTGACAGTGTTCTCGCCGAGGAGATAACATCTTCTGGCGTGGTAATGGGATGAGGACCTCTTGACATGGTGGATTTTTTTTTTCAAGTCGCCATTTCTGCTATTTTTCCTTTCCTTTCTTTGGGACTTGTTCTTTTGGGTCTTTTTGAGTGGCAGAGATCGTGTGTCTTTTTTAGGGTATATAAGGGGGGACCGGTGAAAAATGTAAGTTTTTTCTTTTTGGGGAAGGTAACGTTGGAAATAGTTTCCTGTCGATCTGGAATTGAATATTTCGTAAGAGTTTGTAAAAAAATGAGGTTTGGTTTTTGAGGTTGGGATAAAGTCGAACTGTGTTTTATTTATTGGTGACATCGTTATATTTTCAAACGCAAATCAGTCCTTGATCGTCCATAACGTTGGTTAGAACCTAATGGATTAGTCCCCAAATCTTTGAGGCCCAAAATTGTAGTGATTTTCATACTGTTGTTATTTTGTAGCTCCGCATTTTTTTAGAGTTGGAAATAAGCAAAGTTTAGCAAAATAAGTTAAATCAATGTATGTTTTCGTTTCTGTAATTTTTTCTTCAATGTAATTTTTTTTTATGCTTAGCATTTGAGTTTTATTCCGACATTAACCAATATACGAACAGTCATACAAAGACTTCCTTGGACGGCTGCCAATGTTTTATGTATCTTTAGTCCGTGTCATCCATAGATATCATACAAAGTACTAGATTGGCAGTTCACGTGACCTCCAATGCTAACGACGGGACGCGCATGGAGACCCCAGAGGAGGGGCAATTTGGCCAATGTTTCCATCTTTTTAATGAGAAAAATTCTGTGAAAAAATGCCATTTAAAATTACAAAAAAATAAAAATACTTGCAAAGCTTTTCACGTTTTTTTAAAAGTCACTAAAAATATTCCAAAATGCAGCTTGCATTTTTATAATATTTTTTGAAAATTTAAAATTAAATTTTTTTCCGTAGTTTTTTTTTCTTAAAGTGGTGGCAACACTGGCATAATTGCCCCTTCTCTGGGGTCTCTATGCGCGTATAGTTGTTATCATTGGAGGTCACGTGATCTGCCAATCTAGTACTTGATAGGATAACAATATAGATATCATATAAAGTGACGAGGTTGACACGTACCTGAGAAGGTCTTTTAGAAGGTACCAATATCAACCTTGTACATAAAATAAGAAAAATAGCAGTTTGGTTGACATAACATTATCCATTTAATTATGAATCCTGTTGAACTCATCAACGACAATCGCCAAAAAAAAAAATTACCATGCAAAAATAAGCTTTCTGCTTAGGTTTGTCTAAAGACGCCAAATATGCAAATTTATATTAATTTGTATTTGTTAATTTTGAATTACATTGATCAAATTTGTTTATGAATCGTTATTTTGTTCTAGATTAACTGTCTGCAAAAGAGTAAAGACCAACTTTGATGATACAGAAGCACTAACGTAAGTTTTTAAGTCATTTCCTATTGTCTAAATTTTATCTATGATAATTTGTTGAACATACCTTGTGTAAATCATTGTCAACGACTTTTTTTTATACACAACACTGTGTGATGTTTCAGGAAAAAAATACAAAGGTTTGTAAAAAAAAATTGCGTCTGGTTTAGTATAACAATTTTTTATGCACTTTTTATCTTAAAGTATTGATTGATGCACTATAGTATACTTCATTTAACCCTTTCCGACCGAGCTATCACGATCGTGCGGGTATAAAAGAGAATGTTCAAGTTCTTCAAAAATATCGAAACCGAACACTCTTAAAACGAACGAGCGATTTAACTCAGTCTGACTTAATTTTCACACTTCCAGTCTTGAAATGCACTTCCCCGAAAGGAGTGAATCATGTGTGTGTTAAACCTCCGACAGGATCACTCCAAACGAGTGATTTTAACTCAGTCTGAGTTAATGTTCACTCCTTTCCAGTGTCGAAAATGTACTTCTCCTACTGGAGTGGATTTCACTCTTTTGTTTTAAGAGCGAAAAGCAGCTGACTTGTACCATTCGGTATTTTGTACAAAAAATAAGTTTGTATTTATGGAGTTGCTGGCATTGATGCTGTTTAACTCACTTTTTACGATAAAAATCCAAATTTAGTCTCATAATTTTAAATCAGCGTCATCTTACCGCTGGTCTTAAAGGGTAAAGATGCAAAAAATAAGACAAGTAACAGAAACATTGCAATCGTTTCTAGTAATTTAAATAATATGCTAACAAACTTTTATCTACTCTTAAATGAAGAAAATTCCCTAGTATAACGACCTATCATTACCTATTTTAGTGAAAACGCTTTTTCAATTACAAAATGCACAACTACAATGGGGTAAAAACGACGAAAAAATACTTGTGTACATAAAATAAAAATGAGGTACTAATTTTTAAAGTTTGAACTCTTTTTAATTACGACAATTTTACGTCCAATACCTTTAAAAAGAAAAAAAAAGTTATACACAGGTATTTAGGATCATCATTGGAGCTATTGTTATTTTATAGCTTGTCATTGCAACGGTTATTTTTTGAAATATTGTGCACTGTGCCCCATTGGATCATTAAGCCAGTGTAACGAATAAGCTACATAATTATAAATAAAAAAATCCCTAATAAAATGACTTTATGGTAATAACGTTCGCACTGGGTGGGTGAAACTAATATCCCATGGCTTTACGGAAGTCACCTAGAATTAAATAAATACTCCCGCAACCATGTAAATATTCGTGATTGAAGGCTATAAACATGGCGGGAGGTCAGAGCAAAATGGAGGTGTTGAGAGCTCGAAAAGCAATGCAGAATCTGGGTTGCCAAATAAACCATGATCGCTTTAGGGATACGCCCACAATATACGTGTCTCTAAATTATTTTGTACAACCTTGCGCAGAATGAAATCTGGTTGTGCCAAGTAAACTATAGTCGCTTTACGGATACGCCCAAAATAAACATTTGGCAAAATTATTTTGTAAAATCTTCCATAGAAGAAAATGAATGTTCTTTAACCTCCCATTGACCCACAGAATTATTAGTTTTAAGCGTAATTCTTATTCTTTTTGTAAATACAATAGGAAGGAAGAATCGTAATTTTACTTCGGATTAACAGTATTTCGAATGAACCGTGATCGAATTAGAACACTTTCGGTTGAAAAGAAGAATTAAATTCTTTCGTATGAAGAGAAATTTTAAACCTTCTAATCGTTCATAACTTAAAATACATTCGATAATTGCACTAACCACTTTAAAAATAATTGTGATTATCAAAGTATAAAAGTGACACGTTTTAAAAGGATATACCAATGAGTATTGCGGTTGTTTTTGGCGTGTAAATTCAACGTATCAAACGATAAAATTATCTAACAACACTTTAACTCTTCTGTCTCTTATCATGTAGAATATTAGAGGCCTTAGAGAAGATCAATTAACATCTTGTACTACTTTTTGTCAACTTTCAGAAACCTTCACTTTCTTTCGCAAAAAGCATCTCCATTAAATTCTGACCTCCATTATAAACATAGAAGTGATCAAAAAGCAATTCCAACGTCCGTTACAGTTACAGTCGGTTCCCCACTCTCGCAATAAAACAAAAAAAAACATGGCCGCTTCAACGGCCCATTAAAATGTCCTCCAGAAATAAACGCACATATAAAAGTCGTTTGAATCTAATTATAGCGGGATATATAAGTTGTATTTAATTACTTTTGCGGAACGACTGATGAGCCGAGGTGAGTTGTATTCGGGCTACCAAAGAGAGTCGTCTGCGTTTTATTGGTTCGGATTTCCGAAATTCGAATTTCGAAGATGTGCACAAATTTAGATTGGGCGAAGAGGGTTTGTTAGGTTGGGTTGATTTGTGATTTTAAGAATTGGAATAAGTTTCTTTTAATGCTGTTAGGGTAAGTTATTCTTAATAGGGTTTTATTACATTACCCTATATACGAGAATTTCAACCAAACTCTCATGATCAATATTGAATCTTTTAAACAGTTTTTCATTTTATGAATTATTAAAGCACTAGTTTTTACACTCGCTTTGACTGTGCATGACCAGTCTTTGAGAAATCGGAGGCAAAATGGGGCATAAAGAAAAATATAGTCCCCTCCATGACGCTTTTAGCCAATGATATTAAGATTAAAGAAATGCAGTAAATTTTAGACTATTCTAAAATTACCTTTTCACATTTTTTTTACCTTTAGTTAAAAAAGTTTATCAAACGACAAACAACCAAACACTGACTAGTAGTGCTTAGTTTCTTGGCAATAGCCCTCGTGTAGCTCTAGTGCGACGATAATTCAAACCAAAACCAAAAAACTTAGTTTCTTGGCACAAGACCTTTTTTCACTACTTGTTAATTAAAGAGTTACATTGTTTCAAAACCCACACATGACCTGAAGCTAAGTATACAAAAAGCTCACTTTCGGGCCGGGACATTGCCAAAATAACTGCCGACTTATAAACGGCCAATACAGCCAGTAAATATTTCACTAATAATAACCTCGTATACACTCTTAAAACGAACGAGCGACTTTAACTCAGTCTGATTGATTTTCACTCCTCCAGTCTGGAAAATGCACTTCTCCTTTTGGAGCGGATCCTTTGTGTGTTAAAACTCCAACAGGATCACTCCAAACGAGTGATTTTAACTCTGAGTTAATATTCACTCCTTTCCAGTACCGAAAATGCACTTCTCCAACTTGAGTGGATTTCACTCTTTTGTTTTAAGAGTGTAGGGGGAGTGCATGTTACGTAGGCTTCAAAGTAGTATCTAGATAACATATTCGTTTCAAATTTGCTTCATTTCGAAGGTATGTTGATGATTCCCATACCTGGGGGGAAAGGGCTGACATGGCAAAGCAATTCCTCCTCGGAAGTTGTGTTTCAAAAACTGATGCATTAGCTCTATGGGACTGACAATCCCTCATAAAGAACTCAACTTGTTCAAGCCCTTATAAACGGCCGACTTATAAACGGCCTATGCAGCCAGAAAATGTCTCGCGAATAATACCTCTTGAAAGAGTGACGGTTAAGTAAGCTTCAAAATAGTGACGCCTCGTATTTTGTCACAATTAAAATACACGAGTTGGGTCGTTGGGTGCCTACTTAGATGTCGACTAGTCATTTTACTCGAACCAATACCACTTAGATTAGAAGGCCGAAGAACTAAGCAACAAAACGTCACACTAGTAGACCACTTTCGATTTGTTGACCAATAACGTCGTATCTTAAGATGACTTCGCATCTTGATTCATCTTATCTTAAAAATTTATTCAAATACAAGATCTAGTCACGAATGATCATTGGTCGAAACCACAGAATCGGTCCACTAATATGATGTCCAGCATTTAGTTCGCCGGCCTTCTAATCTAGGTGGTATTGCTCGAGCCCCCGCACTCCTAAAAAGGCTGAATCTCTAGGCTGATGCCCTAACCACTCAACTTGTTTTCTAGCCCCTTACTCAACCTCACCTGAGTTGCTTGTTACCTTTTTCTCACACCACGTTAACGTCTTGTCTTAATTCCGCCGCGGATTCCGCCCAAACAAAGCGGCCTTTGTTCGAAATAAACAAACTAACTACTTTTACTTGACGAGGGGAGAAGAAAAAAAGTCAAAATGTCGTCGGTAGTCGTGTGCCATTTACCCCAAAGGTAAAGGAATTCGCCATTACGTCGTTCTAAATGTCGAAGAAGAAAAAAAGAACGTTTTTTCACCGTCTGATAACCGTTTTCCAGACGTTCTGTTTCCTTACCGCCAAAGCATTGAAAAGGAGCCAAGTGGCGGAGACCTCTGGCACTATAAATAGAGGATCTAACGCTTGTGTTATTTATTTAGGAACATTTAGTCGAATATTGTGCTCCTAGACCGAACCAGTCACTTCACTGTGGTTCTAAATTACGCCAATAGCACACGCTAATAGCCCAAAATCGCCAATAACCCTAGTGTAGCTCTATTACGACGATATTTCAACCTAACCTATTCAAAATTAACCTTAGACTGAGGCAAAGGTAACGAGTATTTTCAATTAGAATTCAACAGAAAAGTTATTGAACAAAATGGTTGCTGACGAAAGAATTCTACTTTATCTCCTGAAACCCCTTTAAAATCCTACATTTATATTCTTTAAGTGAAAATATTTGGCAAACATGTAGATATTTAAAAGTATGTTTTGCAAATACTTAAAAAAAAATATAATGTAATATTTGCTGAGGTCCACATAAGTTTTAATGGGTATAAGTTCGTAAGCACTAAGAATACACAAGTTGTTTTTGTGCTTGTGAATGCAAAAACAAGCATTTTGATTCTTTTGTAAAGCTTTTTTTTATTTATTGTTCAGTTTAATATTTAGTAAATGCCAAATACTTTTAAAATGTATTGCTAAAAGGACTTTTTTAAAGACCTCCAAAATCGGTCTACATCATTTTTTATGCAAATAAACAACTTATTGACTTTTTCCGACGTTCAAAGAAGGGTATGTGATTTTAAAATCTCCTCTTAACAGACTTCCAGCTTAGACTTTAAAACATTAGCAAATGACAAAAGCAAATAAATACAGTAACATATAATATAGCAAATACAGCCCTTTATATAAACTAAATAGCCCTCGTGTAGCTCTAGTGCGAACGTTAAATTCAAACCTAACCTAACCTTAAAACAAACTTCGGAATTAAACTTCAAACTTAACTTCGACAGAAAAGGAGTGAAAATGAAGAAAACGGAGTGAAAATGAATTCCTAAACATTCGTTGACGTGCCAAAAACCCTCGTTTGACTTTAAACCCTCCGTTTAATTGACTGAAGAGCTTCGTGTGTTAACAAAAAAAAATAGTGAAACTCCACTCCGTATGGAAACCACTCCAAAATGGAAGTGCATTTCAACACCGATACTGAATCCAGTGAAAATGAACTCGAGATTGATTCAAAAATCACTCGTTTGTTTCAAGAGTGTCAGTGTAAACCCATCCCCCTGTTCAAGTAAATTCCTGTATCAAGGATGTAAGGGAGTAACATTTCATACTACCCACATTTGGTAATTAAAGTTTTCTTTTCGCATTATGTGTCTCCTTGCAATGAGCAGTTTTACAGTTTTACAGAACTCGTTATTGAATCCGCGTAACTCGATGTGAATCGAAAATCAATCGTAGCGCTCTTGCATAACATGTGTTCAAAAAAACAGAAATCTTAGTTGTAGCAAATAAATTTTTTAATTTACATGTATTAAACCACGAGGTGAATGCATGCATATTGATAAAGTTTAAGGTAGGAGATAATCATTATGGTTTTAAATTGTTTAAATTGGCACCTGAGTTGCAAGAAAAAATACGAAACATCGGTAAATTATCTTGTAAAAGGGGCTTGACGCCATCTCTATTAGTTTGATTGATTGAGTTTGGTTGAAGATATGCGCTCGCCCTAAGGTTGCTTCATCCTCTATTAGTGTAAAACGACTAATTCCAGCTAAAATAAGTTTTTTTTTCTATTAAATATTTTACTTTCAAAATGTAGGAAAGGTTTTGTGGTTAGGCTTGATTCGGACTCGCAACCGCAGAGTTACAGGCAATGCGATTTTAACTTATTCCGTCGTCATTTAGAAGAAGTTTTTTAGAAAAATGCCTTAAATTGAAAACGAATTTAAGAAAACGGTTTAAGTACTGTAATATAAGCGAAATGGCTTTAAAACGTCAAAAGTACAGGTTACATCCGCAAAAGTAAGGTTCTTTACAGTGTAATCATTATAAATTAATATTAGCCACCGTTATTAATGTTATAATTATTTAAAAACCATCAATTTCGGTTCTCGGTATTTTTTTAAAAAATAAAACCAGTGTATTTATTACCTTTCCAGTGTGATAGCTCCAGTGTAGCTGCAGGGTGAATTTATTTTAAACAAAACCACATATTTGTAGCATACAAATTAAAAAACTGTTTCGAGATTTTGGCTTCAGCGATTTTGGTCTTGTTTGAAATTAGACTTTTTGATCTTCAAACCATATCTGTATTTTGGCTTTGGGGATTTCGAATCTGTCTGGATTTTGGCTTCAATTATTTCGATCTTGTATAACTTCGGCTTGTCAGTATTGTGTCTCAGATACTATGTTGGTTTTTTTTATACATTTTGTATAGGTTATTTTAAGATATAACTGGGTACAAACACCATGTTGTTCTTCCTCACCATCCGTAACTATAAATAGACAGAGAAAGACGCGCGAAGGCGTTTTACGAGATAGTCGATCAAAAAACTTTTTAAGTAAACAAGTCTTAAAAAAATATATATATATAAAGTGGGACGTTTTGCAACATAGTGTTTACTACTTCAGAGGCGACTGTTATTCGTAGGGGGCAAAATTTGTTTGGCAAAGTCGGGTTTATTTTGATGAAGACTTCGACACTTAATTTTTTTGAATAAACTTTTTTTTTCTTGTCTTTCGCTGAAAAAAAGGTTCGGGAAGCGACAGTTTTATTTCAAATGAGATAGACTTAACGTTGTTTTGGAGAATTGCCGAACGATGATGTAAGTTACTTAAAACTCATTTAATGATTTTTAAACGTAATGGAAAATGTTTTTAAATATTTAGAGACCTGGAAGTTTTCATTTTGCAACAATTTAACTCTGGCGATCAGTTTTTTTTATTATAAAAAATTGGTTACATCGGATTCAAAAGTCTGTAGAGTATTGACTTATTCTAAAAATTTTAATGAAATAGTTTTGAAAATGAGTAGAAAAGGGAAAAAATTTAAATTTCACATTTTCCATTAAAAAAATCCAATGTTTTCCACAATACAATCTACTACATTTTATAAAAAAAATGCATTAAATTATTCGTATTTGTAATTTATTTTCTCTAGGAAACATAATTGAACAAGTACAAGAATGCCAATCTCTTGTTTAAAACTTCTTGGACATTAGAAATAGTATAATTCAAGTTCCGCTGACATAAAAAAAAATTGCGCAGTTTGAAGTTGGGGCCCATCTTAATCCCTCTTAAAAGTATTCAATCATACGCAAATGATTTTAAATTAATAAATAATCAAAATAACGAAGGGTACTTTACATTTATATAAAGGTATAGAGGGTGAGTAAGATGGGGGGGGGGGGGGGACACCAACCCCAAACAGCGCAATTTCTTTATGTCAGAGTAACTTAAAAAATTATACTATTTATAATACGTAGGAAGTTTTTAACAAGAGACATTAGGTTTATTTTGGCGCTTGTTTACTTTTCGAAAGTTTTTTGTTTTTGTTTTGTTAGGGCTTTACGTTTAGTGAAACTAAGAGAAAAAGTGAATAAATATGACGATGCCACTGACTTCTTTATTTACAATTTTCTTTTCTCATCGGGCCTCAACTTTAAATGAAACAAGTAGTATGCAGAAACTAGAAAATTGAAACACTCAAAATTGTGTTTTTTAATTGTATTTTTTGCTTTATTTTATTTCTTAAAAATATAATCATATATTTTCGTTAATATTTGGTTCAATTTAAACTCTTTCCAGTTTTCATTCTTCCTTTTCGTGATTTCCTTGGGTTTTTTTTTGTTTCTATATCAATCCGTAGTCTTTTCGTCTGCTCTTCTACGTTAAAGATTTCTACGTGCAACTTGTTTTTATTATTGATATTCATTAAAGTTTAACCCTTTCAGTCCCAAAAATTTACTACACTACAAAGACATCTGATATTCACAAAATAAGCTTATTTTAGGTCAAATATCAGATTTCCATAAGAAAAAAATTCATTTTAATTTTATATATGGTTTTTAAAATAATGCCAAAATTTTTTAACTGTGGAAAACAACAAAATAAAAAATTTATATATATCCTTACAACCCCTAGAGTTATATATTCTAAGGTATCTGACCATATTATTAAAAAAAAAAATTAATTTAACCGAAATAATTTAAATTGTGTTTTAAATATAAGGAACTGAAGTGAACTTTTCAAAAATCAGGTGAAACGTTTGTTAGCTATTTTCTGAATAAAAAAAAATTGTAGTTCTGATTTCTATTGAGATTAATGTAAAATATTGTCTAATAGAACAGAGAGTGTAAAATCGAATGATTTGTGTTGTATGTCATAACGGGGCATAAACATTTGGAAAAAAAATATTGAAAGTGATGATGCCAAATGGCATCACTGGGACTGAAAGGGTTAACAATATTGAAACTATATTTAGCAAGAAATAAATATCTTGTTAAAACATCTTATTAAAGTGTTAAGGACATTTTAATTGTTTTAGTCATATGTCATAGACATGCAAATGCATATAATTCTATGGCAATTTCCCTTATGCATTAATCTTATTGTTCAAATGCTAAAAAATAATGCAGAAAAATATTTCTACTCGTATTCTAATGATTTTTTTCATTTGTGCTATGGATTTTAAATCTTGTGTAAGTACATTAAGCAATTTATTCAAAATTGTTTATATTGTATAAACAAAAGAATGACAAGGATTGGTATCAGTAGAAGTAAAACTAAAGTACTGTAACAAAAGACATCAAAAATCGTATAATCTAAAAAAATATTGCAATTATAAATTCGAAAGCTTAGCAATGCTTACTCACATGAATTCAAAATATATTTTCAAGAAAAATCGATCCTCAAGAGATTAAGAAAATATTTATTCTCGAAAAATAACATTTTTTCCCGCGCTTTGTGAACAAACATCAAATAGAAATTGCTATTCTTAACTTTTTTACTTTTTCAGATTTAAAAAATGCACTATCTAAAAAAATCCTTTTCGATATGAAAGAAATATCGATTAAATGAATAGTGAATTGTTTGGGTTTTCGCTAAATTTTTTTCTGTGAATGAAGTTGATTAAATTATCAATGGAAGGTAAATTTAAAAAACTGATTTGTTTGTTTTCAAGCAATTAATAGGGTTTAAAAAAACTCAAATAAAATCATTAATTAAAAAAAAAACTTGTTTAAATAATACCTCAGTTTAATTTTCTTTTATTATATCATAGTTTTGCTTTAGAGAGTACGAGTTAACTAGTCACTTCAAATTTTTTATATTACTTTTTTAATCTGCAAATGTATTATCTCAGTACATTTGCATAAAGGTTTTGTCTATTATGAGTGCTGGTAAACTATTTTGCGAACAAATTAATATACTTTTGTCTTTAAAGTTTATTTATGGTTTTAAATTAAAATGAGTTGCTTTGGATTGATTAACTAATAATAAGTATTACTTAAAATACTCAACATAAAAGCATGCCAATTGTATTTTCTAAAAATATTTTTTTACGTTTGATTATCGAATCCATGAAAGAAATATTTACTTTTTTTTGCGTAAACAAAAATATGGAATTTTAAAAAAAATCGGAATAATTTAAGAGGTAACATTTCATGTGATATTTCGACGGGTTATGTTGATTTCAGAATGGTAAAACTTATCATATTTGATAGTTTAAAGCATACTGCTTTAAAATTTTCGCCCGGTTTCACCTCAAAAACTGGTTGGTAGTAGCTGCAATGGATGCGTCGTAATATATTTTACATATTTTCGGTATTAGGTTAACCCTTTATAAGGCCATTTTTTTTATAGTAATGTTACGTTAAAGTATTTTTGAGATTGAGATTGATTTAAAAGAAGAAATTCATTTAGCTCATTACCTAAAAATGATTTTGATTATTAAGACCATTTTATTTTGGTGGAAAGTGCGTTTCCCATCACCCGCTGGGAGCTACTCAAATGTATCGTCCATAGGAATCCTGGTGTAGTAATTTTTTTGTGTTTTCTGAAGTTATCAGGAGATAGGAGGGGGGGGGGGTAATCAAAATGGATGAAGTTGCTGGGAAGAAAACTTCCCGCAGCCTTATACAGAGTTAAACTATTTTTCAGGTTTTGAAATAAGATGATCAGGTTTTGAAACCTTAGAAATAGTTCAACCAAATGCCTAAAATATGGGGAAACATTTCGCCACACAGCCCGTGAGCTGAATGGAAACCATAATTTTTATGAAGCCAAGTGTCTAATTTATAGCAGTGTAAGCAAAAAGTGATCCAATTTTTAAATTAAAATTAGCCACTTTTTTTCGTTAATTAAAATATCACACAAACTTCATACACTTGATTATTTAATCTTTCCTTTTGCCTATACTGACGGTACAAGATGTGTACCAGCAACAGTAGGCCATAGACTAAGAATCCTCTAGACCAGTAAGTCAATCTGATACCTATAGCGCTCTAAAAGTGTCGAAAGGTACTAATACGCTAATAAAGATTGATTTGTTGATTGGCATAATTGAACTTTCCGATTGCAGTGCTACTGTTCAGTTTTTTCTAGGTAGGTAGGTTGGAATTATCGTCGCACTAGATTTACATAGGTTTTCCCTAGCAAAAGGCAGCCATTACATTAGTTCCCTTAGACACAACTGGGGGCACTACTGTCTAAGTCAATTTCAATATAGAAAATCCTCATTGCGTATCCAATAAGAGTTTCAGATCTAGAGTGTATTTAATCTATGCAGCAGGCAACAGTACCGGTACAGTAGGCAAAAGGTTAAATGCTGACACAAGAAAGTAAAATGCAATTTCACATTTACTTTTAAAATCCATCCCTGGGACAATATGCAGAAAGTCCCCCAAATTTCCACCAAAGTCGTTCTCGCCAGCCCGGGTGTCAGTAACGCGTTTTACGAGTGCTCCTTTTCGCATTCAACATTTCTCTCTTTTGATTTCTCCGCTCATTAATGGCCTCATCAAAAGGCCGTAAAAATGTTCATTTTTACGGTTAATGAGACACGGAATGTTCAGGAAAAGTCTCTTTAAAACAGTTGGGTTCATCGTTCTCGGTCGAAACTTATTATTGCGAATCAAGAGAGAAGTAGGGTTGTTTTAGGCGATATATCTATAATAATAAAAGAAAGAGTCTGTCTGTCGGTCTGTCTGTCTGTGGATCACAAAAGACCTACTTAGACTGCTCTAAAAAATTCGAAATTTTTAATATAGATTCCTTTTAATACCTACGTGTGCACCTGAGGCTTAGTTTTTTCATATTTGATTGTTATTTTTAATTAATATAATTAGTTTAAAAAAAACGTCATCCACGTGGGATTCCGGGACCATAACAGGACTTGAAAATACCTACATGGACCGGGACGAAACGGGGGCTTGACGAAATCCTCTATTAATTTGATTGATTGAGTTTGGTTGAGATATGCGCTCGCTCTAAGGCTGCTTCATCCTCTGTTAGTGTTTGCTTTTTTTTAAGTTCGCATGGGCCAACACGAATTTAATTTTGTTTTGAGTGTATTTTCACAAGTAAGCATGCCTCTTAAAGGAAGCAATGCGAAGTTAACGGGTTCTCAGTAAGGCGGGACCATACTGCTAGTTGAAACATATATATCAGTATTTGGTGTTAAATCGTTTAAAGACACTAATTTAAATTTATTTTAGTTAAATTTACCTTTTTTTCACACAAAATTGCTTTTTGAAGAACAATGCATGTTTAATTTAGAAGTAAGTTTGCTTTGTAAGGCAAATGCTTTTATTAATTGCAATTAACAAACGCTTTTTATTAATTTAGTGTTTCTTGAAAAATAGTAAAATATTCCTCCAGAAAATTGTCATAAATAGCCTAGTTGCGCTCATATTATATAAAATAAAACTAAACTCCTCAGCACAACGACCCATAACTGGGACAAGGCCTGCCGTGCCCATTTCAGCTTTCGTGACTTAGGGCTCTGGGGAGCTAGTCATATGTCCTGGTAAGGTGGTCAGCCTCACGTGGAACCCCCAGTGTTTAGTTCCCATGCAGGCTTTTAACCTATTTTATCGATTCACTCAAGGGATGAAAGGATGGGTCAACCTCGCCCAATCCGGGATTCGATCCCTGGACGTGTGGCGTGGCAATGTGAAGTACTACCACTAAGCCACTGGGCTCATATTTACATATATGCTTTAATAAATTTGAAATTTATGCTTTAAACATTATGAATTTGGGGGAATCACATTTTTTTCGTTTACGAATGCCTTTTTTATAGATTTTTTTCATGATACATCGATTGCAAATTAAGCTTTAAGAACAGGTTAAGTTGAAAGCATACTTTTTAATTAAAATAAATTTTAAAATGTCTCCGAGCGAAATTAAAAGGAGGATGTCTAATGATGTTAATTTCTTTTAACCGACCATCCACGTCTTCCTGACTAAAACTAGCATAACCTTTCATTCTCTGTTCCAAATTATGACGCCCGTTGAAAATAATCCTTGTGTAGTTCTAGTCCAACGATGATCAAACTCGACTTGACTTTTCAAATATAGAATTAAGGATTCTATTTAAGGAATTTGAATTTCCTTATAAATAGTCAAGAATTTTATTTTAGTTTTAATAAAATAATTATAAAATAACGTTTAAATCAAAAGTACACACTCAATGAAATCTGCCTTTAAATTAAACTTTTTGTTGGGGACATAGTTTTTTGGTAAAACATGGCCTTGAGGGCGGTAAATAGACTAGTTCATGCTTAGGAAAGTTGAATGAAGAATATTTTTACAAAATGTAATAAAAATCAAAGTTTTATTTTTTTAATAAACTAGTAAAAAAATGACATGTTGACTTTCACAAATCTGTACTCCTACTAAACTCGCAAAAGTAAAGAAAAAACTCCGTGAATTTCCGTTAGAAACTCAATAACACAAGAAATATACGAAATGTCAACTCAAAATATATAAAAAGCTTGTCAACTGAAAAAAGACAAATGAAAAAATACCCCTAGTTGCTCTGGGTATAATATATGGTTTATAAAAAAAACTGTACTTACACACCCTTTTTTTCGTTACCCCTCCGGCCAATATTTTTTCATTCTTAACAGCTGTATTGAGGGTGAACAAAAGCTACATAAAAAAAATCCCCTAAAAAAATCTGTCACACTCCTAAAAAAAGTTCATTACTATTCATACCCTTATTGCGTTACCTGGGTTTCTGGAATTGCTGATGGACACTTTTGATTTCGACGCAGAAGGGTTACATATGGATAGTGGGGTTGTGTCGAAAGGTCGGTTGTTACAGTTGATTGTAATTTGTGAGGACAGATGGGTTGAGGTTGACAAGCTCTGGTGTTCTTTTTTTATGTATATGAAAATAAATTATAATCGATAGATCAGCGGCTAACGTCCACATTTGTGGGTTTTCGGTTGCTTGCGGTTTAAGGTAATGGGGTATTGGACGCTGTACAGAGCTGCCACTATAACAGATGTGAGGCGAGTACATTTTATAACCAAAAAAAGTATTTAACTCTTGACTAACACTATTCTCTGCTGGGCTTGTGGAGCCCAGTAGGTAAGGAGCTTTCTTTGCATACGAAAGGTCCCTTTTAAAGACACAGGCATTGCGAAATAACTGCTGGCTTTACTAACGATCTGGTGCACCAGACGAATAATAAATACCCCGTGGGGAAGAAATATAGTTTAAACATGCCCCGACGACCAAAGCAAATTTGGTTCCATGAAAACATTTTAGACTTTATGAAATAAAATAGTTCACAGTATGATTTTTATTTTGTTTTCATTGTTTTTATTTTTATTAAATTCTAGTGATGATTTGATGGTGTGATCTAGAAATGCTAATTCTCGAATTGCTGGGAAGTGCAGTAAATAAGTTATTTGCTGTTTAGTAAGCAATATTACAAGAAAAGCCTCGAATAAAATTCAGGATTCTTTTATCTTCGTATTGAACTCTGTATCAGAATTTGGAGATGATGGAAGTCCGATCTCTATAAATCTCTATGACATTTACATGAATAGCCAATACCTAAAAAAGGCTTCGGTGAATATTTTTTCATTGTGATTGCAGAAATTTTAGATTCATTGTTTACATGCTAAGCTACAAGACAAAACCTCCTCCGACGATTCGAAGAAAAATAAAACTTCGGAGACAACCAAAAATAGCTTCAACTCAATTTAAAGAATTTAGATATTTATCGAAAAAAAATATAGCAGACATCCTGCAATCAAACGATACCGCCATGTCACTCAAATCCCAGTTAAACCTCTATATGTAAAAAAGGGGAAAGTCATAGGAGAATTATCTTCTAAGCTCTTTTCTGTGAACATTAAACAGGGAGCAAGATGGCAAATGGAAATCTTCCAGAGAACATGACTCTTTTCTTGCACTTAGCCAGTCTGTTGCATCGTTGCATTTTTCTTCATTTCTCGAAAACTCAGCTGACTAATCATAAATATCCCACAAAGTCGGGAGAGGAAATCACCATCTAAACCCGGATTTACAGGGAATAGAGAGTCCCAAGGGAGGTTTTATAAGAAGGATGCTTAGCGTGTAAAAATATGAAGCCGGTTGAAAGTCGCCAAGTTGATGCCAAGCACTGAAACAAGCCACCTTATGAAGTGAGTCGTGATTTATGATGTATCGTGGAGTTTAAATAAAACAACTTAAATTTCAGAGAAAAAAACCTCAGCATTAAAATTGTAACAATCGGTTGTTTAAACCAAATGGTTATAAAGGCCATTTGCGCAGATATATAAAACACTCAACAACATATATAATTTTTTAAAAATTGTAAACGTTATTTAAAATTGTTTCGACAGAAGCAATCCTTCCAAAAAAGAAAGCCAGGTGTCGGCTTATCACTTGACTGTTGTTCTAAATTAGGACTCTCTTTGCTAATAACCCGTGCCCAGCTCTAGTGGGACGATATTTCAACATAACCAACAGAAAAGCGCCAAATCAATCGCCAAGTGATGTGTCTGGGTGCATAGAAGAAACTATCAAGCCTTCACTTCTTAAACCGGCTTTTTACATTGTTTCTGCTTTGGCGACATTTGCATCTTGTTTCACCTCCATAGAAGTCCCAGAAACTTGGTCGTTTTGCTAAAGAAGGATGCAGCATTCGTTGATATAAACAAAAGGGAAGAAACCGCCCGCAAAATTCCTGATGACTTCGCATTTTCTTTTTATGTTTACTACCCCCTTACATAACAAAAAATCCGTTTCCAAGAGTAGTATCTCTTATTAAATAACAAGGGAGATTCCCTCGGTTCCACTGGTTTGACGAAGTTCTAACATATTTATTTCGAAATTATATTTATATCCAAAAGGAGACTCTTGGGGGTCTGAGGGAGAAGTACTTAACATGGTAAAAGGTCGTAATGAAATAAAAACGTTCCATTACACACCACAAACGAATAAAATCCATAAAAAGTTTTATTATTGGAAAAAAAATCTTTACTTCAAATGTCAAAAAAACTTATTGGTATCCTTTGAAAGTCAATATTACAATTTGAACCATATATTTTTTATGTACAACATTTGACCACATTTTCTTTCAAGTAAATTAAATTCTGTAGCTAAAGTAATACATATTTGTTTTAAGAATTATATTATACGCTTAGGGGTTTGGTTTACCATTAGTATTCTTGTTTTAAAACCAATTTACTGAAGATAGAGACCGACTATTTAATAGACCTGAACAATTAGAGCTTATTTCCTTACCAATTTTTGAAGAGGCTCCAAAGATAATTCTAGTTTGAGGTATACTGATACTAATTAATCACAAAGAGGCACAAAGAAAATTTTCAAGTGCAATGTCAGGGAGAGAGAAGAAGAGGAAGACCGGGAAAAAGATGGATAGATGATGTGGAAAGAGATCTAAAAGACATGAAAATTAAGAACTGGAAAGCGAATACCTAAGACAAGCGGCTTTGGAGTCATATTGTAAGAGAGGCCATGATCCAGCATGGACTGTAGTGCCAGAGAGTTAGTTAGTTAGATATTAATTAATCTTTTTTTAAATTTTGTACATATTGAATCCATAATATCTGATTCCTCGTTAGTCAGAATAAGTAATGAAAATTATTTGTATTTGGGGTCGTTGACATGCGAGGAAGCCCTTCAAAAATAGGTTCCATGCTTTTCTTGTATTCTTGTCGTGAAGTCTGGATAGCGCAGCGCCTTGCCGGAAACTAGACTATCAGTTGAAATCCTATCAAAGCATCGCATATTTTTCGCAAAAACCATTACGACTTTTCCCTCCATGTGGCGGCCATCTTGAAAATGGCGCGAGATCCATGAAATATTCAAATCCTCCGCCGCCGTGTGAGAAACGGGGCAGCGCGGGATTCTATGAGGTAATTTTCTTTGTCGAGCTGATTTATAAGCTTGGGAATGTGGCAGGAAAGGGGTCCTTAAATTATGTTTATATGCCAGAGAGTGCACCGTGTGTGTAAAGGAATGCAGGTTCAGAGGCTGCTTTGTTTGTGGTGGCTTCCAATTAAAGTTCCACGAATGGGATTTGCATTCAATTGATTGGCCTCTGCTGGCTAGACAGAAGTGAGAAGCCTGCTGTTCTTTCTTGAGGACTGTTAACCCTCTGAAGGATAAGAAAATTGACAAAATGTTAATTGTGTGTGGTTCTTAGTTCTCACTGCATCAGAATTGAGATTAGTTTTAATATTTAACTTATTATATTAATTGCTTATGCTATAATGCTTCGTACAATGGCAAAATATTGTTGCCCGACTCAAAAAAATGCATTTAGTGTTGTAGCACAATGACTATTTTGCTATTCTAATGGCAAAGTCTTGTGGTAAAGTCTTATGGTATAAGCTTGGGAATGCGGTAGGAAAGGGGCCCTTAAATTATGTTTATATGCCAGAGCCGCGAGTGCACCGTCTGTGGAAAGGAATGCAGGTTCAGAGGCTGCTTTGTTTGTGGTGGCTTCCAATTAAAGTTCCACGAATGGGATTTGCATTCAATTGATTGGCCTCTGCTGGCTAGACAGAAGTGAGAAGCCTGCTGTTCTTTCTTGAGGACTGTTAACCCTCTGAAGGATAGGAAAATTGACCAAAATGTTAATTGGTTCTTAGTTCTCACTGCATTACAATTGAGATTATTTTTAATTTTTAACTTATTACTTTAATTGCTTATGCTATAATACTTCGTACAATGGCAAAATATCGTTGCCAGACTCAAAAAAATGCATTAATTTTTGTAGCACAATGACTTATTTGCTTTTCTTATGGCAAAGTCTTATGGTATAAGCTTGGGAATGCGGCAGGAAAGGGGTCCTTAAATTATGTTTATATGCCAGAGCCGAGAGTGCACCGTGTGTGGAAGGAATGCAGGTTCAGAGGCTGCTTTGTTTGTGGTGGCTTCCAATTAAAGTTCCACGAATGGGATTTGCATTCAATTGATTGGCCTCTGCTGGCTAGACAGAAGTGAGAAGCCTGTTCTTTCTTGAGGACCGTTAACACTCTGAAGGATAAGAAAATTGACCAAAATGTCTATTGGTTCTTAGTTCTCACTGCATTAGAATTGAGATTATTTTAAATTTTTAACTTATTACTTTAATTTCTTATGCTATAATGCTTCGTACAATGGCAAAATATCGTTGCCAGAATGTTAAAAATGCATTTATTTTTGTAACACAATGACTTATTTGCTTTTTTCAAACAGCGACTTTACACAGGAGCCAAAACTTCGACTATTTTGTTGTTGCAAATACGCATTTTAATAACTAGGCAAATATGCATAAATTGATTTAACTTTACTTTATGCTTCACTAATATTTTACTTTAAAAGTTAAGGCAATGTCACTCTGTTAAAAATTGAAATAAAGTATAATATAGGCATGGAATGCATTACGTGCAAGAGGGCTATTTAAATCATTTAATAAATTTGTTCCTATTCTACTTAGTCTTAAATCTTTACAATTTACCCCGTATTAAACAGAAAGGTGTTAAAATAAAAATAATAAACAGTTGAGGAGGAACGCGCGGCTAAAGTTTTTCTTCTATTTCCAAGAAATTCCTGGTATTCAGGGCAGCTTTAATAGAGGACTGGATATTGGGATCAAAGTTAACGTGTGTCTCAATATTATTTGTTAAAGCTTCATGGAATGTTTGAGTTGCAACACTATCCAAATACGACCAATGCATAAAGTAGCTCTATTACTTAGATATTGCGCCTAAAAAGTGCAAAATATCTCTGATTAATATTGAAATTGAAAATAATTTTGTATAGGGGTTAGATAGACTTTGAGTTTAAGGCATGGAACATTTGGTTGCATTGTTTGGGAACAAGAAAAAATGCTCTTCAAGAATATCTTGCCTTTTGCAAAGTTCAAAATTCTTTTACATTTCTATATTTTCTTCAACTATATTTTGAAAATAAGGGCTGATCATTGCTGTTTAGCAAATTTAAAAACGCAGGTTTTGAAATATTTACTATATTTAAACAAATAATTGCAATGGGTGCATTATAAAAGTACGTGTAGCATGAAGCGAAATGACCCACAAATCTTCTACAATAACGCTTTATTTTGCCAATTATAATTTTAACGAAATTTAAGTTCAGTAGGAAAATAGTCGGAAGTTTTGCAGAAGGCTCTGTATAAAACATGAGCATTACGGCTGATAGAATAATAGGAGTAATTTGTTTAGTTGTGATTAGTTGAATTTTTAATTGTGAATTAGTTTAAATGTAATCAAATGTGAAGCTTTTCTTTAAAAGTAATGAAACATCTGAATGTCAGTACATGAATTCCAGAGAAGTAACATTTCCCCCCAAACCGCATATCCTGAATGAAGCAATTATGTCCTAACCAGCCAAAGTAATGGCTTTCCAAAGAGGGTACTGTTTTGTTGACCATCTGTCTTGTATACCCATCTGCGTATCAGCCGGATACTTTTCATTTTCATGGTCAAAGCGAAAGGATCAAATCGATTGCAACATCGGAAAAAAGTAACGATTTTTTGCGAAAACCGCAAAAAACGATTTGGGGAGCTTTTCTGAAGTTTGGTCGACTATTAACCGGACGGAAAATACGCTATTTTATACCATACTTCAATATTTCAGCAATTATAAACTGCATATGACAGCTGCTTATGTAGACAGGTGGTTCTGATGAAAAAAGAGGTGAAAAGAGCATTTCAATCGTTGCTTTAATTAAGTTGTGGTTATATACACTCTTAAAACGAACGAGCGATTTTAACTCAGTCTGAGTTAATTTTGACTCCCACAGTCTAGAAAATGCACTTATCCTAGAGAAGTGAATCCTTTGTGTGTTAAACCTCCGACAGGATCACTCCAAACGAGTGATTTTAACTGAGTCTGAGTTAATATTCACTCCTTTCCAGTGTCGAAAATGCACTTCTCCTACTGGAGTGGATTTCACTCTTTTGTTTTAAGAGTGTAGCCAGTTTGAAAAAATAGTTGTAAATATGTTTTATTTGCGCATGCTTTTTTATCATAAAATTTACTTTAAAAAGAATAATGCGAAAAGATTGAAATATAATAAAATTGTATTGTGTATTAAATTTTGGTAGTTTTAATTGAATTTTAATTACTAAAATTTTTTACTGGTGAACGGTTTAAGTCATTTTTTTTTCAAAAATCAAGGGCGGGTATAACGAAACAATACATTATATGCGTTTTTAATACTGTCGCTATGACTACAATACAGTGTGTAAATTGTAATAGTACTTATATTGTAAAGCTTACAGAAATTCATATTAAAACGAATGTTTGATCATATGTATTACTTATTTCAAAAGCAACACATCGAATTAATGGCTATTTTCTTCTTTTTTAGAATCAGAATGGCCCGAGTAAAGAAAAAGCTAAAAGGCAGTTTTATAAGTAAGTGTTATTATAAAGAATTATAGAATAATTAGTGTGATACATAATTTTTTTTGAAATTAACGGTTTTATTGAGTTTAGCACGTTTATAAGTACAGGGTATGGTCAACGTGTAACTTTAAGAAATTAAAAGAAAAGGCACTATAGAAGAGACTCAAGTGTACACCTACTGTAAACTGCACAATTTTTATACACATGGCTAGCTTAATTTATAAAACTACAAAGGGCATATAATACTTATACACTCTCAGAAATAACACTTTCATTTTTGACGATTCATGAATCCTCAAGCCTCATTTCGTTAATTTTGAGGATTGTTTCGTCAAACTATGACGTGACTTTTGAGTAAACGCGAATCCTCACTTTTACGATCGTGATTTGACGATTCTGTATCTTGATTTTGAGGAAACTGAATCTCATTGTTGTACTCACATGCTCAAAAATGATGAAATATTTCTTTAGATTAGACGACATTCAAATCCTCATAAAAATGATTCAAATTTCCTCACTTTGAGGAAACGAAAACTCGGAGCATTTGCCAGTAATGGAATCGTCAAAATTAAGGAAAATTTCGTCGTTTTTGAGCATTCATTTTTAAGAGTGTAGTGGGTCGCTTTTGAATAAGTAATGTATCTTGGTGCAATTGAGTATTATGCTTATTAGTATTGTTATGGAGGCAACTAATTGTGGCACATTATTCCTCAATGTTATTCTCTATTAAGTAAACTTGGGGACTCTCTTGAAGTGGGGCCCCTGGGCACGTGCCCCGCTTGCCCTGCCGGAAATCCGACTTTGCTCTGAAGATAGGCAGGAAATAATTTTAAAAAATCCAATTTCAATATAAGTAAGGGAAAAAAGCCAATCAAATAAACAAGTAGATAGGTATATCTTATTGCAGCGTATATTGCATGAGCTACTGTCTAAAAATGCGATTAGAAATAAATAGCCGGAAGTCTTACCATACCCACAGAGGGAGCCTAGAGTAAACACTAAAAATATGCAGAAATGAATGTGCGAATAATTGCGTGGGTCTAATACATAATACAAACGCATCTTGATATTAGCATTAGGGGCCGGCCTATCAGCCGAGTAGAATCCCGTTATTTATACGCATATTATACGCATTAGGATATAAGTGGATTAGTGGTTATGGCTTTTGCTTTTGAGGATGGAACTTTGACTGTGAACTCGAGTCCTAGTACCAGCCATAATACAACTATAAACGTATTTATGTTGAATACATAAATCCATAACTGACATTTGGGATCCTTAAGTTCATTGGGACATACGTCCTCAGTCTGATTTAATGTTTTCTCTCAAAGAATCTCTAAACTTTGTCGATTGAAGGAAGCATTGAGTGCTGCATTACGTATCGGAGAGAACCTCAGCATTTCATCGCAATGTAAATTTACGGAAGCTATATTACTTATAGTTCCTTACATTACTTGAAATATACGAAAGGTAAAAATAGACAGACCGAAAAGCTCTAGACTCAATCCACCAAAGAGAGCCGAAAGAATCCGCCTCTTGTCGAGAAGATCACTTGATTGTAGTTCTAAATTACGACACCAGTCACCAATAGCCCTGACGATATTTGAAACCTAACTTTGTCAAGAAGGCCCCGGATCAAATCCAGGCACAAAGCATGCACTTTTAATATGTATATTCATAAGTACAGACAGCGTTAGCGTACAATGTCGCTCGAAGCTCTATTGGGTGCTGCTCAGATGTAGACTAGCTGTTTCAAAGCTTTGTCATCTGGCAAGAAGCTAGAAATAAGCAGCGCGAAAAGAGCATTACCAAACTTAACAGTTGGGAGGGTCGGGGGCCTAAGTACTATACAAAGCAAACAGCAATAAAAAGGTGCAGAAATTGAATGCGCGAATAATTGTGTGGGCTTAATCCAAACACATCGTGATGTTAGCATTAGGGGCTTGCTCATTAGGCCCCCTTGATTTATACGTATCGGATACATTTTAGGATAGCAGTGCTGGTCGAAGATTGCAGGTTGAGATCCTGATGATTTATAAGCGCCTCATATTTACCTTTGCAGGTGGGATCGTTGGTGGTATTGATACGGGCGGGAACGGATGGATCTTTACCTACCTGTTAGGTTTGATTTGTGTTTTCTTTAATATTATGTTAAATATGGGATTCGGTGTTTTGTCGTGAAGTATCTTAAATAGTTACTTATGTAACAAGTGTAAAAAGTAACCTCTCCGAAACGAAGTCTCACTTTTTGCAAGCATCTGAAATTCAAATAAAAATGTGAAAACTTTTTTTCGTAATTATAGAAGCAATTTGGATCTCCAGAGCGTAGTGACACATAGCCTAAGTTAGGTCGCCACCCTAGTAGTACATAATAAAATGTTAATTTTTGAGGTCGAGTTACAACACCGACACCCTACAGGGTACAGCTGTGGAAATAAAAAAGTACCCACTTGAGGTTATTTCCTCCGTTATTCATCCTAAAGAATCGGACCTTTTTGAGATTGTGAACAATTAACATTCTGAGTTAATTGCATGACACAAAATTTGCATAAGGGACCATCTTCATATTAAAAATGTTACTAACTTTAAAATTTCCAATAGCAACACCCCTTTTTGAATCCATATTTCAAATCTCTGACCTATGTTAATACGAAATGCCAAATTTTGTTAGTTTTTAAGGATTATTAGAGGAGTTAGAGACGTGCAAAGTTTAGGTCCCATAATGTTAAATGAGTTACACATAAAAAACTATCCCGATCTATAAATAATTAAGATAATGAAACGAATTTTTTACAGAAAAGAAATTATAATAACCCAAACAAAATGCATTCAATATTGGGGTATTTAAAACAATTTTTATATTTTTAAATAATTATCATATTGATTTTTAAAAAAAATATGAATGGAAACCCTTTAATATTTTTAAAGAAATAAATTTAAGACACGAAGTTTAAGCGAAATCCCAATTTTTAAAAATTTTTATTCATAATTTGCTGAGTAAATCACAAAATACTTTTTAATTACCCTTTAGGGGACAGTGTATAAGATAAGGTGTGTAATTGATAAATAAAGACGGCTTTGCATGCATGCTTGCTTGTCACTTTAGAGATGGTCCCCAAAAGGTCCACAAGTGATTCGATTGAATAACTCGTCAAATATTCATCCAAATGTAACAAAAACTTAGATTTAAGGGTTTTCAAGAGTGCTTAACATTTCTAAGTTATTAAAATTGGGTGTTGCTATTGGAAATTTCAAAGATCGTAATATTTTTAATATGAAGACGGCCCCTTATGCAAATTTTGTATCGTGCAATTAACTCAGAATGTTATTTGTACACAATCTCAAAAAGGTCCGATTCTATAGGGTGACTAACGGATGAAATAACCTCAAGTGGGTACTTTTTTATTTCCACAGCTGTACCTAATGACAGTTATATTACATCTTAGAACAGCCATGACATTAACCATGAATTGTTTCTTAATAATATTTCGCTATTCGCTACTAATTCTTTTACCTTTGATCCTCTCATGCGTACATTTTTCAAGAAAATGAATTGCTTTTAGGAAGAATTTATTAAAATAAGATAAAGGGGTTCGTGGAAGTACATTTAACCAAATGGAATTCTTGATGGTGGATTATTCGAATCCTTTTCACCACTATATTTGACGCAATAATTTGGTGAATTTTGCTAAGCTAAAACTGATTATTCCCCATTTTGCCAAAACAGCTTCCAGTAACTAATTATTCAATTTTCCAATAACACCACACAACAGAACCCACTGATATTTCATTCCTTCCTTGTTCAACACCTTTCCTTGGTCCTAGACTTCTTTGAGGTTATGTAATATGTAATGTAATCGTTTCCGGCTGCCTATTTCTAGCCTCCGTCAGGAGCTTTAACACAGCCAATAACGTCTCGTAATTTAGAACCTTGGTCAAGTGACGAGATCGACACCTGAGCGGGCACCCAACGGAACTTCGTACGCTGACGCCGTCGAGACTTTGGACTCCACAGATTTAACGAGCACGTCTGTCCCAGTGTACTCGGACTCGGGCCCATCCGTCACGAGTTGGATTTTTCCTACTCTTTCCAGTACAGATATCCGATTTATAGGATGACTCCTTGAGGTTATTGGACTCATGGTCTTTGGGGATAGGAAAAGAAACACTTTTCCTTCAAAATAACCAGCCTACTTAACTGTTCTCCGAAAATAACCACCCAATCTTACGTGTGGCCTCCGGAATCCTACCTGGAAATGGGTCTTTATTTCTGGGTGGACGGAAACGGGTGGCGATTGTAAATCTTGGGATAATTGCGATTGACACTAATGGAGGTGTGTTCGGTGTGTGTGTGGTGTAAATCTCCCTGGGCCACTTGTTCTTTCTTATTAGGTGAAGTCCGGGATTAGCTAGCCCCCACACCTGGGAAGAGGAAATGGTGGGATGGAATTATTGAAATTGGTCGCCAATAATCATCGATTTGGTAGGGAATGGAAGGTTTTATAATTGAAATTTATGTAGTCATAAATCTGAAATGTCGTTGGCTTGAGTGTTTCTGATTTATTGCTAGTTTCAACGTAAAACTTTGAATTGTTTTAAGATTATTCGACATCTGTTTAACTAAGTTCTTCCGTTTTAACTGACTAAGATCTGGATAGAATTTAGTATGCGAGTACATTTCCAGATTAATCATCCCTTTGTTTTGTAGTTCTAAGAACATTTTTGAGGTACTCCTTAAATTTTTAAAAATTCAAACGTGGCCTCTAAATTTGGTGAACAACTCTTTATAATCATTATTATGTATATATTTACTATTATTTCGCTATAAATTATTTCAAAATTCTTTTTTATTGTAATGTTGGCAATAATGGTGATTATGTGTTTATTATTCGTGGATCACTGTATTCCACAATTATATTTCAAAACAGTATTCAATCATAATTGTTAGCAATACCAAGTTTATGTACTACTGAGAATTCCGTAGTAATATTCTATTAAACTACCTATTTGAACCGAGTTAAGGTACATAGTTTATAAGTTATAATACATTGTTTACTATAAAACTGGCTGTCTTTTTTCCCCATTAGTTTTTGTTTAATGTTTCTTGTTTCAGTATTGAAATGAGTCGAATAAGATTTGGAATTGAGTTGTAATTGCTCGTATAAATAAATTTCTTCTTTCCTCAAAGAAAGTTTTCCAAGTATTCACAATGCACAAACCATTTCCTGCAGGAAATGGAAAAATTATCTTTCGAGCACTATATTTAACTACAACCCATGAACTATGCACGTAACAATCCAATCCACAATTCAATTACCTCAAAATACTTCGGATCACTATGCAATTTCGAACACGAAATATTCCATTTTCACATTCTACACCAACTTACTTCGAAGGTCAGGAGCCTTCCTCATTCCTACAACATTTTTCCATCAAAAAAATATTTTCTTAATCAACTCAAATCCCGGTTCAGACTTCAGAAGGAAAAATTAAAAGGTTGGCCTTCGCGGCTTTTATTATAACTCTGACCCGAAAAACAGCATTTTTTCTACTCTTTTTACGTTGCGTATTGTGTTCATTCATGACTGCCGCGACGTATACGTTCATTCATTCATTTATTCTTAGGAATGTGAGGTCACGACCATATCTCATCATGCAAAGGAAAAATGGTTTATCTGTCATGTTAACTCTTTGTAAGATAAGTCCCTTTACCTCGTAAAAAGTCTTGACAGCGTTTGGACGGGAAGGCTTGTTACATGTGTTTTCTTGCATTCCCGTCTGATGGGATATCAACTGGTAGGGTTATAAAAAGTTTTGAGTAGAGAACAATGATATTCTTAGCTCTTTTTTATGTTATTTTATTTGAAAAATGGATAAAATTCCTCAGTTTTTGTCGTCGACTATCCGTTTGCATCTGTAGCATTTCATACAAAGTTTAGCTGGTCTTGAAATGAAGGCTTGAGATTCGAAAATGTAACGCTTCTTTAAAGGTTCGGAAAATTTATGTATTAACCATAGTAGGATTAAAAATACATGTAATTCTTATCGTCATCATAAGAATTATCTCCAAAACCTTTAATTGAATTCTTCCAACCAACTTGAATAGGAACAAATTAAAAAAAAACATAGAAATTGTAAGTGAGTTTTTGCTAGATAGCATGTTCCCACATTTATTTATGATAAAATCTGATTTAAGTTTTAAAAAAAATATATATGTATTTCATATAAATTTTCTATAGTTTTGAAATTATATTATAATAAGTTTTAATAAGGAAAAGGCCAATTTGAAAGGCATTTTGAAATAGAAAAAAAACAATGATAAAATAAACTGTTACTACAAATAAGTGATACTGCCTCTTTTTTTGCATTTATAGCAAAAATGTTTTGTATTTTTAGAGCATAAGGCGTTTTCCTAAGTAACTATTAAACACAACTTTTTTTAAATTTTTTTTTTTGAAAAACATACTTTTTGGCATATATTTGTATAAAAGAATGTTTAGATTAAGAATAGACGTGTAGGATTTTGCTCGAGTCTTAAAGGTTAATAATGCCTTGTGGTGGCTGTTTATGAAACTATTCACCAACTTTCTCTTTGCAGGTTAATATGGAGCAACGGTTAGTTTCTTTTTTGGCAATTCATGCCCCCTGAAATTTAAAACTTAAACCATTACCCCTAAACCCTCTCCCCCAAGTAAACTAAATAATAGAACTATGTGTCCTTCCTGCTTGCAGACCTGAATAACAAAGATTAAATCCGTGAAAATGCACCATGCAAGAAAGGATTTTCTTTCCAAATTAGAGCTGCGACATTTAGAGCAGCTAGTTAACTTTCTACCCGTAGCCCTACACAAACTAGAGTACAAAAGAATGCATTAAAAATGAGTCTTTCTCGTAAAAGATATTCTTTGCTTTTCTTGCAAGAAATTACGTAAACTTTTATCTTATGAAGTTTATTTGAAAAATTCACTGTTGAAGACAGTAGTTCTTTGTTCTTTTTAACTGTTACTGATTTATTAACAAGAAAAAGTTCTTCTAAGTGTTATTTATTCATTTTTTTTCCAATGAACACTCCATATCAGTTCTACACAGGTGAATGTATAATTGACTTTCCACCAGAAGCATATATATATAAACTATTAAGACCCGAGCAAAATCCAATAAGAATATTCCTTAAATCTAAACATACTTTTCATACGAATAAATGCTAAAATGTATGTTTTGAAAAGTAATTGCTAAAAAAATTATGTTTAATATTAAAAATTATGTTTAAGCTCTAAAAATACACATTTTTTTGCTAGAAATGCAAAAAATAGGCTGTATCATTTATATTAGTTTATAGTTTATTTTAACATTGTTTTTATAGCAAAATGCCTTTAAAATTTACTAAAAGAAATTTTTGAAAAGATTAAAGAAAGAGCTATTTTAAAGTTAATTTTTAAGAACTCTAAAATCGCGTTGACCCTCGTTTAACACCATGTTCTTACAGAAAAAAAATGACTGATATTGTAATCAAAGGCTGAAAAATGTTTTTTTTTTAATCTTTTATCGGACCAAGTCCATTTCGAAAATAATTAACACGTTAATTGTTCGTGGGGAGGTTTTAAAAAATGTCTCCAAATGGGGACGCTAGGTCGTAAGAGGTTAAACATAACGGCAACAGTATTGAATAATATGAAATACATTTTTGAGCAAAATATTCATTATTTCAACCAGAGATCCGTGTGAGTTTTAAATCAAAGCTTTGATTGTAATTAATTTGTGTTCTATTCTTGAATTTCAACATTTAATTCAAATATAATGAAAAAAACTTGGTATAAATATTTATTAACTGCAAAATTTTGAAGTCTTAATAATTGAACCTAAAATTTGTTTGGCAGTTCTGCTCTTAAGAGCAGCTCTGAATTTCAAAAGAACAGTAACAAACAAAATTTATTGTTGAAATCAAACATGTTTCACACGTACAGTTTTGAAAGCATACAAGCAGCTTTTATTTGCAGAACAACACATAAGATGCAGGAAATTTCTTCTAGCTCCTTATAAACAACAGTCCTAGTTGACAGTTAATTGGATTATGCAAAGAGTTGAAAATTAACGTTATCTCTATTCTACTGAAGATAGCGTATCTTAAACATCTGTTTTATTTTTTAAAAAGCTACGTTATACTTCAAGGATATATTTTGAAGACTTAAGGGGGAATGGGTGTGCTGGATTGCGGGTCTCCAAAGTAAAGTGCATCAGTGTAAATCCAATGGAGAAAAAATATTTTCTCAAACACTCCGGTTGTATTGAATATTTTTACAAATGAATTTTTTTATGTGATAAGTGTAGCTGATTTACAGGTCCCAACGTTCTCAGTTTTTGAAATTTATTCGAATTTTTTTTTTTAAATTTGAATAAATAATTTTACAAAAAGCCTTCGAAGCAATTTAAAAATTTGGATTATAGAGACCTGTAAGTTATCTACATTTCTTATTAAAAAAAACTGTTTGTAAAAATATTCAATACAGCAGGAGAAATGTGGCCGAGAAAATAGTTTTTAAAAATAAAAAATCAATTTGAAAAACAAATATTCTGTTACCGATATAATTAATTTTTTATTCAATAAGAAATGTTCAAAGCTATCCTTTCTTTAAATATTTAGTTACACGTAGTTAAATAATCTTATAATTAGCTTCACATCTATTTTAATAAGAACTTTATTTTTAGCAAGCTCATTTTGATGCCAATAATAGGTTTCATTGCAGATTAACTGCTAATAAGATTGCTATTATCAAATTAGTTACTGATAATTTGCAAGTGAAGACTTCTCTTATTAATTTGCCTCGATTGGTATCATTAGTTGGGGGATCAGAATACAAGTGAACCAAGTCAACTTTTTTTTTTCTTTTTCGGGTTCGCAGCGCAATTGTATGCACTTACTATGTAGAATTTCAGTGTAATAAAGAAAAAAAGTACTAATTCAGATAATACCCAATAATTAATATCCGACATAATTAATATCCCGTTTTATAAATTATAACTAAATGCACGCTATTAGACATTGTTTTTTTTCTACCAAAGAACCTTTTAATGTGTAGCAAATTAAACAATATATAAAAAGATTTTTTTTGTTTAATGTATCAACAAAATAAAAAATTCAGCAACAATTTTTTTTATTTTTTTGTGTGAAGGGTTTAGGGTTGGCGTGTTTCTACACATTGAGCTGTATTAAATTCGAAAGCGAGATTGAGAATAATTATTTCTCACAATTTCAAGAGCTTAGTGGAAGAACGTGCTAAGTGACAATAAGGTGAAAAACGAGAAAATAAGCTTTAACCCTTTCAGTCCCAATGACAATTTGGCATCAACATTTTAGACATTTTTTTTTCTGATCGTCCATAGCTATTTATGATATCAAAAAGCACATCATTCGGTTATTCAAACTTTTTCTAATAGAATTTTTTTTATTAATCCCAATAAATGTCAGCCCTATTATTTCTTTTTAAATTATGATAAAAAAAACATGATGATGCCAAATGGCATCACTGGGGCTGACAGGGTTAAGCGAACAAGATGTCAGGACCAAACAAAGAATAGAAACATTTTAAGTATAAAATATCAACTAATTTTCCTAAATTACTAAAAAAAAAGTACAACTATTTTATACAAAACTATCGATTTTTTTTTCAATTTTCAACTTATAAACCAGCTGTCTCATGACCCTTCCCGTTCTAAACCCTTTGTTCTTTTGGATACAATATTTTACCTGAACCTCACTATTGAAAGGGCCGTTGTCACATTCTATACTTATTGAACAATGGTCGTTCTTCTAATATTTCATGAGAGGTCATGGTCATATTGGACATACAGGAAGCACCCTGAAGAGAAAGTCCCCCATTGCAAGTCAAGGAAACCGGAACACCTTGATCCAGTGAAAGTTGATACTATCATTTAGGTATCGGTTTAAAAGTTATAGCATCTGGCGGACGTTTTTTTATGTACAGTCAAATTGGGCCCTTAAGGGTAGCGTTGACCTAAATAAATTTGCAATAAATAAATACATTCAATAAATAAAGGATTTTGCATCAGTGCTGCTACTAATGTATGTCTTAACTTGTAGGTAAAAATGTTAATCAAGTACACTCTTAAAACAAACACTCCTAATTTAACTCAGTCTGAGTGAATTTCACTCCTCCAGACTGGAAAATGCACTTCTCCTTTTGGAGTGGACACTTTGTGTGTTAAACCTCCGACAGGATCACTCCAAACGAGTGATTTTAACTCAGTCTGAGCTAATATGCATGCCTTTATGGTGTCGAAAATGCACTTCTCCAACTGGAGTGGATTTCACTCTTTTGTTTTAAGAGTGTAGAAATTTATGCTTTAGAAGGATAGTTAGAAATTTGGTAGAAAGGTAGGCATGGTAGACATTTATGCTTATGTAGCAATTTAATTAAGATTTTATCGATTGGGCTTAAAGTTGCAGTGCCTTTCAAATATTGTTTACTTGTATAAGGTATATCTAAAAATGCTGTTGAGCAGCACCTAAATAATAAGCTAGACCCGTTAAATATTCCGAATTGGAAAAAAAATGTCATATAAAAATCGTCTCCACACGTACCAACATATTTTACATATCTTATATTGCAACACACCACAAGTTATGTTAATTTTTCTTAATCGGGTGAAGGATTGTGTGACATGCTTTTTTTAGTGCGCTTGTGGAGTTGTGTAACCCGTGTTTTTTTGTTCTCGTAATTTTCTCACTTGACTGGAAAAGTTACGAGAATAACTTTTCCAGTCAAGAACCCAAAACATTTACACAATTCCTAATTTTAATAAAGAAATCTTCATAAAATATTTTTATTATTAAGCTCCTAAAATCTTAAATAGTTTTACCGATTTCTATTCAAAATACTGACAAATACTCATCTTTTAAGCTCTCTCTCTATACATAATTATTGACGACATAGACATTTATTTTTAATTTTGCATACACGAAGCATAAGTAATTAAAAAAAAAACAGTATCTTGCCAAATACTGTGATGCTGTAATTTATTATTTATTATCATTTGGTACTTTGTTAAAACTTATTTACTTTAAATCTCTAGACTGCTTGAACGGGAATGTTCCCCTAAGCTGCTAATATGATTTGTTTTTGTATTTATTCATATATTTGCTTTGTTAATATTAATAAAGTTATTATTATTATTACTCATATTTATGGTTTTTTTGCCATTTCTTTGGAAATATCATATATTTTGATACAAAACCAGCGTCTATATTTCTAGTGTTCGGTCGAAGCGCGCATCCCTCTCACTCTGATCCTCTCGTTCATTTGGCGACGTTCCCCCGCCAGAACAAAAACCCACAGCTATCATGGAACTTTCGAACGGATGTTCTCGTTTGTGCACTTCCTCTCAAGAAACTCTTGCCCTATCCTCAGTTGGGTGCTACTTTTTCTTTCTTTTTTTCTCTTCGTCCTCATCCTTCGTTTTCAATCGGGGCTGAGTGGTATTTCGTCCTATTGTCTGAAAGCTTGTCGAAGACATTTTTTTTCGTCTCCCGGTGTTCTTTTTTTTGTTGTTGTTCTATTTGGCGTTCGTGTTATTATTTTCATTGGAGGAAAAAAGATAATGGGGGGAGTGTACTTCTGTTGTTATTATTAGCGGCACTAGGAGAAAAAGAAAGGTAAGATTGTAATTTTTCTTCCTTCGTTCTTCTCTTTGTTTTAGAGTTGCGCTTTCTTCCTTTGCTTGCGTTTCTTTTTTTAAAATTAAGAAACAATGTTTTTAGGATATGTGCGGAAGTAGTATTTTTTGTTGTCTTTAAAAAAAAAAGATCCATTCACAAAAATATCCTGTTTTCCACGTCTCACGGCGACTTAGTTTCTCCAAAGAAAACACTTTTATATTTGCCCAACAAAAACCAATTCTAGAAGTATAGATTCTGGATATGACGCTGATTTGGAATTTTTTTTAAATACATACTTGCAAACATTTATAATGTAATAAATTTGGAAATGAAAGTACACCTTTAAAATAGTATATCAACTAAATACTAACGATTTGTGTAAATTTCTTATTTGAAACGGAAGTTTTTATCCTCGAATCACAAAATTTACCTCTAGCTATCAACAGTCGAGCTCTAAAGAATAATACGAAAATCAGAGCACCTTTAATTGCAATAAAAAGTTATAGAAGTATTGTAATTTTATGGGAATTTAATATATGCAAATTTTTAAAAATTTACAATGTCCCTAAGTAAATTTAATACCAAAATCATCATTATCTTTCTAATTTCAATAATTAAGAGTAAGTTATTTTGTATGACAGTTATTAAAAAATTTTATGTAATGATTTACAACATTTATTATCTAAGTCTCTGATGATATTTTTCAAGATTTGTAAGCAAATGAAACAGACAAATTTCAAAGACGTATGATTTAGATACTAGGGACCGGGTTTGTTTCAATGAGTAATTTTTAAGCCATGATATCATCATTCATTTTTTATAAATAATTTTTGCATTGGCGCTGCTTTGGTATGAAAAACTATTACAAAATTAAACTGTGACTATTCTCAAAATTTTACGTCTTCATACTTTTATTAGATATATAGATCGAAGGGTTTGCGAAACCCCCAATGAACCCTGCAATTTCGGTTCTGTCTGGGGAAAAAAAAATCCCCAAGTGGGAAAAATTGCTGAGTTTGCTCTTCAATCCATGGATTCGATGGCTCATGTAAACGCGCCTTATATTACTTTGTGTTGTTAACCAGCAGAAGTGTACTTAACAATGGTGAGATCTGTCACCAGTAGCTATAATGTATAGTTCTAGAGTAACGTTCATTAAACCCCAAAGACCGAGGAGTCAAGAGAGTACGGCACTATCTTGCCTTGCATGCGGAAGGTCCAAAGTTCGGGCCAGGTCATTACCCGAATAATTGCTGACCAATAAACGGCTCGTGCAGCCAATAGTCCGAAGAATAATATAACCCGAATAATAATGCCGCCTGTATAGGAAGGTGTCGGTTAAACCCAGTGCCGCGTTCATTGCTGCCAAATTGCGTTGGGTTCTACTCAGGTCGGCCCTTAACGGTTGAGTTTGGTGCCTATTCAGGTGTCGGCTCGTCACTTGACCGTGTTTCTGAAATACGACTCCCGTCGCCAATAGCCTTTGTGTAGCTCTAGTGGGACGTTAATTCAATCCTAACCTACTCAGATCGGCTCGCCATTAAATGTGGTTAAATGGTTGGTTGGTAGACATATATTTTCAGGCTTGTGTGCTTGGTCGCAAGGACCCGCTTATAAACCATCGTCAAGTAGGACAACACAAGACACACACAAACACTTATGACAGATGTTGCCATCTGTCGCCACCTCCGCAATTTAGACATGTCCCTGAAGGGGAGGGAAATTTTCTCCAGGGACCTGTACCCATGGGAAACTGCGCAATGACCGCCCACAGGACTTTCGGACCCAACAGATTTTACGAGCACGTACTCCGCATATACTCGACAAACACAAACATCCATGCCTGAACGGGATTCGAACCCGGACCCAGCAGCTCCAGAGGCCAATGCCTTAACCACTATGCCGCTGGATCGGCCATTAAATGTGGTTCTAAATTACGACATCCATCGCAAATAGTCCTCATGTAGCTCTGAAGCTAAGTTAATTTAACACAACCCACAATAACGGGGGCTGGATACAAACTCTGCTACTCTCTTATTCGCAGTTCGGCTCTCTTCCAGAGATGAGACGGGCTCCTGGTGAAATATGTGGTGACAGCCGTTTGTCTACCCTGTGTAAAAATCACGCGTCTGTCTTTCGCGAAGGTAGGCGACTATCACACCTACGAGTTGAACGGCTCACCTTCACACATGTGCCAGGAGAGATGTGGAAGAGGTTGCAACCTCTTCGATGCTATCTGTTGAGAACTTGGTGGTTATGAGAGACTGCAGTTGAGATCGTGGCGGCTGTTCTTTTCTAGAAGCTGTACAGAGCTTTTACCTGAGACAAGTAACACCTTGTAATTTAGAACCGCAGTTAAGTGACGAGGTTGACAATTGAGCCTTCACACAACAAAGTTTAGAGCCATCTTTAAAGCACCTCAATAACGAGGGTAGCACTAAGGCAAAGCCATTCTCAACTGGGTCCACGACCTTACTTTATATGCCTTTATCTATGTATACGCGCAGCGTTTATTTTGTGGTTTCTGCTATATTCCCAAGGTTAGTACAAAACTCGTATGCATCGTCGTTGCAAAACTTCGTACATGGAAGGGTAACTTCGTGGTTAGGGAATATAATAATTGCGGCTTGTACATATCATGGAGTTGCCACAAGTAAAACCTATCACTTAGTCTAAAATCCTGATTGTTGTATGCTTGGTTGCTTTGGATGTAACTTAAGTATCCAGCTCGTCGTCACCTGTCGTACTTAAAAATTAAAGGAGTTTATTAAATGCTCCAAAGCTATGAGAAGCGGTTAACGATTGGACTTTCTTAGATTGTCTGGTATGCCCTAATTATCTTGGTTATGCCCACTGCTTACGAAAATCGGCCTAGGTAAGAGTCTGGACGCGTTAACGCAGCCATACACAGAAGCTTTAAAATCAAGGAGTTCTATAGGATGGTAGAGACTGAACCTATCAACCGCATCAATGACCCAAACGCCCCTCTATATTGTCTCCTATGGCCGAGTGGTTTGGATCACAGGCCATAACCCTCAGTCAGCGCGTTGTAACAGGTGCTGGTTCGATTTTCGCATTTGCCTTGGGTGTACTTCCTTTCTCAGTATCAAAATTATAAACTAACTAGCACTTATTAGGCTTAACTGTCCCTACTATTTGGGCTCCGCATAGTGAGCCATGGCTGTCAATGGCAGCTCAGTACGAGTCGTTCCGTTACCCTACTATAGAACTCTTTGTTTAAAATTCAACCGCGAACTATTGTAGTTATAATAACACTAATCCAAGTAACTTGTCCGTTAAGATAGCTTGAATTTTACTTTCTCGGCTCGAAATAAAAACACTGCTGACGCACAGACGAGACGGCTGGGCAAAAAGTAAAACACGCATCGGAAGTCGTTGAATCACCCATTATACTAAAATACAGAAGCCCCCTCCTTGTTTTAGTTTTTTCTTGCTCAATTTTCTAAATGTGACGGATAACACAATGACGGATAATAATAAACATCGGGTAAAAGAGTGCGGTTGATCGGGGAGTCAAAGGCGGGGCCGCCAACCGGGCGGGGCGACTAAAAATAAATTTAGGGAATTCAAGGTGGGGTTACGAATTGCTGATTTGCGGTTTTGGCGACGCTTTGGTTGTTCTAAGGGACTTTTTAGTATTAATCATGACAGTCTGTCTCGTTTTGGAATGTTGTTGGTTTGGATTTCGTACTTAAGCTATACTATTGATGTCGATGTTTTTAAAGATATATTTTCAAGCTGTGGTCAAGTGGTTAGACACTTTAACCCTTTCGCTACGAAGGATTTTTGCTTCCTCGTAATATGTGATACGAATTACATTATCGAATCCTTAGTTGTTCGGGCGTTTTGGGGCGTTTCAGTAAGGAATGGTTAAACAACCATCATATATAAGGACAAGGCCTTTAGTACATTTAAGAGTTAGTTGAAAAGGTAATTAAAGTAGAGTTAAGGGCATTACATCTTCATAAAAGTTTAGTTTCTCGCCTTTTTTTGGTCAACAAATGTAATAATTCCTAAGTAGGCATCCCCCCTATCTTCACTTATTAATATTGTATGTGGTTTAGTGGGAAAAATCGACTACTCGACGATTGCGTATTAAATTTTTCAAACTCAAGTAAGATAAAAGTATCAATCTTCTAAGATTATAAAATATTTTAGTACAAGGTGGGACTATTAGCAGCTTCCTAAGTTTCTTCCCAACTTCTTGCTATTTAACTGCATATAAATATACAACAGGTGAAAAACTGCATATTTAATACAAATTCTATTCTATTCTTCGTTGGTGTTCTTCCGCTGTTTTTCTTTTTGTATCTGAAATGACTCAAGATCAGTGTTTTGAAGGTTGGTCCTTATTAGGGGCCTATTTAGGAGTATGTTTGCAAATCATATCAGCTGCTGTGTCTGATTCCAGATTTCAATAAGCGTAACTTGAAATTTTTATCTTACACATCATGAAAGATGGGAGTAACATTCATTCCACGAAGTTTTATTCTGGAATTAATTACTATTAGGAATTAACTCTCAACGATATCAAATGTGTCTATTTTAATCGTGTTAGAACTATATTAATATAAAGTCATAAACTAAACTTAATTCCTCGTCGCAACAGCCCATTAGTGGGCTGTGCACAACTCAGCTTTCGTGACCAAGAGCTCTGGAGGCTAGTCATACGTCCCGGTTAGATGGTCAACCTAACGTGGGATCCCCAGTGTTTAGTTCCCAAGCATGCTTAGTCCCCATTTTACCGACAAATTAAGGGATGAACGGTTGGCCCAATCCGAGATTCGAACACATGACCTGTGGAAAAGCAATGCAAAACACTACCACTGCGCCACGGGGCCTAATATAACGTCATACTAATACAAATATGTCATTACTTGTACTATTGTATCGTTACTTGCACTAATGTAAGGTTATACTAATAAAAATGAACTTAAATATTCTAAATTTTGCATATCAATACATAATAAATTGACAAAACTTCTATACATCCCAACCATTCGCAAAAGAAATGAAAAACAAAAACATTCTTTTCCTACGTCATCATCTCATAGAATGAAGTTTTCAGCTTCTTTAATCTCCTAATTTACTTACATCAGGTGCAAAAGGTTTGAACTGGTGTGCAGAGTGTAAAACTGCCGCTAAATGTAAAAGGATTCATATACTTAAAGATTATTTTCCTCCAGACTTTCTATTTCACCAATTTAGGGAAAGAAGTAGTGTGTATGGAAATACACCTGTTTTTAAATTTAAGGATTCCTTTAAGAGGGATCGTGAAGTATGTTAAAAAGATAACTTGATATTTTTTTCTTCTTGAATACTTTTACTTTTGCTGTTTATGGATTTGTAGGGTATAAAGTATGCAAATTTAATTTGAAGTGGATATTTTAAGTTTTTGTAGTTACTTGACAGAATTTAAGGCGATGAATGGAAAGAGTTAATGTATGTATTCGGTTTCAGCGTATGTTACACTTTTCGTATTTTACTGCTTAATCAATGTTATATTTAGCACAAGAAAGGGAACTATTATTTAACTTTGTTCAGATAAATTTTCGAAGTTATTGCCTGATCAGTATAGGTTATTAATTTACATCTATTTTATACCATTTCCACAATTCTGGTGAAAAAAAAATCTTAATGGTAATTAGGTATATGTAGTTTATAAATACACAAATGGTATCCATTTTTTATAATTTTCGATCGTCCAATTCATTTTTTTCTACTTCAAATAATTAATATTACTCGTAAGTATAAGTATACTATTTTCAATCGCTGTGTGTAGAGAAATATGATAAAAATTACAAATATTTTCACAAATAAGGAAATACATTTTTTTTCGATGATGATGCCTTTACCTTTGACTTCTATAAAAAAAGTATGATAGGAATATTCATTCGAGAAAAAATATATATTTGTAGAGAAAATACAAACCGATAGATGGCGGTAAAATGGAAAAGCTGCCTAGCAACAAGGAGACGCTTTCTATGTTTAAATTACCTATATACTTTTCTGGTGATTTACCTAAAAAAATTTTGTAAATTGTAATTAATCTCTTAATCTCTTCATGAGATCCAAATAGGTAAAAATTATGATGACAGATGTCTTAAATGCTTGTCCAATATGATAGAGATTTGTCACACAAATTGCATCATTATACTGACATGTTTTTAGGAAATGTAATTAATTGTACAATAATACTCACATTCATATTATGCCAAGTTGGGCAAGCACGAACTGATTTTTTACTATCACTAAAGGAATTTCATTAATTTATATTTGTACTAAAACAATCATACGTTTTACTACTACCAAATGAAAAGTTGTTATTTAGTGTCAGATTTTTTTAAATATTTATTTGTTAAATTATGAAAAAAAATTACTTATAAAAAAAATCCCCGAATGATTATTTTTTGTACAGTATCGAGAAGAAGGGCCACCTCGTGACTGGGTTGCTTAACTTGCAGAAAAATATCCCATGTGAAACTAAATTTCATAGCATTAAACCACTCATACTTCGATGTAAAAAAAAAGTAATGTTTCTGCCACTATTAATTTTTGCCAATTATTATCAAATTTACCTATATTTTGGAAATTTGATATTATAGGATATTTTATTTTTTTTCATAATGGGATAGATGTATCTTTATACATTTCCCCCATACCAATTGAAAATCCACACATTCATTCACATCTAACGCTAAATTCCAAATTCATTGAAAAACACGAAAACCGTGGAGCCCAACCCAAGAGCCCCTTTCACAAACTATTCCATTCAAGAATAAGCTTTCTCCATACAAGAGTTAAGAAGAAGATAGAGATGCCGTCGGGAAAAAACAATACGAAAACAGGTTTGCCAAGTGATGTCATTGATCGCTTTCTAGTAAGCCCAAATCAAACCATCTCGGCGAAGTATTTGGCGCTATTCTACAGCAGAGTTTGCATAGGCGAAAGTAGTATGTTTTTAGTCACACCACACTAAGAACATTATTGAAATCTTTGGTCGTTCTTGGAACATTGTTAAAATCATTGGTCGTTCTTAGAATATTATTGTAATCATTGATCGTTAGTAGAATATTATTGAAATCATTGGTCGTTCTTAGAACAATCTCGTAAACATCGGTCGTTCCAATACCGAAAACACTGTGCATTCTAAAAATAATGTGAGACACTATACATTCAAAAAAAAAAAAAAAAAAAAAAAAAAACCTTGGAAAAAAACAGGTCTCTGATTGAAAAAACTTCAACGACTTGACGATTTCAAACTCTGTAAAAAAACTATAATAACAACGTATTTTACTTACCTGTGCAGGGAATTACTACTGTTTTGTGTAAATTTAGCTATCTTGCTATAGCCTAAAAATGCAGAAAATTTCGGATTTTTAATTAACACCTTAGAAAGAATTAAATAATGCGTTTTGCATTGAACTAACGTTCAGTTAGTGGAAGCCAAGTTTTGCTTTGTTGCATATTTACTGAAATGAGCCGATTTTAAATGTAATGTTTATGATGTTCTTTTTATGTTTATGTCGTTTTAAGTTTGCCAAACCAAAGGAAATCTTTTCGGGTGAATCGTTACTAGTATATACATTATCTTAATATCAATCAATCAAATTCGGTGGTATAAAACGATCAGACTTCAGACGGTTTAATTTTATTGATTAAAAAATATACTTATAACTTTATATGGTGGCTATCATACACATAGCCCAATATATCATCCCCAAGCTAGAGGGCGCAGATTTACCATTTCGTTCCTACTAGTATTCTAGCTTGCAACGAAAATTGAGTTACTTCGGCTTTTATATACTACATCTCCACCTTGGGTATCCTTTTGGTAGACTATAAGTTACCGAGTCAGCTACATATTTTTTAAATAGGAAAATGTAAACTTTTAAGAATGGAGGGGTTTTCTTTTAAAAGGCCTACTAGTGTTACTTGGCAGCTTCCTGACAGCTTCAGTTTTTTCCTCGCCAAACATCTCCATCTTGTTCTTAACTCCTCTACCCACTTGGTACCCCCTTCGGGGAATGGGGGGCCGGGTGGGTAGAGTGCTCCACCCACTCATGCCCGACCGCAGCTATGTCAACAATTCAGTCGGCACCACAACACAGGAGACGGCGCGAATTCCACAAGCACCGCGTCATTTAGATAAATCGGGAATTTCTTTTGCTTCTACTAAAGGACTCCTAGATTCCTTAGATTTTTTTTTTCTTTGAAGTTCAGTGTTTCTTTGCAGAGAAATCGTGATATAAAATTGTTATAAAATGTAATCGTAGAAAATTATTATAAGCATCGTTTAATGAATACAGTAAATCGAGTCAACCGCTCCGGGTGTAATAAGACCCATATAATAGAACGAAACTGTTTATTCCGAATTTCCTGAGTATTGTTAATTCAAATCGCAGTCTAAATGAATTCAACGCCTAAAAAATTAATTTTAATGCTACTCACTCTTTTCTACATCACTCCTTTTCATTCTTTTAACTCCTAAAAAACTATCTCAAATCATTGTAATAATAACCTGTAAAGCTTTTTATTTTGTACCTAGTCAAATTTCAAAGGAATACACTGAAGTTGTAAAAAATTCTAAAAAAAAAAAATTAAAACAAAAAGTGTGCAACACTATACGACTTTCAATTAACCCTCAATAATTCAATACGTTTAAAGGTACTTCTACACTCTTAAAACAAACACTCCTAATTTAACTCAGTCTGAGTGGATTTCACTCCTCCTGTCTGGAAAATGCACTTCTCCTTTTGGAGTGGATCCTTTGTGTGTTAAACCTCCGACAGGATCACTCCAAACGAGTGATTTTAACTCAGTCTGAGTAAATATGCATGCCTTTACGGTGTCGAAAATGCACTTCTCCAACTGGAGTGGATTTCACTCTTTTGTTTTAAGAGTGTATATCCTGCAATATAGTTTCAATAACTTTAAAACGTAAAAAGCTCTTCCTTTTTCGCATACGCCAGAACCTTATTGAAGTCACACACGTACTAGGATCTAAATTTGAAGTCGGTAGCTCATTCAGTTGTAGCTGTAGACTAGTTTCAGAATAACAGACATACCAATTTTCAAAAACCACTTATTTAGAATCAACACCTTTTTTTAAAACGTGTAAAAAAATACAAAATTCCTTTTAAGAGCTAGGGAGCTCAGTCGGTTAGGCATTCGCCTAGCATGTGGAAGGTCTCGGGTCTGGGCACGGTCCGGGCATCGCCAAAATAACTTCCGACATATAAAACGGCCCGTGCAGCTAAAATGTCCAACGAATAATACCCCGTGCCCCGTGTAGAGGGAGTGCACGTTAAATATCCTCCAAAGTATCAACGCTGCTTACGATGTCACCCCCTTGGGTGCCGACTCAGGTGTCGGCTCGTCATTTGACTTTTCTAAAATATAAATACTGTACCCGTCGCCAATAGCCCTCGTGAAGCTCGAGCGCGACGTTAATTCAAAGGAACCTAAGCTTATTTATCGAAAAATCATTTTGAGTGAAATCCGAATAACGTTTTCGAGGATTCAGTTCGATTAAAAACAAACATCTTGAAGGAAATCTCAAGAAGTGGGGCCCGGAAGTTGTTGCTCCTTGTAAACGTCTCAAAAAGCAAAAAAGCCCTGTTTTGTTGACAGTGGTGGTACTATAAACACGTCGAACTTTGCACCCCCCTCTTAAAACGATAAGAAAGGCTGAAAGGAAGGCCAACCGGATGTCTGTTCTCCAAAATTATCGGAAATCATATCTCATAGAGTCAAAGCTCCCCCCTCCTCTAAGATATTCCGTGGTTTTTGGTGTAGGTATGTAGAGTAACGGTGTAAGAAATAGGTGGTGTAGTTGTTGTTGACATATTTCTCTTGGTCAGCAGCAGGCTAGACCAATGCAATGAGCTTAAGAGTCTTCAGGAAATCAAATACGAGTAAGGAGCTAGCTACACTCCGTACCAACCTAACTTGGGTAAAAACAAAGAGTAAAAAGGAAGAGGGAAAAGCGCGATTAGTCCGTTAGTTGGAAACTCATGTAAGGTAGTATTTACATACAAAATGATCTGAATACAATTTAACCAAAACACACTTTTCATTCTGATAAAATTGCCAAATCTTCTCAAATGATATTCATATCAGTTGGACCATAAACGAAGTTAATGTTTTAAACATGTTTTCAGGATTCACAAATAATTTATATAACTCTTTATATCCGCGGAAGGATCTTCTTCATTGCATATTTTTATTTTTCCAACTTAGGCTGGCAAGGAGTTTAGAGTAAAGGTCATTCTTCTTCAAACCAATACAGTTTTATGTTTATATGTTGTCTTATAAATCTAATATCTATTCCGGACGATTTGATAAATATGTCGCTTGATTTCAGTCAAACTTATTTTGTGTTTAAATAAATTATTGAAATATATAAGTTTTAAGGAAATACTACTAACGTTTTCGGATTCTATTAGTTTAAAAACAAATAACTTAAGGAAGCATTAGATGATGTTCTGATTAAAAATGTAGGATTACTGGCAGAAAAATGTGAAACTCTACAGAAGAGTTTGAGATAAATTTAACTAACCGAAGCAAATGTTTGACCCAAGAATATATATTGTCTTGAAATTTTTAACTATTGCCAAAAGCAGCTCAAATGTGCTTCTTGAGCAAATTAAAAAGGTCATCACCCCTTTAAAAACGAAAAAATATTAAATTAAAAAAATTCATAGGTAAATTATATAATAAAAAAATGTTATATAAATAAAATAAAATGTAAGAATTTTTTTACAATTTTATAAAACAAAATGTAAAGTATGTCATAAAACAATATCACGTTATCACTAACTTAATTTTTGGAAAATTAGCATCAACTGAATGTTCATTTAAACTTAAACACTATAAAATAAAGACACAGCATAGCACATTAAGGCCGAGAAATGCTGTACATTTCCAAATTAACAAAAGTTACATTATTTTTCCTCTAATAAAATAAGTTCTTTATATATTTACGTAAACTAGCCCAATGCACCCTCTTTCAGTTTTACGCTTTACTTCGTCTAATTACTTTTATGCATTACAATTTTAATTAAAAACCGGCGTCTCAAACAAAAATAATTTTTGTTTACACGAACAAAATGGTAGAACTTGAACTAAAATTCATTTAGCATAATTTATTATTTAAATAAGAAGGCAATATAAATGGATCTTGAATTTTAACTGTACAGTATTTGGTTTTTGAGAAAAAAATACTTAGAACAGCAACTAAATATGCAAATTGTTAATGGCTTTTTGGACAGCACAATATTAAAATTCGGCCTTTAAAGTCTGATTAAATTCTACGGCATTTATGTGGATAATTACATTAAAAAACTTGACAGCAAAAGCACAAGGGTACCATGGGATTTATTATGTATTTAGAATTTTAATATTTTACAATTTTGACACGAAAAATGCTTCACTGTCTTCTTTAAGTCAGCATTTTTCTACGTCAAAAATTTAAGTGTGTATGATTACTAGTATAATGACATCTTAAGTGTACACATAAAATAGAAAACCGGAAAACTTTATTCAAACGCCATTATTCTTTGTCTACAAAAACCTCTATTCGCTAGGTGTTGCAGGACAATATGAAACAAAATAAATACAACTTTAACAATTACTAGTGTAAGGACAAAGATCTATATTATATACAGCTTTAATTTAGTAACGTTATTATATGACTTAAAGTGAAATTTATGGGTTCAAAAATAGTTTGCATGAAGCTGGCAAATACATTTCAAATTAAGTTTTATTAATGTTTGTTGAAATTGAATAAAATTATTTAATTTTAGTTTTTTATTATCTTGTTTTGACTTCTAAAGTTTTAAACTTATCTGATATTTTCTGCATAATAATTTATAACTGCTTCCAATATATTGTCTGGTTATAGTTTTAAATTGTTTTTGAAGATGAAGCATATTATTTTCCAACATTTATCCAAAAAACGTCGTATAACTATTTCAGACTATATTAGATTATGCACTTTGTTCCATTAGTCATTACACTGTTTTTCATATTTCTTTGCCTAATTTTTTTTAAGTATTCCTATTAGAATTCAATAGGTCTAATTTATTAACTATAAAATGAGTTCCACATCAGTTCAAGCAAATTATATTACTCAAGCCAAAACTTTATGTAGTACAATAACGTTTATAAAAACTGTTCCAAACAATTTCATACATTTTTTTTTTCAAATATAGTTAACAGTAACTATTATACTGATTTTTTTTAAGTATTCCCTTTAGAATTCAATAGATCTAAATTATTTACTTTTAAAGTTCTTCTACTTTTCTTCACCATTTTGGGCAGATTATGAATTATCTTATGATTATTTCCACATCCGTTGAAGCAAAGTTGCCTGAAATGTCTTTTATGGAAACTGTGTCAACCAGTTATCTATTCTATTTGCAATAATTATTAACGGGAAGTATTGTGGTATTTTGTAACAGACGATTCTATAACAATCTATCTCTATTCTATTAGAATTTTTCAGTTTCTTGATAACTAGGTCGCAAACTTTAGATTTACTATAATATTTTTTTAATGTGTATAATCAAACTAAAATCAAATTTATATTTCTCAATTTCAAGAATAATCATTTTTCTTTGCAAAATCATTTCATTCCTACAGAATAAACGCCATTTTTTTTACCGTTTTAAAACGGGACTCATTATAAACTTCTATCTCTGTCAAATTTTGTTTCTTTTTCTATGGACCACCATGATCGAGTGAAGTGAAAACATTATATTCTATTTACTTTTCGTTATTATTTTAGTAAGATTTAGAATTGCCCAATTTTACCAGTTTCTTGAAAATTAAGGAAAACAAACCTTATCGACCGCCCATAGATTATACATTATGAAAAATGTGTCTTTATAAACTAAAATAGAATGGATTTTGTTTACTTTCTTGAATAATTGTTTTATTTTATTAGAAAATCATTCCAGGGCAACATAATAATCGTCATTTTCTTATTTTAATATACCTCGATACAAAAACCTTATAAAACCCCAACCTTAATCAATTTGTGTTTCATTTTCTTCGTGGCCACCATGGTAGCGTGAAGTGAAAACTATATTATCTACTTTTCGTCACCATTTCGGTCAGGTTATGAATTGCTGTTATTATTTCCCTATCAGTCAAAGCAAAGCTGTCTTAAGGGGGAATGGGCGAGCTTGGACCGGTGGTTTCCAAAGCAAAGTGCATCAGTGTTAATACAATGGAAAAATACTTGTTCTGCCACATTTCTCCGGCTGTATTGAATACTTTTACAAGCGGATTTTTTATGTGATAAATGTAGCTGACTTGCATATCCCGACAATCCCACTTTTTGAAATTAGTTCGATTTTTTTTTAAATTTTGAATAAATAATTTCACAAAAAGTATTCGAAGCAATTTAAAAAAAAGTGGGGTTTTAGAAACATATAAGTTATCTACATTTTTTATTTGAAAAAAAACTTTGTAAAAAAATATTCAATACAGCTGGAGAAATGTGTCAGAGAAAATATTTTTCCTATTGGATTAACATTGAGGCACTTGAGTTTGGAGACCCCGGTCCAGCGCACCCATTTCCTTACGTATTTGCAAGGGCTTTTATAAAACAAAACCTGTGTCAAACTATTTTTGAAAGTAAAGGAAAATAGTTAACAGGATAATAGTTAGTAAGTATAGAGAAAATAATTAACAGGAAATGTATTGTTTTGTCACAGACGATTCTATTGAAATTCATCCTATTAATTCTTAGAATTTTACCTGAATAATTTTACGGTTTCTTGAAAATTAGAGAAAACGTACCTAATCGACCACGCATAGATCATTCATTATAAAAAAAATTGTGTCTTCATCAAACTAAAATCGAGTTTATCTTTCTTAATTTCTGGAATATTCTTTTTACCTTACAAAAACATTATAGAACAGAACAATCGTCGTTTTCATTTCGAATAAACCTCCAAAACAAAACTCATTATTATAAACTTCTATCAATATCATTTTGTTTTTCTTTTTTTCCATGGGACCACCATAAGCGTGCGAAGTGAAAGCATTATTATTTCTACATTTTGTCATCATTTTGGTCAGATTATCAACTGCCCTGTTATTATTTCCACATCGGTCAAAGCAAAGCTGTCTTAACTATATTTGCAAAAGCTTTTACAAAAACTGTGTCAAACTATTATATTTTCCATAAACAATAATAATTACTAGAAAGTTCGTATTTTTTGTTATACAGACGATTCTATTAGAATTCATCCGAATAATTCTTATGTTTCATTCCGAATAATTTCACAGTTTCTTGAAAACAAACCTCATCGACCACCCATCATTTACTCTGAGGAATTTTTTAATGTGTCTTCATTAAACTAAAATCGAATTTATGTTTCTTAAATTCTAGAATAATCATTTTACTTTATTTTAAAAAAATCATTCCAGGCCAATAGAACAATCGCCGTTTTCTTATTTTAATAAACCGCCGAAACAAAATCCTAATCAAAGTCCAATCTCCATCAATTTCTTCTGGGGCCACCGTGATCGTGTGAAGTGAAGACATCATTTTCCACTTTCCGTCGCCATTTTGGTCAGATTATGAATCGGCCCCGGTTATTATTTCCACATCCGTCAAGCCTGCCTTGAAGGGTCGCAGCCTTCTTGGTCGCATCGATTGCCTAAATGGCGTCTTCTGCGACACGTCAAAGACTTCTGATTGAGCATTTGGCGGAACTTGTGTAGAGAACGTGTATATGACCCAAGTCAGAAAATACGTTAGTTTTACAGAATAGTTTGGCGTCTTTTTCATATACAAACTTTGAAATTGATTGGTTTGTTCGAATTGAATGGATAAATTTAAATAGTGGTCCAAGTTCTTTTAAACAATATTTCATTACTCTTTTTCTTGTCAACATTTTAATGAAATGAAAAAGTGTAATGAAATTTTTGTGTTTACTTAGATATTTTTTGTTAATTTCTCCATTTAATTATAATGTCAGAATAGAGTTTATCAACCTTTGTTTTGCAACGACGTAACGACAGTAACAAGAAGTTTTCTCTTAGTTCACAGCAGCATGGGCGATTTCTTAGGTCGTTCACGTTTCCATGTAATAGCAGCACCAGAGGAAACTGAAACTTCAGTATTCCATATTACCCCACTATTCCATAATACCCTCCTCTCTATAATATAACAACTTTAAACTAGGATAAGTTAACTGTAATTGTGACCAGACATTATGCTTTGTTAATTCTGTTGTTTACAATTTAACTCTTTTATTGTCATAGAGATCTTAATTAAAGTATTAGAGTGGATGATCACGTGACCTCCAATGCTAACTACTGGACTAGAATGAATGGAGGCCGCCATCTTAGAGATGGGGACCAAAATTGATATGGTTTAGGGAAAGTGTTGCCACACTTTTGATAAAAAAGTGCTTAGAAAAAAATTAAATTTAATTCAAAAATAATAAGAAAACCATAAAATACTAGCTGCAATTTGGAAGATTTTTAGTGACTTTGAAAGAACTTGAAACGCTTTTCTAGTATTTTTATAATATTTATTTTGTAATTTTAGAATTAAATTATTTTTTTTCTAAGTACTTTTCTACTAAAAGTGTGGCAACACTTTCCCCATACCATATCAATTTTGGTCCCCATCTCTAAGATGGCGGCCACCATGCAAGTGTAGTCGCTAGCATTGATGGTCAAGTGATCCTCCACTCTAATACTTTAATTAAGATCTCTATGTTTTATTGCATAGATTACTTTTATATCTCCATATCCCTAACACTTGCCAGTCCGAAACGTAGAGAGCCGTTCTGGGTTGGAGAGCTTTAGTGAGCAGCAGCAGGGCTAAGCTCTTAAGATGTCTGATATCCCAACTATTTTTCGTTGAGAGTTTTATTTCAAAGTGAAAATGGGAAATCTTCAAAAGAAACACTGCTCAGTTTTCTTTCGGACATCCAATTTAAAACAAAATAAGTGCTTGTTAGCTGGCATTTTATTTCGAGCTTTAGGTATTTTCTTTTTGAGATTTCGGAAAAACTGTAGCATTGCTTTAAAGTGGACGTTACTGACGCACTGAACCATTATTCTATGCGAGAAAATTTAGTGAAAGGGTCGGGTAGAAAAACTCAGATTCTCCAAAGTATAACTTAGGAATAGGGCCCGGTCTGTTTTTGGACGACTTTTGACAATCCTAAATTCAGTTGAACGATGTCGCCAATGAGCGGACCTATACGTTACTTATGCTTTGTACAAAGTACGTTTTGCAAGTACATTCTTCATATAGACTGGCTAAATGATTTTTAATGGTATAAAAAATAACACTTAAAATTTACCTTTTAAAAGGGTTATTCTCTGTTATGGGGCGAAATCAAATGCTTAGAGTACTTTTTTATACTTATTTTTAGATATTATGAAGTTATTTTTTTAAATTTGTGATGATTATGATAAAGTGGCTCGCAAACTTGAGCCAATATTAAATATTTATAATTTACATGCATGAAATTGCATTTAAATACCCTATTTGACGATCCTTTACTTATCCTCTCTTCTCACTGTAATGACGCAAATTCTTATGATGATAAGAAAAATTAAATGTATCTCAATACTTTTTTTCCTAAGGTATCTGAATACGTTACCCACATAAAAAAATCTTTGACTTGAAAGATTTTCTTATGACTCTTTTCTGATTAATTTTACAACTAACTCCACCTCACAAATTGTTTATCTTTCAAAAGGGACCAATTAAAAAAAACAGGGTCATTTATCATCTTGTCCCACATTATCTATGCTACGGTTCAAACTAACACTTCCAATGTGACAATCGCACATTTCTTCTGAACCGGAGTGACAAAAGGTGTCATGTTACGGAGGATACCTTCGCAGGTTGTGTCATGTTTAACCTTCCTAACCTCCATGCTGGAGGAAAAATATTCCGAAAATAAATAACGTCGTGTGTATCAGACTGGTGCACGTACGATCTGCTGTCTTCCAATTACCTGATGCAGAAATAAGCGTTGGGTGCTGACTCAGGTGTCGGCCTCGCCCCCTTGTTAAACACTAAGTAGCCCGTTACTTTATCCTTGGAGGGTCACTTTGGCGCAAGTTTTTCAAGATAATAGCTTTTCATTAAGGGGGTTCAATACCCTCAAATCGGTGAAAAAATCAAAACAAAAATTATTGGCTTAAAATACTATCACAACCTTTATTAATAATGTCACAAAGTATCAAGACGATTGGAAAAATATTTTTGACATTAAAAGCCATTTTAATGTTATGGCTTCGTAAGGAAATGGGTTAACAATAAAAACTTTAAACGCGTTTTTCTCAGAACTTGATTTTTTGAACTTCCATGTTCCTTTTCTCAAAAACTATACTATGTTTTCTCGCAAACTTTTTTTATGTGATGTAATACATAGTATAGATTAATCTGAGGTTATGAAATTTAATAAAACTAAAGTGAAAAAATTTTATGGGGCAAAAAAGTGAGAAATTTCATGATTTTTTGTGTACTTTTAAACTTATTTTATTTTAAAAAATGTAACTGTTATTTAAAAAAAAAAACTTTTAACCTCAGATTAATATATAAGGTTGGTATAATACACACAGAAATTTTTAAGATGATCTGATCAGTATTTATTGTGAAAAGGTACATTGAAATTGGCCAATTTAACATTACCGATATACAACATACTGAACCCCCTTAAACACACTCTTTAAATATGTACTCTCCTGTTCCATTTGATGGCACCTCCACCTTGATAAGTAAAAACATTTATTCAAAAAGATCGCCACTACACTCCTTGCCAACCTAAGTTGGGTAAGCGCGGATGTAAAGAGTTCCATAAATTATTTGTAAATCCACCCAGAAAACATGTTTAAAACATTAATTTCGTTTAAGGTCTAACAGATTTCAATATTATTTGAGAAAATTTGGCAATTTTATCTTAATGAAAATTGTATTTTGGTTAAATTGTATTCAGATCATTTTGTATGAAAAAATAACTACAAGAGTCTCCAACAAACGGACCAACCGCGCTTTTCCCTCTTCCTTTTTACTCTTGGTTTTTACCCAAGTTAGAGTGGCACGGAGTGTAAGGTTTTAAACTTGGGCCAAAGTTACCCCATTCTACGGTTCAAAACTGGCCTACCATTTATTAATTTTACAACTTCTTCCCGTCCCGCAAATTAATTATCCCTCTCAAGGGTCCAATTATAGAAAACGTCACCAAACCCCATGTTACAGTTCAAAACCACCACTTCGGGTGTCACAGTCGCACATTCCTCCTGCCATCCTTCTTGACATCCTCTTTATGATGGATGGCACATGTCGCCAACTTCCGGTCGCACTACTCCCCCCCCCCCCTTGATATTTGACAGTTTTGGTGGGGGAGGGGGTTTGTAGAGTTTTCTATGTAGGCCTCGTTTTTTGGCATAATCCAAATACAGCTGTAGTGAAGACGAGCGAAGTTAGATAATTTTTTCTTTGGATGTTGAGTTTAGAACTGATTTTTAATTTACATCTGTATATTAAATGATTAAAAAAAACAGATTTTGGGTATGAAAATTTGCGATTGCTGTAAAAATTTTCTCTCAATTTGAAGATTTTTATCGAAGATGTTGGTAATATCGTTATTCATTTGTGAGTAAGAAATGAACTGCGTTGATTGTTTTCAAAACTTGTTTTTTGTTTGTTTTGGGGAATACTTTTTTTTAGAAATTACTGATTTATTATTTGTATTATTTCTTTATTGTTTAACTTATAAAATTAAGTTTATTAATTTGCCACTTTTTAGCTTTGGGTCCTTAGAGGTGTTCTACGTTGACATGGCCCAGTTGAGTTCTTTGAGAGAAAGGAATAATATCGGTATTTTATTTTTTACAAATTTTCCAATTGTGTGAGGATAATCGCATGTTCATTCTGTGATTAACAAAATATAAAGATAGATCACAAATGATTTTTTAATGAAAAAATCTCAACCTAGCTGAATTATGCTTCTAGGTAAGTAGGTAGGTACATATATATTCCGGCTTGTGTGCTTGGTCAGAGACCCGCTTATAAGCCTTCGTCAAGTAAGACAGTCACAGAGAAAAGTACACACAGGACGAGGGCGGGAATGGAACCCGCACCCGTTACATAGAGCAGACTGCTGGCCTACGATGCCAACCACTCGGTCATCTGGGCCCCATTATGCTTCTATAACTATTAATATTTCGATATGCCTTCTGATGCGGTGTCAGAATTGCAATTTTCTTCTCACAAATTGGATGAGATCGTCCCAGATGTTGTCCCATTGGTTGGGTGTTGTTAGTACAATAAATATAAAGTTTTTCTTGATATTAGATGGTTGTTTGAATCGCTAAATGCAAAAGCGTCCACCGATCGATTTCCCTAATCGCTTTTATTTTTACTATGATGTTGTTAGGAAGAAGCGTGTTGGAAATTCTCCAACGGACTTGGTTTCTTTTCACATTTAGTGGTTCATATATTCTCTTCGTAAATAATTCAAAAAATGTTGTGAATTTTCCAAAGGAGCCTGTCAGATGAGTAATGATTGAAGGTATAGATGCTTGTTAGTGAATTTGTCGTAACATGATTTTGCGTGTAGTATTATGAAAATAAGGTATAAATATGAATTATTAAAAGTTAGATATATACTAATGAGGCTTATTTTATAAATTATAACTTATAATTTTATTCAGGTTCATTAAATTGTATATATATTTATATATACAATAGCACCGCAGAGCCCTAGGTCACGAATGCTGAAATGGGCACGGCAGGCCTTGGCCCAGTAATGGGCTGTTGCGCCGGGGAGTTTAGTTTTTTTATTATATATATTTAAGGCTAAAATTCTCTTCATATAAAAACAAACGTTGTTTTGACAAAGATTTAATTTTTGTTTATCTATTTGAGGAATAAATATATTTCAAATTATTATTGATATTTTTTTAAAATCATTTGCTTACTCTTCATTATTTTGTCTATACTCACTCTTACTTACCAAACAAAAAATCTAAAAGAACTATAAAAGCCTATTTTCCTGTTACTGAAATAATCACTGAATTTTCTTGTAGAAAAAAAAGCAGATTTGTAACAGAGGATAATGCAGAGAGATATCTTTGAGGAATTCAAGAAAATGCGGGCAAACTTATTGTTCTGAAACCTGAAAACTACTTAAAAAATACATTTAATATAAAAAAAAGTCCGACGAATAATACCCCGTGTAGAGGGAGTGCACGTTAAATATCCTTGCAGCGTCCTAACGCTGCGTACGATGTCACCCTTAACGGTTACGTTGGGTGCCTACTCAGGTATCGGCTCGTCACTTGACTGTGGCTCTAAAATACAACGCCCATCACCAATAACCCTCATGTAGCTCTAGTGCGACGATAATTCAACCCAACGCACGTTTCAGACCTCATGCAATTACACTCCGTGCCAACCTAACTTGGGTGAAAACAGAGTAAAATGGCAGATGGAAAAGCGTGATTGGTCCGTTTGTTAGAAACTCTTATGTAAGGTAATATTTACAAACAAACTGATCTGAATACAATTTAACAAAATACACTTTTCACTCTGATAAAATTGCCAAATTTTCTCAAATAATATTCAAATCTGTTAGACCTTAAGCGAAATTAATGTTCTAAACATGTTTTTTGGATGGATTCGCAAATAATTTATGGAACTTTACATGCTCGGAAGGATCTTCTCCATAGCATATTTCTATTTACCCAACTTAGGTTGGCAAGGAGCGTATAACTCAACTCAACGCACGTTGCGACAATCTAAATCTATTATCCCAGCAGCCCAACTAAAGCCTCTATTAACCCTCATCCGCCACTCATCCGCATTTGTATCGACGGGATCAATCAGCATATCAATCCCAAATAATCTCCTATACACTTCAAACGGCCTGACAGACGGACGGACAAACGGTTGTCGACCTTATATCCCGATGCACCAGCTGGTGCAAGAAGTCTGCAGGTGCGGAAGAAAATAATATAAGGGGCCACCTCCGGGGGAGACTCGCGTGGCAAAAGCGTGTCTGTCTGTCTGGTACCGCCCTTCTTTTTCGATTGTTGGGTTTGATCGAAAAGGTGATGTGGTTAAACGAGTACGAGTGTTTTGCGGTTTTGTTACGGACATTTATATTTTTTTATGTCGCCCGTAGCACCTTTCTCTTATTATTGATAGTTATTTCGTGATATTATGTGCTTGATATATTTTATCTTATGTTTCGGAGACGTTTTTTTTTACTACTTACCGTTATTGAATATAGAGCTATGTGACGTCGGCAAACGTATTTAAGCTCATTAACTCTATGTAATTCTGAACTGAATAATAAACTAATCTGTATACTTTTTCAGTTGATGGAAGAACTGGCTAAATGTAGGTATATTCGAAGATCAAGCATTTTCAATGATGTGCAAATCAATTATGACTATAAGTCTGTAGTCATGAAAAAATGTATAGTTGATTGATGAATTATAAAAATGATTATTCATTCTATTTAATAATTACTAATAAATATGAAATTTTTGGACTTATCTCAATGGGGTTGAAAGAATCATTCGTTTTTAAGGGGTCTAAGGAGTCTTAAAAATGTGCAAAGAAGGAACTACAAAGTATAGTTTGATCTGTCATGTAATTTTTTAACTACTCAATATACAAGTATAATTTTTTTATATGTAATTCTACAAGATTTATTTATTATAAAACAAATTTTAAAATTTATGAAACTTTAGCCAAAACTAAAATAAATGATATTAAACATAAAGCTATTTTAACACATTGTGATTAGGCTTGCGCGGCAAATTTTGAGGGAAAAATTGAAAAAATGACCCAGAAAATGACTTTATATTGTACAAATATGTACAAACTAGGACTTATACCTAAATTCTCAGCTCAATTTTAATTAGAAATTATTTAAAAATGAATTCAAAATCAAAATTAAAAAAAATTTATTAATTTTTTTAGAAAAAAAGTTCTTAAAATAATTTCTAATTAAAATTGAGCTGAGAATTTAGGTATAAGTCCTAGTTTGTACATATTTGTACAATATAAAGTCATTTTTTGGTCATTTTTTCAATTTTGACCTCAAAATTTGCCGCGCAAGCCTAATCACAATGTGTTAAAATAGCTTTATGTTTAATATCATTTATTTTAGTTTTGGATAAAGTTTCATAAATTTTAAAATTTGTTTTATAATAAATAAATCTTGTAGAATTACATATAAAAAAATTTTACTTGTATATTGAGTAGTTAAAAAATTACATGACAGATCAAACTATACTTTGTAGTTCCTTCTTTGCACATTTTTAAGACTCCTTAGACCCCTTAAGTCATAGTGAAGCCGTGGTTTTGAGCCAATTTTTGCTGCAGATTCCCGGTTAAATTGATTCTGGTAATTAAATTACACATGCTTCTAACCGTGCGGTCTTCTAATTAAAGCTCTAGATTAACGGTCGCCAGTCGCCAACTGGAGACTATTACACCAAAAGTGGCTACCTAAAAATCGAACCCCAGTCGCCAAAAGTGGCTATCATATTTTTTAATTTTTGTTCAACAAATAATTAATACTGAAGCTGCATTTCTAAAATAATAATAATAAAACGCTCAGATTCGATTCTGTCGGAAAGAAAGACTTGATGACAGTTGTTACTTGTCGGTGAAATTTTCCCCTCATCATTGGCCGGTGTTTTGTGTGGATGTCGCTGAGTCGCCCTCCGTGTGACGTAAATGGAGCTGGGCGACGAAAATCTTAAATGCAAATTTGATTTTCAAATCTTGCTTTACGATCGCGGCAATTTACAAGTGATTGATTTACAGCTGATTTAAGATCTCAACTATTGTGGCGATTCGAATTCTCCGAAACTAATAGTAGATAGTAAGTACATAAATTAATTTTCTTCTTTTAACAATGGCCAATCACATAATACTTACATATTTTGTATGATCCTTTTTTTACTGTCAATCTTTTTTATCAAAAATGTCTTTAATAAAATTGTGTTTTATGGAAAATCGCAGTTTATTTTTGCCTTATATACTTAAATTTGAAACTGGCTACTATAAATCCAAATGTGGCTATCATTTTTTGTCATTCTGGTAGCCACTGGCTACTATTAAAAATTCCCAGTCTAGAGCATTACTTCTAATATATTTATATATACCCAGTTCTTTATCAGAAAGTAACCTGAAAAGTATAAAAATAATGATGTTTTTCCGCATAAAGATTTGAAGAGCCTACATGTTTGCAGAAATTTGATAGCTCTCTACAAACCTACAAGACTCTTAAATAAAATAAATACATTGAACCTTCAAATAATAATAATATATAATTGAACCACATTTGCATAATGTTACCAACAGATAATGATTATGACAGCTTAGACGCGACATTGTATCAAGTCGAAGAAGATAACCTGCTATGTTTTGACATTTCAAATTTGTTACGAAAGTATTCCCAGTCTTGAATAGCATATTAAACGTTATGTTTCTTACTTGGGCTATTTATCTGAACATTCAAACAGCTCCTACTGACAGCGGAATGTTTTAATTTACGTCCATAAATTCTTTTTCCCTAGAATTAAGAGTCTCCAACCCGGAAGCAATAACTTTAAAGACGCATTTACCATTGATTTTCCGCGACCCGAAATCTACTTTGAAAGATCAACTTATCTTCGAACTCACAAATAAACTTCTAAACTCCTGTCACCCAACGTATTGAACACGTATCACAAGCCCCGAACGTTTTATTTAAATGTCAAGATGAACATTTGTTGAGCGCAGAAGCGTTTTTTTCGTCTTCAAAGAAAAAATATGCCACTTCATTTCAGCAAAATCGTATTTAGAATATTTATTTTTCTTACGTGGCATCGATTATATCTCGTTCTTTTCATCTCATTTCTATCCTTTTAGAGATTACTTAATACATTATGCACGGCTCCTTAAAGATAGAGATCTTTATCGACGGATGATTTTCTAAAAAATATTCGGATGATAATTATTTTCTTTTTATGTATCTGTCTTTTTTTTCTTTTCATCGTCGTGTTTCGGGGCGGGCTTAGAATGTTGAGCCTCGTCATTCGTTTAGGTGACAACTAATTTATGGAGTCGAGAAACGGTATAAATGTCTTTTTATGATTTTTTTTCTTGTTTTACACCTGAGCGACTAGGGAGGGAGCAAAAAGCGATTGATCTATCTGAAAGTAGATTTCAAAATCTAATTATCTAAGGAAACGTCTTTAAGTTATGTGTAAAACGACGAATCAAAAGTTTGGGGAAAAGGGTATATAAGTCAAAAAGTTCCAAGCTGTTCAGCTTTATGGTAACTGATGTACAGACTATATGTTTCATGTTCCATATAAGATGCATTCTTTATTTTGTTTGAATCGGTAATTGTTATAATTGGTAATGACCGCAGGAGGATTTCCATATACACTTATTACCTAATTAAAAGATTAAAAGAAAACAGAATAGGTGGAAACTCCTCTATGGACATGACATCTTGTTTACTTTTAGTTATATCGAATTTGACGACGTAAAATACCTGTTTAGGAAAAAAAAAAGATTTTGGTACATTTGACGAATCTCTGCCATATGCAAGGCTAGAGATTCAGTGGGATAAAAGCAATAATTTCTTCCACAAAAAAAAAAACTACTATCCATGTCGAAATGATGTACTGATAAAGGAATGATGTTGTAAAGATATCGAAAATATCATAAGATAATAAGTTACCGTACTAGGGTTAGCTGCAGGTTGGTTGATATTTAAATTGGAAGCACACGTAAATCAAATGTAATTTCCAATGCATATATATCGAAGCTTGAATTAGTTGTAGTTTCAAAAGTAGGGTGGGGTATAGGTACATATACAATCCGGCTTGTATGCTTGATCAGAGACCCGCTTATGGGCCTTCGTAAAGTAAGACAGACACAGAAAGAAGTTTTACATTCACAGAGAACGTAAGTACACCCAGGGCGAAGATGGAAATCGAATCCGCACCCGTTACAGCTAGCAGACTGCTAGCGTTATGGTCTAAACCACTCGGCCATCCGGGCCCCAGCTTCAAAAGTACTTGAAAATAAAAATAAAAAATGCTCAATCAATGGGCATGTGTCAGGTCTTGAGTGGCAACATAAATGATGAATGAAGATAAATCCTTCCTCGGGCTTCGGATTGGTGAATCAATGTAATGTGGAACAAATCGTCAATCGAAGGTATATCAGGAATGCAATACGGAAGGAAATACGGCATCTGAAACAGGCCAATAAGAAAAAACGAAATAATACTTTTACCAATTTATTAAATATGAAAATAATGATCCTCTCTACACACACTATGTATTACAAAAAATGCTTTTTATTCGTTTACTTCCTTGGTATTTAATTAAATAATTGGGGGATGTATTTCATTAAATAATTGCTCGTTTCCGTTCCTGCCTTAATTCTACAATGCTTTTACGACAACACACCATCACGCTACGTTTATTTTCTTAATCAATTTATGCATTTTTCTCTTTAAAAGACAATATTTTTATTTATATATCCTGTCTTCACAATACTTACATTGCTAATTAACACATATTAGTTGGGAAATGCATATGAATGCATATTGCATTACAAAAACATATTTTTTTTACATATACCAACAACAATTATATTGATTTGTTTGTTTAGCAAAGAAATAAGTGAACTTATTTTTTAGAAACACTGCTATTAATTGTTCTTAGAGCAGTACATGAAAAACAATTAATTATCTTACTTTAATTGACTTAACTCTACTCTTTTCTGGGAGAATGAGGAATTATATATAAGTTTTCTAATAAGTTTTCCCGAACAGTTTACTTTCTTTAATATTAGGTACATATGCCTACATGTGTTGTCATTTTTATGCGTCGAAAGGTAATATTTTACTCTTAATCAAATAATGGAAAACACTTTAAAAAGATATATTTTTTATGAATAGAAGTTTTCAAATACATAAATTCTTTTTGGTAAGCCTGTTTGGATCAAATATTGTATCTTCTCAATATATATATATTTTAAATGCATTTTTCTTTACCTATAACAACAATAATTAGCTGTTAAAATATCTTAATTATTTTTTAAATAAAATATAATAAAGTAGGGGTAAGTGGTGTACCTTGGACATATGTGTACCTCGACCCTATGCCGATTCTAGCTCGATTAGATTATATATTGAAACAACACCACATGCAGTTAAAGTATTTGCTACCAAGGAACTCAGTGAAGCTCTATCCGTTTGTTTAAAAGGTCAATTTATTAAAGAGGTTTCAAAAAACTAAATTCACAGTTCAAAAGTAAATTTTTGTCAGATTCTTTAGTGTATTTTTATACTCAAATATGTAGTCTTTATTCAGAAACGATGGTTATGCAATATAACGCAAAGTTTTAGCTATAAAACAGTGTGCTTGAAATTAAGTTAAATCTAACCTTTACTTAGTGATTAACTATTTTGTTTTTGATATCCAAGTGGTGTACCTCGAACCTAATACAAGTGATGTACCTTGGACTGGTCCAAGGTACACTACTTTAGGTCTTATATGCTTCAGATTGCTGAAAACCTTTTAAAAATTCAAGTAAATTTTTTCCTTTTGAAAAATTAAGTATTTTAAGCTATTAGTATGCAACCCTTATTTGTAAATCTAGAAGAATGGAAATTTGTAAGAAAATTCTAATTGAAGGCATTCCCCCACTTATTTTTTTCCCACTTTCACCACTGGCATGCTCATCTAAAAATATATTCTTTATAATAAATATCTAAGCAGAACGTTCTTTTTACGTTTAGGTCTAGTTGTATAAACATAGGGGGAAATATTTGAGTTTTTTTTTTTTTTCAAATTTAAGACAGAGAGATAGTCAAATGTTTCTCTATGGCATGAAGTAACACTTTCATTTTATGATGCATTTTATCGGATACACCTGAGAAAGATAGCATTGCAGCTGAAAAAGCCAAAAGGGCTTAAAAAAAACTAAGGCAATAAAAATCCTTACTAAGCCAATTGACCTAACATAACCAACTACTACAATCTTGGCAAAAAATAAGAGTAGGTTTGTAAAATGTATTTTTGAATTTCATGTGGCTAATAAATATTGATTTTCGGACTGTAAATCGAGTCTCTCTACCAGTTAATAATTGGTCCAAGGTACACTACCGGTTGGACCAAGGTACACCGCCGGTAGTGTACCTTGGTTCTAATTACAATTTTCTATATTTATTTTTTAAAAAGTTGAAATTATTTAAATAACATGTTAAAATAAATATATGTTGTATATAACAACATAAAGTATTTAGTAAAAATATTTTTATTCACTTTTAGCAAGTAATTAAGAAATTAAAAATTGAAAAGTCAAAATAGGTCCAAGGTAACCCACCTTCCCCTATATATAGCAGAAAAGCTTATATAGCAACAAAACAGCGTTCTAAATTACATCATAGTTTTAGTTAATAGTTAAGTTTTGTAATATAATTAGTAGGAGTAAATTACTCTGTGAGCTAATATAACCACATGGGAGAATGGTGGGTGGATTAACTAACGTAGTTAAGGAAATTAACTAGTCAGGAAAGGCTAAATTAGGTAATTGGACATATTATCTCTTAGATGCTCAAAGAACTCCAACTTTTAAATAATTTGTTGAGTCATTCTTCTTAGAACAAAAATAAACCTTGATTGAATAAGTGAAAATTTGAAAATAGTTCGTACTTATAAAAATTTCAAAAGAATTTTTGTATGTTGTCATCCGTAAGTGTAATTAGCAATACATCTGATTATTTTTATAATTTGATAAAAAATTTCTACATATGATGTTAAAAAGCACAATTTTTTTGCAAAGTGTCATCATACATTGCACTTACAATTTGATGTTGACTATAATTTTTTTTTCCATCAGCACGATGATATCCTTTTTTATGACAAATGATATTACCTTCAAGTTTACATATCAAGCCAATATCAAGAAGTGGTATACGCTATTACAATACACTTTGGGGGCTGCTAAGTACTCCACAAACTCATTCTATCGAGGCGGGGCTGGGGAGCCCAGTCGGTTAAGCACTCGCTTAGCATGCGGAAGGTCCCAGGTTCGGGTCCGGGCATCGCCAAAAATAGCTGCCGACCTATAAACGGCTCGTGCAGTCAGAAATGTCCGACGAATAATACCCCGTGCAAGGGAGTGCACGTTAAATATCCTTCAAAGTCCTAACGCTGCGTACGATGTCGCCCTTAACGGTTGCGTTGGGTGCCTATTCAGGTGTTGGCTCGTCACCTGACTGTGGTTCTAAAATACGACGCCCGTCGCCAATAGCCCTCGTGCAGCTCTAGTGCGACGTTAATTCAAACCAAACCATTCTATCGAGATTTAAAAATACTTCCAGGATATAATAACAAAATTTCAGCTTTTTGTAAACCATATTTGAATCGTTAAATGTAAAAGGTCAAATTCGCTTAAAAATATCCGCACAAATTTCTCCATTTACTGAAATTTTGAATGGTAAAATCTTTGTGGAGAATTCTCCAAGTGGTCATGACCTTTTTTTACGCCTTTTTAACCCTGAAATGCATGAATTTTTTTCCATCCCTAAGAAATATATTTCTATCTTTAATACTCGTATATTATCGGAAAAACACTGAAAAAAAATTAACTGTATTGGAATTTAAATAATTTCAATTTTTTAAAAATTTGCCATATGGCAAAAACCAACTACAAAATTCCAATTTTATAACAATAATAAGCAAACTACTAAATGTATTTTAAAATAACCCTCTTGAACTATAATTAATTTTTAAAAACAATTTATTTGAAATTTTGTACTAATATTATTATACTTTGAATACTGCCAAAGACGTAATTTCACAACAGTTAATAACTTCACTCGTTAATTTTGAATACACTTTTACTATTGTCATCTATGAGGGTTATTAGTAGCTAAAACTTCAAAATGGAATGTAATAGATAAAAAAACACAGATTTGCCGAAAAGAAACTCTATTTTAATAGAATGAAATAGATTATGTTACTTGTTGCCATATGGTAACAGTGTGCATTAGAGAGTTAACGGTAAGGTGAAAATTTTAGAAATGTTAATTTTTAATCAAATCCAAACAGGATTTAAAAAACTTTTTAAATATTTTTGGTGCGACTGCGCGAAATTAAGCTGAAGGCAATCATGGCTGATATTGCCAGACATGTCGTCACATTTTCCCCATATCCAGTTTAAGTTAGTTTAATTTAAACTATTATCACACTAGAGCTACATGAGGGCTATTGGCGACGAGCGTCGTTATTAAGATCCACAGTCAAGTGACGAGCACCTGCGTAGGCACCCCTTTATCCTGTGTTCAGTAGCTTTATTGCATAGTCATACATTTCATAGGAAAATTCTGTGTTTTTTTTGGTACAGTTAGAGTTCCGCTTATCCGAAAGGTACGGGACCAAAACTGAGCAGCAAAAATAAAAAATTACTGCATATTTTGAGAAATAATTCCAACTTTGTAAGCAAGTATTTATTTTTTGAATATTTATTTATGCGTATACATTTCTTATTTTAACTTAAAGGTTTGGGAATTTTTTTTGATAAACCTATTTTCGGATAACCGGGATTCGAATAAACGGGACTAATGTTGCACGATTTGCTGAACACTGAATTTATAAACAACTCATTTTGTATTTATATTTTCAACAATATATTTATAAATATATTTTAAAAATTACGGAAATTATTTGCCGATATTCGTTATCATCGACATACAATTTGCTTGACACATTTTATTTGATTTTCGAAAACTGCCTTGGTTTAATTGTCTTCTTCTACTAGTATATACTCCACTACAAGAAGCCAAAATAGTCCCTTTGTACAGTTTTTTTAAACAAAATAATTTCCAAAGGATTTTGAGGTCATTTAACCCCCAAACAACCACACCCTTCAAATCGAATCGAACCTTTATTCGAATCGAATTCTGAACTTGCCGCTTCCTCTCTCCCGCCCTCTTTTCCTAGAAAATCGTCTTGGTCGCATCCGCCGCCAAAAAAAAAAAAAAAAACCGCCAAAATTATTTATCATCCCAAATATCGCCAAGCGTGAAAAATATGATCAAAATCACCAGATACGTAAAGCTGCGGGGGAAAAAAACTCTTCACCCAGAAATATAAAAACCGTGCGCTGACGCACACTATCTAGATGAGACGCGTAATGGTAGGAAGTTGACCCTTTCGTTTAAGGGGTCATAGGAGTCTTAAAAATGTGCAAAGAAGTTACTACAAAGCATAGTTTGATCTTTCATGTAATTTTTTAACTACTCAATATATAAGTATAATTTTTTTTATATGTAATTCTACATGATTTATTATCAAACAAATTTTAAAATTTATGAAACTTTAGCCAAAACTAAAATAAATGATATTCAACATAAAGCTATTTGAACACACTGAGATTAGGCTTGCGCGGCAAATTTTGAGGTCAAAATTGAAAAAATGACCAAGAAAATGACTTTATATTATACAATTATGTACAAACTAGGACTTATACCTAAATTCTCAGCTCAATTTTAATTAGAAATTATTTTAATAACTTTTTCTAAAAAAATTAATACAAAATTTTAAATTTTGATTTCAATTTTTTTTAAATAATTTCTAATTAAAATTGAGATGAGAATTTAGGTGTAAGTCTTTGTTTGTACATATTTGTACAATATAAAGTCGTTTTCTTAATTGGTCATTTTTAGCCTACTTTTCTTTTTTTTTAATTCGAAGAATTAAAAAAAAATGAAAAAGTAGGTATTGACATGCGGTCGATGTCCGTCCGTCCGTCCGTACCACCCTTCCAAAATCAGTTCTAGCAATCCGATCTTAAAAATTCTTTTTTTATTAGAAAGGTATAACCTCAGACACCCAACTTTCATACTTTTTGTCCGTCTGTCTGTACGATAGGACGGACATAAATCTACTATTTGACGACGAATTTCCCATTGAATTAGCATTGAAATTTAATTTCGAGTCATTTAAATCGCTGAATTTAACTACAAATGCTGCGGACAAGTGAGATACGTCAAAAAATTCAGCGCATCGAAATGAGAATACATTGAAAATTTCAGAAAAGAATTCGAATTCTAAGTACTTCAATTATTTAAAAAACTGCAAAGTTTAATGCTCATTTGAAAAGCATAGGAAGCCATTTTTATTAGAATTAAATCACCATTGCCATCGCAACAATCGCGCGAGAAGCTTTAATTCTTTTAGACAATGAATTAAAATAAATTCATTTTTGCGACATCTATCAATTTGAAATGACGTCAAATATATTTAACTTCGAGTGTCTTTGTATAGTGGTATGTAATGTTTTCATTCTATTTAAAAGCGAGAACTATTACATATTCATTCTTTGAAATATAAAATTTTGCAAACGATTTAAGTAATAATTATTTAATTTTCGAAATAAAATAATTGAAACTAGCCAATTTATAGCGGGTAAATGTTTAATATAGAATTAATGCTGTGTTTGGCGCCTTTTTACCTGTGGAAGCGAATTAAGTGACAGATTCTGTTACAAACCTACTTGTTAATTTACATTTCCTATTTTAAGTGAATTTTGAAGTAGTTTTATGGTTTTTGTTCTGCGAATAATTAAATATATATATTTGTAACTGCAAATAATCATGTGGACGATAAGTAATATTTATTTTATTGGCGATAGAAAATTAATGAAAATAATTGCTTTAGAAGTTGAAATTATAGCTGGATGCTGTGTTTAGTGAAATTTATTCTAATGTATATAAATTTAATGTAGAAACGGTTGTTGAAGTCACTTACTGTAACGAACCTAGTTTTTTCAAGATAAGAATTTTAGTAAGTATTTAAGTAACAGGAAAGTAGGCTATTTTAGTTCTTTTAGAACTTCTTGTTTCAATTTTGACCTCACAATTTGCCGCGCAAGCCTACTCCCAATGTGTTCAAATAGCTTTATGTTTAATATCATTTATTTTACTTTTGGCTAGAGTTTCATAAATTTTAAAATTTGTTTTATATTAAAGAAAATTACAAATAAAAGAATTATACTTATATATTGAGTAGTTAAAAAATTACATGAAAGATCAAACTATACTTTGTAGTACCTTCTTTGCACATTTTTAAGACTCCTATGACCCCTTAAGAATGAGTGAAGCGCACGGTTTTCTAATATAATTTAAATTACATTTGTTTCAAAAATATATATATATAAAAATTGCATCAAATCATATATTAAATACTCTATTATTATTTTTAAATAACCTTTTCTCGTTTCAGGTTACTTCAATGTTGAAGAAAAAGAACAGTTAAATGTGAGTTTTTGTTTATTTTTTTATATATACAATACAATATTATCTATATAGCTGCAGAGTATATCGCAACCTTAAAACAAGAGTGTGAATAACCAGTATAAATATTGTCCAATCAGCCTACGTTACAGCTCTAAACTGTACAATTATTTCTAATTGCAATTTCTCGGCTATTATGTAACACTAAGAAGAAATTTTTAAAGTGTAAGGACATTGTGTGGAGACGCACCCCATTTAATTGAACTTTAAGTTTGCATCATTACCATTAAACACCTAAATTATTTTTATAGGGGGGGGAGGGTATAGGGATAATAGTAATAGCAGTGATGGGCAAATTTTAATTGCAAGAACTATTAAAGATTAACAATTAACTAATTGGTAAATGCAACCACAACAATTGACAATTCATCGATTGTAATTGTGGAAAATTATAATTAGCAATTATTTAATTGTTAACTATGGTAGGAACAATTAACAATTATTTAATTGTTAACCGTAGTAGTAACAATTAACAAATAATTAGTTTTCAATTGTTTGTTAATTTTAATTAAAATAACAGTTAAAATTTCTTAAGTCTAAGACCTATAGACAACACTCGGTTACAGCTTAGTTTTCCTAAATCTTTACTCATTTCGTTTTAACACATTAAGTTAAATGTTAGTTTTAATTGTTTCATAAAACAACTAAAAATATAATTGCAATCATTTCAATTGTGAGTTACAATTGACATACGTTAATAAAAATTAATTTAAGTGCGAGGTGCAATTAAAAGTTCAATTGTGATTAATTTTAATTGCAATTACTTTTTTAGTCAATTAACAAAATAATTGACAAATTAATTTATTAATGCCCAACACTGGTAAGTAGTACGTGAGAATTCTTCTCGAATGTGCATTTGTGTGCAATCTCTACATTCATTCTTTTACATTCATTCAAATGCAAGGTATTCCGAACGTGGACATTTCCATTAATGAATTCACAATCCTCTCGTAGTTAGGGTTTTTGTAGTCCGATCCATTTTGAGTCTTCAAAGTACTCATTTTTAACCTCTTGCGACCTGGTTTTTTCATTTGAGGACATTTTTTAAAACCTCCCCCATAAACAATTACATTAATTTGTTCCGAAATTGACCTGGTCCGATAGAAGAAGATACAAATATCAGTTTTCAGCCTTTGATAACAAGCATCGGTCATTTATTTCTATAAAAAAATGAAGCTGAAAGAGGGTTAGTACGATATTACCGTTCTTGAAAAAATTATTAAATTTTTTTTTTCAAGCGTTTCAGACAGTTCTTTTAGCAGTTAATTTTGAAAGCATTTTGAAATAAAAAACTGATAAAATAATGTTACCTATAAATAAGCGATACGGCCTTTTTTGTTGCATTTATTTCACAGAATATGAGTATTTTTAGAGTTTAAGGCGTGTCCCTAAGTACCTATTAAAATGTTTTTTTTTTTTTAATTTTTTTCAATAACATACTTTTTAGCGTATATTTGTATGAAAAGTATGTTTAGATAAAAAAAATATTTTTATCGTGTAGGTTGCTCGGGTTTTAAGAGGTTGAGAACCTTATTCTTTGTAATCCATTTTTAAAAGTGAACATGGCAAATATATTATTAAACTTCCGTCGATTGTTCAAGAAGTGGCACCCTTCCAAATGTGTATGTAACTCAACCCTCAAAAATTCGATATTCTTCGTGAAATTTTATACCATGACCCCGTCCGCTTTTGTATATAGTAGCCATACAGCTTAGAGGATTTTCATTTTTCTAATGCTCGAATTTTCCCACTCAACAGGGAACGTCGGTTTTTTTTTTTTCCAAATGTGACTCTTTTCATCTGTGTAACAAAAGAAAGAAAAGGAGATATTGTATAAGTTTTTTTTATCGCACAGTGTGTTTACTGATATCAAACCTATTGATAAACAATTTCTTCGGAACGCTGCACTAATCTAGCAAAAGACTCTGCAATAGTAAAATTATTTTTGTCATTTGGATATATTTAAAATGTTTAAACAATGAAATTTTTATATGTTCTTATTTTCGCTAACTGAAAACTGTAAGCTCTGGTAAATCCAAATTTGCACTTACCCCTTTAAGAGTTAAAGCAAACAGACAAGGTATAAATATTAATATAAGGCAATTGATTGATAAATATTAATATATTAATATCAGGGAATATTAAGGCAAATGTATGAACACTTGTTTTCATGGCAAGATATTTCAATTGTCAACTCAATAATATTTTTTAAAATGTATTTCTTTAATTATTTGTCGGTGGTAAATGGCTTAAGAGATAATAAGGCTTAAGAGATAAATAGAATGGCTTAAGAGATTCTTTAATACTTTAAATTTCAAAATTTGACAAAATCTTAAATATATTTGCGATGCTAGAAAAAAAATGGCAGTTTGTAAATGAGTTTATACGTATATTCTTTCAAGAGTCAATTGATTTGACTTTATTCATGCAAAATATGAATGAATGCCCACCTCTAGTGTTTTTATAGAATAAAGCATCGAAAAAGCATTAAAAAAAAATCAAGCGAACTCTTCGATTTTAGATTTCGAACGATTCTCTGCGAGCTGCCAACTGAAAGGTCAAAGACTTCGAAAATATTACACAAATTATTTCTTTGTGTGTTCACCTGCTGAATAAAATGAATAGGTGCATTACGGAAAAATTGAGAGGTTATTAGAAGAATATTGACGACTTTTTTTTGTATATTACTTATTGCAAGATGGCATCAAACTCTTATATTTAGAATTCTAAGAACGATCGTATTTTTGTAATTGAAGTGCGTTTAGAAATATACTTATCCATTTTTTATTTTCTTATTTTGTCTGTGAGTAATTCTGTATTTTTTCTGCGTATTTGCTTTGATAAATCGTTTTCAATTCCAAAAGCTCTAGTTTTAGGCCTTTACTATAGCTATGAATACAATTTTTAATTGTTTAAAGGACGACAAATGACGACACGATTGCGGATTTTCCTCAATTTAAATCTGCTTAAAAAAGTTTTTTCGGAGCAATTTTTATAGGTCGATGTTTACATAATCCAAGATCACTTTATAATCGAAAAAATTAAACCTATAAACGGCCCGTTCAAAATGTCCGATCAAATATACCCCAATAGCAGTCGTTTTGTGGCCAATAGCAGTCGTGTAGCTCTAGTTCAACAATTATTAAAAGTAACTTAACTGTAAAACTAAACATTAAGTTAGTGTATCAATTAAATAATCTCGAATTTTAATATTGATTTAAAAGACACGTATTGTCGTTTAACCCAAACAATCGTAGCCGGCAATTCTATGCCATATCTGGTAACCCCGAAAAATTGGTATCATTGCAACTTTTGGCGAAATTAACATATAATTCTTAAGTTTTTCTAAGGTTTTTGAATTTTTTTCTTAACGATTTTAAATATTTACTTTTTCAAAATCAATTCTTCGTCATTTTAATGAACCACGTCATTTTTATGAATCTGGTCTGCAATTTAATGAATTCTTCCCGGTACGTAAAAGTTTATCTTCTTGGTCGGCCATTTTGTTTGATGTCATTTCGACTTGGCGAGATTTTCGAAAAGAATCCAAATCCGGCCACGATTCTTTAGGTTAACCGTACTGTCAAAGTTTTAACTTCAAAATTAATATTCCCACAAGCCTATTTGAACTTTCTAGAGCCATTCAGAAGATTAGCACAAAAGCCACGCAATCAACACTTAAAGCACAATAGACGTAAAGAAACATTTACGCGTGAAAAGTTCTCTACAAGTTGTTACTAGCCTTATCTTATGAAAGTTACAAAGATCGCAATAAAAATAACGTTTTTTTTCTAATGTCTGCTGGATTGCCAATAAAAAAAACTTCAGAGTAGATACTTAAAAAAAATTCTCCGAGAATCACTCTTTCCTATGGAAGTATTCTTTCACAATAGAGATGTGAAGCATGCGTTACTTTTTTAGAGATAAGTGTTTGTGGATTAGGTTGCTCTCACTTACTTTTGAAATTAAATTGTCTCAATTTTTAAATTTTTAAGCTATGTGCGACTAGGTTGTAAATATTTCATCTGAAGCTTTACATAAACAGATATTTTGTAACGTATGAAAAGGTTCGTCCCGTTCTGTTCGGGCTCCCTTCCGCTAAAGAAATAAATCTGACAATTTCTATAAATACATTAAATTTAAACCCAACTATCATCAAAACATGTATGCGAGAGATTGCAGATGAAGCCTGCAATTCTATGTTTTTTTAACAATTGCAAGGAGTAGAACATGAGAAAAAGGTAACCCCTTTCTGTTCGGGCTCCCTTCCAGTGATGAAATAAAGCTATTAATGGTACGAAATAGACTAATTTTAAATTAACTATTATCAAAACATGTGTTAAAAAGCTGCAACTGAAGACATGCAATTTTATGATGTTTAAAGATTACGTGGAGTAGTAACATGTGAAAAAGGACCCATCCGTTCTTTCCGGGTTTCTTTCCGTTAATGAAATAAAGTTGATAATGGCTATAATTTTTTTAAAAATTAACAAGTTATGAGCACAAGTACACTCTTAAAACAAAAGAGTGAAATACATTCCAGTAGGATAAGTGCATTTTCGACACTGGAAAGGAGTGAATGTTAACTGAGACTGAGTTAAAATCACTTGTTTGGAGTGATCCTGTTCGAGGTTTAAAACACACAGGATCCACTCCTTTCGAGGAAGTGCATTTTCCAGACTGGAGGAGTGAAAATTAACTCAGACTGAGAGAGTTAAAATTGCTCATTTGCTTTAAGAGTGTAAGAAGATTGCTGGGAAAACATGTAATTTTATGTGTTTTTCTTTTACAATTGCAAGGAGTAGTAACATGTGAAAAGGTCCGTTCGGGCTCCCTTCCGCTAAAGAAATAAATATGACAATGGCTCTAAATACATTAAAGTTAAATTAAACTATCATCTCATCAAAATATGTGTGCGAGAGATTGCAGGTGAATTTCATGTTCTTTAACGATTGCAAGGAGTAGAATATGTGAAAAAGGGATCGTCCCGTTCTGTTTGGTGGGCTCCCTTCCAGTAATGAAATAAAGCTGACAATGGTGCTAAATAGATTAAATTTAAATTAACTATTACCAAAACATGTGTGAAAAGCTGAGAAAATTGCAAGTGAAAACATGCTATTTCATGTTCTTTAACGATAACGAGGAGCAGTAACATGTGAAGAAAGGATCATCTGTGTTAGGGCTCCCTTCCAGTAACGAAATAAAGCCATGCTAATGGCTCTAGATTGATTAAATTTAAATTTACTATTATCAATACATGTGTTAAAAAACTGCAACTGAAAGCATGTAATTTTATGTTATTTAAATTTTACATGGAGTAGTAACATGAAAGATTGTAAGCATGCTATTTCATGTTCTTTAAACGATAACGAGGAGTAGTAACATGTGAAGAAAGGATCATTCCGTTCTTTTCGTTGGGCTCTCTTCCAGTAATGAAATAAAGCTGACAATGGTACTAAATAGTAAATTAAATTTAAATTAACTATTACCAAAGCATGTGTGAAAAGTTGCGAAGATTGCAATTGAAAACATGCTATTTCATGTTCTTTAACGATAACGAGGAGCAGTAACATGTGAAGAAAGGATCATTCCGTTCTGTTCGGGCTCCCTTCCAAGTAATGAAATAAAGCTGACAGGTATCAAATAGATTAAATTTAAATTAACTATTACCAAAGCATGTGAGAAAAGCTGCGAAGACTGCAAGTGAAAACATGCTATTTCATGTACTTTAAAGATAACGAGGACTAGTAACATGTGGAGAAAGGATTATTCCGTTCTGTTCGGGCTCCCTTCCAATAATGGAATAATGCTAACAATGGTGCTAAATAGATTTAATTTAAATTAACTATTAACCAAAACGAAAAGTTGAGAAGTGAAAAAATGCTTTTTCATGTTCTTTAAACGATAACGAGGAGCAGAGTAACATGCGAAGAAAGGATCATTCCGTTCTGTTCGGGCTCCCTTCCAGTAATGAAATAAAGCTGACAATGGCTCTAAATAGCTTGCGAAGAGTTTATTGCCTCCGGGAGAGAGGAGAGGAGATAGAAATCAGCGCATTTGTTTGGGTCCAAGGACAACGATAACTTGCCGCACCCCGACGCGGGATTCGCTTCGAGATAGCACATATCTAGCAGCTCAGGTAGTGTAGACTGGTCGAAAATACATTTTTCGGATAAAATTACGTTGATTTTACGTCATTTTATGCTAATTGCGTAGTGGCATAACTGATACTAAACTAAACTAAACTAAACTCCTCGGCGCAACAGCCTATTACACTCTTAAATCAAACGATTGAATTTAACTCAGTCTGAGTTGATTTCACTCCTCCAGTCTGGAAAATGCTCTTCTCCCAGATGAGTGGATCCTTTGTGTGGTCCGTCAGCCATCACTCCAAACGAGTGATTTTAACTCAGTCTGAGTTAATTTTCACTCCTTTCGGTGTCAAAAATGCACTTCCCCTATAGGAGAGGATTTCACTCTTTTGTTGTGTTAAACCTCCAACAATATTAACAAACAAACGAGTGATTTTAAGGCGATTAGGAGCAATTTAGGGCGATTACGCGCCATTTAGGAGTTCATTTCACTCCTTTACAGTGTGATTGTCGAAAATGCACTTCTCCTATAGGAGTGGATTTCACTCTTTTGTTTTAAAAGATTAGTGGGCCAAGACCTGCCCTGCCGTGCCCATTTCAATTACCCTCTGGGGTGCTAGGCATATGTCCCGGTAAGTGGTCAGACTCACGCGGAACCCCCAGTGTTTAGTTCCCAAGCATGCTTGGTACCCATTTTATCGACCCACTCAAGGGATGAAAGGATGGGTCAAACTCGCCTAATCCGGGATTCAATCCCTGGACCTTTGGCGTGGCAATGCGAAACACTACCACTAAGCCACTGGGCGTCATAAGTAATACTAATTATGTTTACTATAACTTGTGATTCGACACTGTCTTTTGCTCAAGTAGTGTAGACAGGTTGGAAAGAAGGATAAAGATACGTTTATTTTACGTCATTTGGATATGCTAATTACGTATAGGCATAACTAATATGGTATAACTTGAGCCCCGACATTGGACTCGCTTCGAATAGTATATATCTAATAGCAGCTCAGGTAGTGTAGACTGGTCGGAAGGACAACGTTTTTCGGATAAAAAAGACGTTAATTTTACGCCATTTTTGCATGTTTTACTACACTCTTAAAACAAAAGAGTGAAATCCACTCCAGTTGGAGAAGTGCATTTTCGACACCGTAAAGGCATGCATATTTACTCAGACTGAGTTAAAATCATTCGTTCGGAGTGATCCTGTCGGAGGTTTAACGCACAAAGGATCCACTCCAAAAGGAGAAGTGCATTTTCCAGTCTGGAGGAGTGAAATCCACTCGGACTGAGTTAAATTAGGAGTGTTTGTTTTAAGAGTGTAATTACGTAGTGACATCAGTAATACTAATACAATTTAATATAACTTGCGCTTTGACACTCGCTTTTACGAGAAAAATCAGCAGCTCTGGCTGAGGTAGTGTAGACTGGTTGGAAAGACCGCTTTTCTTGATAAAAAGACATTAATTTTACGTTATTATGATATGCTAATTACGTATTGGCATAACTAATACGATTTATTTAATATAACTTGTGCTCCAATACGGGACTAGCTTCGTGGGTGAGAGCAGATATTTATCAACTCAAGTAGTGCAAACTGGTTGAAAAGATATTTTCGGGTAAATGGGCGATAATTTTGCGTCATTATAATTACTATTAAGTAGCGCCTTAACTAATAAGATTTAATGTAACTTGCGCAACACATGGGACTCGCTTCGAGATAGATGTATATTGTCTACATTCTTAAAGCAAAAGAGTGAAATCCACTCCAGTAGGAGAAGTGCACTTTCGACACTGGAAAGGAGTGAATATTAACTCAGACTGAGTTAAAATCTCTCGTTCGTTTTAAGAGTGTAGCGAGTAGCTTCCTAACTAATAAGATTCAACATAATATGCGTCCCTACATGGGACTCGCTTCGAGATAGATGATGTCTAGTAGTAGCAACTCAGGTAGTGTACACTGGTCGAAAAGACGGATAAAACAAGCTAATTTTACGTCATTATGCCACTATTATATAATAATGACAAAGTTCAGCATTTTCTAGATTTTAAATTTGGTGTTGAGGGTATTTTAGAAGAAAAAGTAGGTCTAACAATTTTTTTTTTAAGTACAACCATATTACGTAAAAATTACCACAGGAGCTTACAAAAATCGAGACAACATTTATTTAAAAAACGTTCCCAAACACGTTTAATCCTTCCAAAAGAGCAGCTTGCGTGATTGTCGATAAACATAAATTAATCGCTAAATGTAAAAAGAGTTTAAGTCCACAAATGTATCTCCCTACAAGCTCTTTGCACTGAAATGTTGAAAAGAGAAGGCTAATGGGAAATTCTCCTAAGGAAAACCTAATGGGAATCGACCCCATTGTACAGTTAGCGATCCAAATATTACAGAGATATTGCGTGACTTCTCTAATGAAAGTTGGTAGGAGGTGTTGAGAACTTGTTAAATGCAAAGAAGTTCACTGGAAGTTAAAATTGCATTGACCCTTTTGGATGAATAATTGCAGATTCTTATGTTTTTTATATTTTTGAATATTTTTCTTTGGAATTCTCGGATTTGAACTAAAATTAACACATTTATTTTGTGTACTTTTTTCTAAAATTTGTTTAGTTTCCAAAAAAGGAAGTAGTTCATAAGAACTTTGATTTTTATTTAACCCTTTCAGTCCCAGTGATGCCATTTTGCATCATCATGTTTTTATTATAATAAAAAAAATTAATAATAGGGGTTTGACAATATAAATATATTATATTACAAAAATATTAAGAATTGAATGAAAGAATCGAATTCGATTTTGATGTGCTTTAATGATATCATAAAATGGCTATAGAAATGAAAAATTGCAAAATGAAAATATTCTAAAATGATGATGCCCTTACCCTTTCAGTCCCAGTGCTGCCATTTTGCATCATCATGTTTCTTATATAAATTAAAAAAATATAATAGGTATAATCTCTTGGGATTAAATAAAAAAATATTCTCTAATAAAAAAAGTTTGAAGAATCGAATGATGTGCTTTTGATATCATAAAAAAAATATAGACGACGGGAAAAAAAAATTTAAAAATGATGATGCATTTGATAAAAATGGAATGAAAGGGGAAAACCTTTTCCACTTGTATAATATAAGTGCAAAATGTCAGTTATAGTGACTTTTGTGGAATTTGAGTCAATACCATGAATGAAGAATGCATTTGAACAATATTTATTTTTGAAAATATCAAATAAAATTACAATATAAAACATCAGTACAAGTACTTATATCTGCGAATCTTCAACCATAACCATGGTAGTGATATGACGCCTTTGCCCAACCTTGGCCACCTAAGTTGGGGTAACTAGAAATATCGTCATAAAAACATTCAAATTAAGTTCATATGTCTGCGATATCCTTCAACATTAAACCATGTTGAGTATATGTGTTATACGCCTTTGCCAACCTAAGTAACTAACTAGATGCCTATGGAGAAGATCCTTCCGCTGATGTAAAGAGTTCCATAAATTATTTGTGAATCCATCCAGAAAACATGTTTAAAACATTAATTTCGTTTAAGGTCTAACAGATTTGAATATTATTCGAGAAAATTTGACAATTTTATCAGAATGAAAAGTGTATTTTGGTTAAATTGTATTCAGATCATTTTGTATGTAAATATTACCTTACAAGAGTTTCCAACTAACAGACCAATCGCGCTTTTCCCCTTGCCTTTTTACTATTTGCTTTTACCCAAGTTAGGTAGGCACAGAGTGTAGCTGCTAATTTCTCAAAATCTTTAGTTTTGGGCCAAGCGGATGCTTACAAGGCCGGCACGTGCCACAAAGATATAGAAGGTGCCACAAGAAGACAGCTGATTGTTGTCGACGAGGGCATTTAAAATCTTCCGATGGCAGGGGTGTACCGAGAGGGAGGTTTGGTCGATGACGGGCAGTCAGCTGTCTTCTGAGAAAGGTATTTAAAGGAGGGGACGATAAGCAAGCTTACTTGGCGATAACCGAGATTTCACCTGTTGAGGATGTTGCTCAATGTGTCCAATAGTCTTCGTCGTTCACTAATTGTTTCTCTACACTCTTAAAACGAACGAGCGATTTTAACTCAGTCTGAGTTTATTTCACTCTTCCAGTCTGGAAAATGCACTTACCCGGAAGGAGTGGATTCTTTGAGTGTTAAGCCTTCGACAGGATCACTCCAAACGAGTGATTTTAACTCAGTCTGAGTTAATATTCATTCCTTTCCAGTGTCGAAAATGCACTTCTCCAACTGGAGTGAACTTCACTCTTTTGTTTTAAGAATGCAAAAAGTAATATAAAATTGTAATTGTCGGACACTTGAAAGCCACGTGACTTACGTGGCTTCAGCCAATCAGAAACGTCAAAAACGCTGAAAGTACACTCTTAAAACAAAAGAGTGAAATCCACTCCAGTTGGAGAAGTGCATTTTCGACACCCTAAAGGCATGCATATTTTCTCAGACTGAGTTAAAATCACTCGTTTGGAGTGATCCTGTCGGAGGTTTAACACACAAAGGATCCACTCCAAAAGGAGAAGTGCATTTTCCAGTCTGGAGGAGTGAAATCCACTCAGACTGAGTTAAATTCGGAGTGTTTGTTTTAAGAGTGTAAGTGTGGCGGTGTGCTTGTTTTGTGCCGGGTCTGCTTCAGGTTGCGTTCCGTGGCTTTGGTAGAGATCGTTGCTTAGCGCTAGAGGTACGTGAAGTCAGGAGCAGTCCCACTGAAACTAGCTTTTTTTTCTACTGTTGGCATCGGTCTTGAGTTTCCAGCCGCGCATCGCAAAAAACAGGCGAAGCCTATGCATCTTCCTTTTTTCGTCTTGCGCACTCTACCTGTAGGTCGGGACCTTTTTAGCTAAAATATCTTCTTGCATGTTTGTTTGCGGAGCAAGCAAAGAGGAATTGCGTAGCAATTCTCGGGGGGTTGGCGAGTGGTAGCGAGCAGGGGGCTTAGTCCAATAACAATTATGTATCAGTCATTATTGATTGAACATTGACGTGTTTCTATCGTAAAATCTACCTTTGTTTGATTACTTTTAAGTATGTCTACATCATTGCAAAATAAGTTAAATTTCTTCAGTTAATTTACATGGAATTGATTAAAACCGGTTAGCACTAATAAAGTGCATGTAGAAACGAAGGTATGACAATGATATTTAGTCAGCGAACTTCTAATCTAACTGCAATTTAATCAATTATTCAGCTTTGCCGGTCAAGGCATTGAAAATAATATTATTTTATTAGGGATGGGGGGGGGGGGGGCGCTCCAAAACTAAGTAAATATACAAATTTCATTAAGATTTTAATTAAATTAACTTCTTCAAGTTAGTTTGATTGTTGGAAAAAGTAAGTCGATTTACCGATGCCAAGCCCAACCTGTATACTAGGCGAATTATGTTAATTAATCATTCTTCAAAGAAATTCAGAGAATTAGTAGGTAAAAAAAAAGTTGAATAAATACACATATTTATCGATATCCAATAAGTAATTTGTCTTTACCTTAGGGCATTGGTACAAACTAAAAGAAATGAATATCGATATGTTTACCGAGTTCTAGGGGTAAAATGTAAAAAATTCAAATGAACAATAGAAAATTCTTAATTATATCAGGAATCAATAAATACTTATTAATGACCAAGGAACAAATATTCTTAAATGGAATGGGTAAATACCAGAAATGGAATTAAAGTTTAGACCATCAAAAATAGAATCTTAGTATTCCATAATAGTCGAAAAGTCTTCAAAATATCTCATGTTTTATGTCCCAAGACAGATTTTTTTTGGCTATAGTCACGCAACTAGTAAATGGTGTGCGGAGTGCCTCAATTATCTCCTGACTGGGACAAAACAATGAAAGGAATCATTTGGGCTGAGAGAAAATTGATATTCGTGCCCGTCTGTCATCAGTGGGGATTGTTCTGTAATTTCCGCCACCCTTATTTGAAACACTTCAGGGATGGAAAACCGAAACCGTTTTTTTTTTTTGCCTCGGTTTTGACCGAAAAACCGTTTTTTTTTCATGAGATCGGTCTAAGGCGGAAACCGGTTTTCGGCGGCCGTCTAAATGAAAGAAAAGAAAATTGATTGTGCAATTTTTTTTATTCAAAAGTAAAGTTTGAAAATTAATTGATTTTTTCAATTAATTAATAAAAAACTGAAAAAACTTCTTTAAAAAAAAACCGGAACACCGTTTTTTTTCCATTGAAAAATCGGTTACGTTGAAAACCGGCTTTATGAAACTGGTGTTTAAGGTTAGGTAAGACCGAAAAACCGGTTTTTGAAACGTTATTTTTTCTTCTAAAAAACTGCCATCCCTACCGCTTCTTATTTGGTTGGCGGCGAGTACAGTTACTCTGTCGAACATGTTTGAGAGAAATGTAAATAAACGTGTAGACCCAGGTTTTATGGCTGTATTCACATGTTTCGTGTACTGATCGTACAACACTGGTACAATTTTGGTATTGGTTTCACTATAATAATGTTTTCTGGTAGCTGCAGCTGCAACTTTCTCTGTGGTGTGGTAGGGTACTCTGAGAAATGATTTCACTGAATACCGAAAATATTGTGAAACATCTCACGACGCAGCTATTCCAGCTACTATAGGAACCATGGTTTTGTTGAACCCAAGCGCTAAACTTTTAACAGTGTAGTTTAAATCCTTAGAGTAGATAATATATAATAGGGGCGCGTTTACATGAGCCATCGAATCCATAGATGCTATTCATGTAAACTCAGCAATTTTTCCCTCTTGGGGTTTTCTCCCAGACAGAACCGAAATTGCAGGGTTTATTGGTGGGGGGAGGGTTTGATGTTTCATACCATGGATTTGGCTACAAACCATCATTTGGGTTAGAAATCCTGCTCGATCTCTTTTTTCCCCCCGAAAGGGGATTTTGGCATTCCATGGATTCGATGGCCTAAGGCAACTCGCCTAATGTAGTATAATGTTATGCATCTTTGGATTTCCTTTTAACTTCGCTCAAAACTTCAGCTATCTTTAAGTTTTACCCTGAAGTATCCTTTACAGCCAATTTCACGCATAAGTTTTTTAAGTAACATTACTCGACAAATCTCAATTAAAACAAAATTATCTCTTGTAATGAAATCAGTTACATAACTTCTTTTTTGTTCGCCTATCCTACAATACTTATCTGAACTGTTTTGTGTTTTCAAAACTTATCTGAACCATAATGCCATGTGAGTAAATCCAATGTCTTCACGTTTAATTCCATTGTTTATGATAACATGTACACAATACAAACGGTCCAATGTATTTCTTCCCCATTCACACAATCACGTGTATCAACAAGTATTTTATCTCTTGGCAAGGCCTCACTAAATCAGCCTTGGTGTTCTTTGAGCAGGCCGAAATCTTTCACTTAGTTTATCCGCTTTGTGATTGTCGATATCTAAACTATTTCCCATGAGATTGGAATTTCAACACGAGCAGTAGAACCCCGATTATCCGAGTTAATGTGGTCCGAGACTAACTCGGATAACCGAAAAACTCGGTTAAAACGAAAATTGTAAATTGTAAAACAATGGTTTGTGTTTAAATGTATATTTTAACTAATACAAATGTTATATAGAGACACCTCGAGCAATTCATATGCATATATGACATTTAATTTTTTAAACTTAAGAAAAAGTACTTAATTGTTTTTTTTTTGTTTTATGCTATTTTGGCGTTTCTCGGCAGCAATGTATCACCCCCCCCCCTTTTTTTAACGGATAACAGGATTGCTGGTGTCGCTTCTTCTTGTTGTTCTATATATTCAATAGCACTTTCGATAGCTTTTAGTCAGAGGCATGGGGTAAATGAGATATTGTTGTTTGATTTCTTTTTTCTGAGGGTTTGTGAAATCGTGTTCTGTTCAGATTTTTTTTCGGTAGTCGTCGAAAAAATCTTAGAAATATATAAAAACTCGGTTAAAGCGGAAATCGGATAATCGGGGCTCGGTTAATCGGGACTGTACTGTACTAAAATCGGTGACTGAAGATCATGAGAGAGCTCTGGAATCACGAGTGTGTCTTAATCCTCTAGTGGGGCCCGGGATAGCCTGGTTGGTAAGGTCTTGGACTGGCTTCCCTAAGGTTGCGAGTTCGAGCCCCGCCGCCCTCCGAAAACAACTGTGAACGCTAATGGTGACTGGTGCACATGAAATTCCGTCGAGTTCACAAAGTCCTCCAAGTTCCCATACCAAATCAATACCTCTGAGGGTGACAGGTCAATTATGGGGATCCTTTGGCCTCTCTCTCTAAAAATTAGAAAAATAAAGAGTTACGTGTGTGTGATGTGTCTGTCTTACTTGACGAAGGTTTATAAGCGGGTCTCCCACCAAGCACACAAACCTAAATATATGTGTCTACCAACCAATCCTCTAGTGCATACTGTTGCGATTTGACAACATGCACTTGTGTTAATGTATTAATTGAAAATTTAAATTTTTTTTTTATCTAATTTCAAAAAGTGGGATTATAGAGACATGTAAGTCAGTTACATTTATCAATTAACAGTTTGTAAAAATATTCAATGCAGCCATTAATATGGCATAGAAAAAATGTATTTTTTAATTGGATTAATTTTTTTATCCACTTCGGTTTGAAGACCCACGGTCGGGAAATGTAAATTATAGTTCTTACGAATTAGCAGCAATAGGTGAATTAGTATGAATAAGAATTAGCATTTTAACTGTATTTTTGATCCTCAATTGTATAATGGGTGTGGATTTTTCTTTGTTTATGAAACTTGTGTTTTCAACAGGGGTCTCAGGGACAGGCGTCAAACGCCTCAAAGATCTGAATCCAATCAGACATTTAAAAAACAAGTAATAATTTTGATATCAGTATTCAGTGGGGATTTTAATATCCTGATGTGGTAGTTAACTTGGAGAGAGGGATTGTTTGACATAAAATTAATTTTAAAACAAATCACTGTTATTAATGGTACACCCGTGCAACGCCGTATACTTATACTAAACGGGAACAAATCCTAGCTGAAATATAACTATCTCTCGGCAAATATTAATAAAATTGTTCTAATTTCGAAACTCGCTGTATATCGTTAGCACGCTTTCGTGACAGCTCAACTTGATATTTTAATCTACACCAGAAAAAGACATTAATAAATATTTTGCAGGCGATTTCTTCTCGCATACAACTAAACGCGGCACACACAAAAAAATCATAGTTGCTGTTAAATGCTTCAATTACCATACATAAATTGCTACATTTACACTCGTAAAAGTAACTGTGGTCTCAGAAAAAAGAACCAAGTCCAATGCTATAACATAGCTCTGATAGGTCAGTTTGCAATTGAAGTAGAGAACCATTCCCTGATGTCTACTTAGTTCAGGGTTTCCAGATTTGGCTTTTATCTACAGACCTACCAGCTCTTTGCATTTAACCAATTTAACCTTATAATATTCTTTTTTAACTACTTTTTGTATTTCCCTGTCATATATACCAATTGAGAACCACTAGAACCATAGGCAGGTCTGAATATTAGCTACTATGTATTTCGAAAAATTTGGGATTCTCTTGGCTAATAGAAAAATTAAAATTTATCTCCAAGGTTTTAAATAACTTAGAAAATCCCTCAGATTGTTATTTTTAGTTAAAATCTTGGCATTATTTTTTGGCGTTTAGTGAAAATACATATTTTTTTTTACTAAAAACATCAATAATATTAAAAAGAAAACAAAATTAAGAGAGCTAATATAGTCAAATCCTTCCAGCCGTTTTTTAGAAACCGACTTCTAAATAAAAATTTTCAGGTTAATAATTACGGTAGATTTTGGAAAAAAAAAGGTACATGATCATTAAAAAAGTAAGTTTTGAGAAATAAGCGTTTAAAGTAAACAATATGACTGGAATTTACATAAGCAGCGTTTTTTTTTTTTAAATATTAAAAATACTTCCAGTACTTGAAACATTTTATGTAAGATATCGTTGAAAAGCTAATATTTTGTATTTTAATAAACATTAAAATGTCATTTTTGAAAATATTTGGGTTTGCTGGGTTCTCTTAAATGATAATCTTAACTCTTTAGATCAGAAACGTTCCTGTATTTCTTCGTCGGATATCCCATATGGCAACCCTAGCACTAATAGAGGCTAAATGAAACAGTCACGCCAGTCGAATTATCAGAGACGTGTCAATAGTCTATCCGACCCCGTTTATAGACTCATCGGGTCCTCATTTGCGACCATAAAAATAATCGATGACGTTTTTAAGAATTAGGTAACGTATAACCCGAAGTGACAAGAATAAGTGCCTTAAAAGTTAATTTTAGAGAAGATTCTATTAATTTGAGGTAATTTCATACCCTTGTGGGTTGTCTCATTCGTTTCCGGCTATGCTTTAATAGTGGGTCGCTGGAGACATTTATTGAATCAATTACAAGCATATAAGCCGCGGTGCATACGATTTTTGAATACTGAGTGGATGAATTCAGATATTCGTATACAGGGTGTCCGTAAAAGAAAGTCCGAGTTTTAATGCTATATTACAGGAGTTTATTTTATACTAAATATAAAAAAATCATTCACTAAATTGAAGGAAAACTAACCGATACTATTACGATTTGAAACTCGGACATTCTTTTACGGACACCCTGTATATTAGAGTAGCCAGACATACTGCATTTCACAGTACCGTTTAGTTTATTCGCCTATTTAGCTATAAAATCTGTGCAATAATAGTGTCCATCTAATTTTATTAGTGTTTTTGAACGAAAATAACGTAAAAAATATGATTTATAAAAATGTAATGATGATTTCATAGTCGAAAAAATTTGTGTTTCGAGGAAATCGTGTATAAGCTACTTGGCAGTTTAATGAAAAATTAAGACGTATTTCTGCATTCAAGACTTATTTCTTTTATTTTGTATACATTTCTTTTAAAATATATAAAAAATAGCTGATGTACCCGGTGTTGCACGGGGTTGAAAAAAAAATGCCAAATACGATCCAAGTATTTGTACCATTATACTATCATTTAATCTGGTATAGTATAATACGCATTATATGCATTGTATTATAATGGCATTTTATGCATCTAGATTACTTTGGGTTAATAATTTTAATCTGGAAAATCAGCCATACTCTAATGCTTTCTATTAATGCTCAGAAATATCTTTATTTAAAAATAAATGGTAAGTAATTTTAATTTATTTTTAACTTTAAAAATTTACACAAGGAAATTAATATTTGATAAAAGTAGAAACCGAAGGTTATGAGAGCAATTACAAAAACTTTGAATAATAATAAAGGGCTAACAGATACTCAATCAATTTAATGAGGAATCGTGCACGAATATGCCTTTTATTTCTGTAGCGGGAAAACAAATAAACAAAATCAAATTTATTCTAATATTAAAATGATCCTGTTACGTTATCATAATAAAAATAGTCAAGTACCTAATTATTTTTAAAAAGTAAGTTAACATACATTCAAATGCAGTTTTAAAAATAAAAATCACACCTCTAATTATTTTTAAAAAGTAAGTTAACATTCAAAATGCAGTTTAAAATAATTATCACACCTCTAATTATTTTTAAAAAGTAAGTTAACATTCAAAATGCAGTTTAAAATAATTATCACATCTCTCACAAAAAAGTTTGTTGTTGTTGATAACTTTTCAATTTATTGCTCTACTTGTTTTATTCTTTCTATACCGTTTTGTTCTGACTGAATTATAATAGTTAATGTAATAGTTTATTATAAATATTTGCATTGTTTGAGGAAAAAAACTATTATATTAGCCAGACATTTCTAAATCGATAGTATAAAACTTTAGTACATTGCTCCTGGCTCTATGAGAGACAGTTTTATTGATTACCCCAGACATAAGTACTAAAACTTAAGCTCATTTAAGCATACAATTTATGTTGATTTCTTATCCTGAATTGTTTTAAATAAAGCACTTTAAACATGACTAGTTAGCTTTTCTTTCAATACGAATTTAAGACAAAAATTAATTACTGGTTTATTTTTTACGTCTGGGCTGAAATTTGTTTTTAAGCTTCACCTCAGTTTCACTAATTAGATATACCTAAAATGTAAACTACTTTAACTACTTGGATATAAGTATTGAAAAATGTGCAATTTCCTAGACTGGGCTATTTTTTTTTTATTTAAACAGAACTTTTTTTATATTTTTTTTTCTAAATTGAAGAGTGCACGGGAAAAACCGATTGATTTTGCAGAGAAGTTTCCTTCGCAGGCCACTTTGGCGATGATAGCGAGTGATCGCCTAAACTTATGTGAGAAAACCAGTTCCTACCACAGAGATCATAGTTAAAGTAATAGAGTGGAAGTCACGTGACCTCCAATGCTAACGACGGGACGCGCAGTTAATAAAGCCAGTGCTGTAGGTCACGTGAGCTTCCACTCTAATACTTTAACTACTATCTCTGTGGTTCCTTTTTACCAAGATTCAGGCGATTGACGATCCCGGCGCTTGGACCAAGCGAAGAAGAAAGAGAGAAACCGGTTTTTTGCCGCCAATGTCAGCCAAGTAGACAATTGCGGGCGTCCGCCTAATAAATCAATCGGTCTTCCCGTGTACTCTTCAATTGTGGATGGAGGTTTGTTCAATATCTGCTCTCTCAAAATACAACTTTTCATACTTCCATATATTTTATTTCACAAAGCGCGTAGGTAGCATTTAACCCCCCCCCCCCCCCCCCCCCCCCCCCCCCCCAATTTTAGTATTTAAAAAAAATTCACAAAGAGCACTGCAAGCTTTAAACTTCCGAGCGGCCTGAAAATGGGCAAATGTGTATGGCTGCTTTCGCTGCATAAATTTTAAATTAAATTTGTTTCAAATAAAATATTTTCTTAGAAAATCAGAATTGGGGTGTTTTAGAGATGATCTTAAAACATTTCCAAATAAAAAAAAAACCTTTAATAATTAAGATTATTTCTAACATTTTAAAATGTTAAGTTAGGTTTGAATTATCGTCGCACTAGAGCTACACGGGGGCTATTGGCAACGGGCGTCGTATTTTAGAACCACAGTCAAGTGACGAGCCTACACCTGAATAGGCACCCAACGCAACCGTTAAGGGCGACATCGTACGCAGCGTTAGGACTTTGAAGGATATTTAAGGTGCACTCCCTTACACGGGGTATTATTCGTCGGACATTTTATCTGCAAGGGCCGTTTATAGGTCGGCAGTTATTTGGCGATGCCCGGACCCGAACCTGGGACCTTCCGCATGCTAGGCGAGCCTAACCGACTGGGCTCCCCAGCCCCTATTTTAAAATGTAAAGTTATTATAAGAAAAACCAATGCACAAAATACGGAGGAAACCAGGTCTAAATACTCGGAGGTTTTTAAAGTGTCAATTTTTCTTTATTTATAAATTTTTACAGAATAAATATTTAAAACTATCGCATAAGTACTTAAGTCGCACCAGCCAAATCACCACCAGCTTAATCGGATTTTTGTGTCCCGATAATCTCCATACCATCTGGGGATTGGGGGGAGCAAGGAGAGAAAATTTCATAACCTTAAGCACAAGCAAAGTACAAATATCGTTTTTATGTCGGGATGATATCATAAATCGGTAAGTTTGATCATTTATCTCCATCAAGAAGCTATAGTGTACCTCGCAGCGGATTTCTAGTTGTCGGTTTTTTTTATGCCAAGCTTCAGATTTGTCGCCAAATCAATTATAATTCTATTTCATGATTTAAAAAATATATAACTTAAACAATAAAATATTAGTGCAAGATAATTAGTAAAAAAATCTATTTTTTTAAAGTAAGTTAACATTCAAAATGCATTTGAAATAATTATCACATCTCCTACAATTCTTTTTGTGAATTATGTATTCTAGATTATACATTATTTTAGTATCTATAGAGCAATATAGATATTGGTATAAAATTAACAGATTCGACGAATTTAATACTTCGCTGAGGAATTGTGATAAAAAGGAATTATCCTTTGTTATAGGAAAAAAATAATTACAACTTAAATTGTGACAAAATTGAAACAACCAAAATGGTGAATCACCTCCTAATCCTAATATCATTGCAATATCAACTTTTATTTCAAAATTATTTAATAAAAATATGTTTTCTCTGAAAAAAGAACTAACTTGGGTGAAGGTGTAAATCATGTATAATTTTGTATAAACAAACTTCGTTTGTCGTAATAAAACAACATTAAAGTCAGTTTTAACGAGTGATTTTAGAAGATTGTATCAGATTGCGTAAATTCATCATTTAACAAACTCAAGATATTTTAACTCATATAAAAATGTGGTCACTACCGAGTTGGTACCATTGGCGACTTTTTGTACTTGTTGGCGACAAATTGTAAGCTTGGCGACATAAACCCCGAATACTAGGTATCTCCCCCCTACCCTCAGTATATCGTTTAAAAGGGGAGAGTCGGGAGTCCTGTTATAAGCCCCTACCCTATTTCTTGCCTTAATTGATATAGTGGTATCATTAAGAAAACTTGATTCCGACCCGCCTCATTACCTTTGACTCCCTAAGTGAGCTAATGCCCTAAAGAGGTTTCATTGGTCCTCGTGGACCAATGTTGGTGACGTCATGGTCGTGAGTCACAAGAGCCCTTTCAATGGGTAAGGTTGAATTAGCGTCGCACTAGAGCTTATTTATAAAAGAAAAATCGAAGAGAGACGGTAGTGTCTGCCTGATTAGGTTAGGTTTTGAGTTATCGTCGCACTAGAGCAGTGGTTCCCAACCTTTTCTGTAACATCGCCCCCTTCTTTAAGTTGACTTACACATATCGCCCCCCTTTAATTTTTATAATTTGTCCAAATATAATTTGAGTTAAAGTGTAACTAATAAGGCAATTTTATAATTTCAAACACTTACTACCATATATAAAAATAACCAAAGCAGCTTTATCCGGTTACTCTTAAATAAAATCGAAAAAAAATATGTTTATTTTTTTCTATTTTTATTTAGATTTTTTCAAAGAATAAAAGTGAAATAATTAACTTAGATCCTAAAACTCAATTCTGGAAAATTTGAGAGAGCCTTCAATAAAAATTAAAGAAAAAAATGATTGTTGAAAACTTTTTTATTCTATCTTATTTCAAGTTCATGCGCAAGTCTTTGAGGCAAATGTTCAATTGATATCTTTGTTTAGTGAGGAGCTGGATAATATAACTAACCCTTTTTTAACTAAATATATTGACTGAACGAGATGAGAGGTAGTTCAACTTTTTACCACAGTTTAGATTCAGTGTAAATAAGTTTCACGCAGGCTAACTCATAACCTCTCTATTTGAAATGTGTTTCACCTCACAATCATACTCAGATCTACAAACTCCGTCTACAAAGGGTTATTAAGGTTATCCACAACCCACAGATTCGAAAGGGAACGGATCAACAATAGAATCAGAAATTTTTAATTTGGTGAAATCCTCAAAGCTTGTAAGAATGTCAGTTTGAAATTGTCATGGTGATAAAAAAAAATGGAATGTGGTTTTACTGTACTAATATTACAGTATATTTTAATTTTCCCCCTTTGAATACTCATCGCCCCCCTATCGCCCCCAAGCTATTTATTGCCCCCTTGATAACACAAATCGCCCACTTGGGGGCGATCGCCCCCAGGTTGGGAACCACTGCACTAGAGCTACACGAGGGCTATTAGTGTCTGCCTGAAGACGTTATACACTGGACAAAGATGTAAATTTCAGGGGTTAGGTTCGGCTGAATTATCGGCATACTAGAGCTGTACGAGGGCTATTGGTGGCATAATTTTGACGAGCTGACAAGGTGACGAGCTGACAGCTGAGTAAGGCATCCAACGCAACGTTTAAGGGCGACTTCAGACGCAGCATCGGGGCTTAGATGCAAAATTAACGTGCACTCACTATATACTCACTATATAGTTTTTCAAGCCATTTAATGGTCAACAGTATCTTTGGAAATGCCTTGGCCCGAACCTAAGACTTTTCGAATGCAAGGCAAACGCCTTACCGATTGAACTCTTCCCCCCTCCCCCTTCCCTTTCAATGGAAATACTGAAATGTTTTATGTATCAATGTAAACACTTTAAGCTACTGCAAGATGAAATATTTCATTTTTGATCTTCTGAAATGTCAATAGGTATACAACCTTCATAAAAGAGATACTTAGTTTGCTATCTCTAAAGAAAATTGGCTTTGTATTTTTATGTACTTACTGAAGAAAACGTAAGACGTAATAGATTTATTGAGTACCCATATCCATTTCCTTAGAATAAAAACTCACGTTTTGTTTTATTACTTTTCAGTCCACTTTTTTTAAAAATCAATAATTTTCAAGAAATAAGATTTATTGCTAAGTTTATAAACAAAAATATTTACGATGTGTTTGATATTACTTATATTTATAACAATTTTAACCTGTTACAAATGTATATATTAAAAAAAACTTGTCTTTGACATTAAAATTTAAAAACTTCATGATTCAACTTTAGGAAAGTGTATGTAGTCAAATAGTGATGTGTAAATGTGTACGTAGTAAATGCGTCAATTAATGATATTTACTAAATTAAATAAAAACTAAACTAATGACATTTACTAAATTAAATAAAAACTAGGGACTTGTAGCACTACGCGATTTTCGATTACAAATCATTAAATCAAAATACCCATGAAAAAATAGTTACATATCTCATAAAGTAATATAAGGGGATACGGTACCCAAAACATTATTTCTAGAAATAATAACAAAAACTTGTAAAATATAGGGGTTTTATGTAATGTACACTCTAAATAAACATTTTCTAGCAATGAAGACAAATATTGACAAGTAGTTTTTCATTTATTTAAAAAAAAGTCAAAATTTTGAACTTTTTTAAAAAGCTACTTCTCTTTCAATTTTGAGAATAACTCCACCAAACTTTTATTGTTTGTTTTTAGTACTATTTGTTCAAGAACTGTGCATGGATTATAAAATGTGAGCTACAGTTAAAAAAAGTAACTTGCATTTATACAGAAAATCTAAAAAATTACAGAAAAATTACAAATTATTGAATTCAAATTTTAAAAAAAACACCTCTACATAGTAGACCTTATTTCATACACAATTTTGTGCACCAGATATATAAAAACACAGGTTAAAAATTTCAAAATTATAACTTAATTAGCAATAAAGCCTTAGGGATTTACTTAACACAAAAATTGAAAAACGCGAAGCAGAGAAAAAAAGTTTGCAAGCAGACGAAATATGTATTCAAACTTAAAGGAATGACTCCAGAAAATATTTAATAACTTTTTTCTATAAAAGATATTTTATGAAACAGTAAGTATTCAGTAAATGTTCAGAAAAATATTGTAAATAATAAGAAGTAAAAACTGAAAAATCGATATTTTGACCTATTTTCGGGTACCGTATCACCTTAAAAACATTTTTAAAAAGTCTCTCTTCAAATTATTAACCAGGGTAATTTATTACAAGTTCAGAGCTTTACCCCAATATTAAAGACGAAAAAAAGCTCCCCAAATTTGCCATCATAAAAACCACAAAAACTCAAAGTATGCGGGGTATTTCCTGTGCATACTTATGACCCCACAAAAAAGGGGTATAATGTTTTAATAAAAGCAAATTAATATTAATAAATATCATATTAAAAAAAATCGAAGTTATAAAGTACTCAACAACACGCCAAGCATCCATCTTGAAATTTATTTTTACACCTTATGGAAGGGGGGAAAGCCTTATTAAATACATTCCAAAAAGTAGGGGGGAAAACTTCTAGACTACCACTTTACATTTTGAGACCTTTCCCCCTTACGTTTATGGTTTTATTTTTATGGCCCTGGAGTTTTATTTATTTTTAACTTCTTAGGGAGAGGGAAAAAGTTCGATCTCGAATCGAAGTATTTTTAGGGGGTTTCCCCGCTTAAAAGTTCGGTCCGGAATGTTGTGACTCACATTACTTCGAGGGTTTTTATAGCCGAGCATTTCTGGAGAGAAAAGTTTTCGATCCTGGACTGAATTTTTGAATACTTTCTTATGTATGCGGCCAGGCAGGCGATGGTTTTTGGTTCTTACGAGGGAGGGGAGTGTAAGTCAAAACATGTTCTGTACCCTTAACCAGGGCCTATTCTAGTTAACCCTTACCTTGCTGAAGCGCCCCAAAACTCCCGAACAACTAAGGATTCGATAATGTTATTCCTATCAAATATTACGAGGAAGCAAAAATCCTTCGTAGCGAAAGGGCTAACCTGGGTCTGATCTAGGTAAAAGACAAGAGGCGAAACATACTTTGCTGGCCCTTTACGAAAATTTAATATATTTTTTAAAACATTACCTTTAATTAAAAAACAAATTGGCTGACATATTAATCTTTTTTTTTTTATCATCTTCGTTATTTTAATGATCATACGAATCATGTTGAGTCGATCTCTTGAGTCAAAGTCTAGCTATATACCTAAGTGGGCCTATAAAATTATAAAATGTGCCAAAATTTTGAGGGTCCACTACATTTAGCATAAAAGAAACTGAAATTTAGGGGCCCCTAAAATTTGATGATCCTAGGCCCAGGCCTAACGGACCTTATGGAAAATCTTTCCCTGCCCTTAACCCTATAGTAGCAAACAATATAACATGATACCCTTTCGATGTTAATCCTATGTCATTGTGATATTGTGATTTTGGGTTGACATCGCGAGATAATACGCAGCTAATCACAATTAACCCGGGGGCAGGCGCGGGCTATATCGACGAAACATTTTTATAATGAGTATTTTTTTAGGGGTATCTCTGCAGTAAACAAATTTAGGACATAAGTTGATCGAGTGACTTTCTAATGAAATTAAAAGTTTTTTTTTTAAATCAGATACGTAAAGATATTAGATCTAAAAAAATCTTTAGGGATACAAAATAACCAATGCGCCTTCTGCCGATTTAACAGATTATCCTAAAGTTTGAACCTTTTACTTACTGAAACGGCCCACTCAGTCCGAACGACTGAGGATTCGATAATGTTATTCCAATCAAATATTACAAAAATCCTACGTAAGGAATGGGTTAATATTAGAAAAAATGCTATTAGTTATTACAATAAAAATATGTTTTGAAAACCTAAACCTTAAGAGTAAGTTAACTATTTTAAATTGCATTTCGAATGTTATCACATCGCTTACCAAAACAAAACTACGCCTAAATTTAATGTAATGATTTATCATGTTTTTATTCTTTTTAATGCAGTTTTGTTATGGCTGAATTATAATAATTATTTTAACCTAATCATCTACGTTAAATATATTCACTGTATGAGCACACACACAAAAAAGCGTCCAGACGTTATTCAATCGATAGTCAGAAAATTTTATTTTGAGTGTAGTGCTCCTGGCGCGAGTGTTTGAAAAATTCAATGTAGGGGAGTGCTATTCAGTTTCTGCTCCAAATTCTGAAATAAAAGCTACCATAGTGTAGCTTTGATTGAAGAATCTTTTTTTTAATATTCCTATCAGAATTTTATCTTCACTAGGATGGTTTAAAAAAATCGCTAGTCTGGCGTTGCGTCCTCATATAGCGCATATTCAGTAAGCGAATAGATGGATACATGGGCCACAGCTCAGCGGCCGATTTTGTGTTCTTACAAAACCAGGGCTATTGGTCCTCGTGTAGCTCCAATGCGACGATAATTCAAATGTAACCTAACAAACCAGGAATTTACACCTCTTTTGCTAGGAGGTGTACTGACTTTGGAGGCGCACATAACCACAAAAACATATTGTTTTTTCAGAGCAGCAAATACCCAAGTATATTTCTACAATGGCCCATTTTTATACTGGGAAACTTACAGATCGAAACACACAACATCGTACAAAAAGAATAAATGTTTCAGGACGAAAATGGTGTTAGTCTCAAGTGAACTTGGATTTTTGCTGCCCTGAACTGCTGTTCCCCACTGTTCTATTTTTACCATTCTGAGGGAAATGTTTGGGATGAAATTAAAGGGTTCTGAAGGAGTTATGTCGGATGTCTTACATCTTGAATGGGAAGTGTGACAAAGTTGCAAAAGGATTTCAGCTGATTTTGTTTAAAGCTTTGAAAATTACAATTATTTTTCCTCCCAAAAATTGTAATAGTTATTGCATTGGTACAAAGGTACTCAGGTGGGGACTGTTGTTCTTAATTACGACGCCAATTGCCGTGTGTAGCTCTAGTAGTATGACGATTCTCAACCTAACCAAACTACTGTAGGTGGTGCATACTTTGTCTTTAAAATATAATCTTCATTGAACAAGTTATAAACACGAGAGGAGGTCGTGCGAATGTGGAAACCCAATTTGATTTTTAGGTTGTAAGAAAACAATAATTATTCCTACCTGATTTAAAAAAAAAAAAACAGTCTTTACAATGTTCGAGATGAGGGACTATAAGAAGCTAGTTCGAAAACTTGGTGCTTAATAAATAAGAAAATAAGTTTACGACGTGTTCTGATTTTTGGAAAAGTGAGGGTGGTGCGGAAACACAAAAAATTACAGTAAATCAATGTATAAAATCATGGTGAAACTAACTTGGTTCAGGACATAATACCGACAACCCAACAAGCCAGAAACCCGAAAGCCAAAATCCCGACAGGGACGAAATCTAACCCGACCAATCAATGAATTAATGTCGTTATGCTTTATTAAGGGCAATTTAATTGCCAATTTTTTCACTAATATTTTTGCATTTTTTGCTGTCTGGTTCTGGCTTGTTGGTTTTTTGGCTGTCAGGATAAAGTCCTAGACCCGAAATTGTCTCATTCAGGTTCAATGATATTTTTCCCTGATAAAAATATCTGTGGCTAGCTTGGTTCTACTGTAAAAGGGCCGATGTCAACAACTAACATTTTTGACTTAGGCCCTTTTAGAACCAAGATACAGATATATACGGTACAGGTTTGTCATACCAAGATGGCGTCCGGAAGTGGGATTGTGGGGGGAATTTGCGGTTGTTGGAAACTGGTCGTTTTGCAACGCGAGTGGGAGGAATGGAATGCCGCGGAACTGAACCCATTCAAAAGCGCCCTGTGAATTTAATAACAAGTAGGAGGAGAAATAAAATTATTGACTGCGCCACGAAATGTTCAATTTCAGTGTGCAGTACACTCTTTTAACCCCCTAGTATATATGCGATTCTTTTATTATTTAAAGCCACTAAGGGAGGGGGGTGGGGAGCCCAGTCGGATAGGCACTCGCCTAGCATGCGAAAGGTCCCAGGTTCGGGTTCGGGCATTGCCAAAATAACTGCCGACCTATAAACGGCCCGTGCAGCCAAAAATGTCCGGCGAATAATACCCCGTGTAAGGGAGTGCACGTTAAATATCCTTCAAAGTCCTAACGCTGCGTACGATGTCGCCCTTAACGGTTGCGTTATGGGTGCCTATTCAGGTGTCGGCTCGTCACTTGACTGTGGTTCTAAAATACGACAACCGTCGCCAATAGCCCTCGAGTAGCTCTAGTGCGACGTTAATTCAAACCAACTAAAGCCACGGAGGATGATTTCGCTTGTTCTGTCCTCGTCTTAGGCACGTCTAATTTACGAATTGTGCTGAACGTGATTGTCGACAGTTGCGTTTTGGGTTCCAGCTCAGGTGTCGGCCTTGTCACTTTACCACGTTTCGAAATATCAGGGCCGGCCACCAAATAGTCGTCGTATTAGCTCTAGCACGATGTAAATTCCCTCAAATGAATATCAATCGTAAAGACAGAGATGTTCACTCTTAAAACAAAAGAGTGAAGTGAATCCACTCCTATAGGAGAAGTGCATTTTCGTCACTGGAGAAAGGAGTAAAAATTAACTCAGACTGAGTTAAAATTGCTCGTTTGTTTTAAGAGTTTATGTAAAATAAGTCGACAGGTAAACTTTGATAAAAGTTAGTCTCTTTATTGAATTAAGTAAGCATCGTTATAGCGACTGTAGTCGACGAGGGGATGAGGATGGAATGTTCCAAAGATGGCGAAAATATCTACGACTCTCTCAGACTGACCAATCAGAAAAAGGCATTTGTTATGAGAAAGGTTTTAAACGGTCAACGCGTACGTGGAGGATTCATGAAAGTTTGTGGGAAACCGATTATAGCCGACTGTTTGTCGAGGCAGGGTGCGGTTGGGATGTTAAAGTACTAAGTGATATTAAGTATACTTGAAAAGGTAAATAAGTTATGAATTTTGAGTGTAAAAAATACAAGTTTTTGAGAGTTTTAAGTCAGGATATGTCATGTATTATGTAAAAAAATTTTTTTTAATTGAAACAGTGATTTAATTAAAAGGCATTTTTCTCTCTTAGATAATTATATTTATTTCATGTATTTCATTTTAAGTTGTGTGTGAATGTCACCCAAACCCCGTTTGAAACCATCTTTAACATCTAAAGGATTAATTTGGCAGGAAAAAATAATGACGAGTGAACAAAAAAAGAGAAAAACGATTCAAATACTTGTCTGCTTACAATGCACTGTATATGTTTTATGACTCGTGTACATTGTAAAATTTACCCTTTCTACACTGTCACGGTATGCTGTGTAATTCACAATTACCTCATAACTCCCAAAACAATGTTCCAAACCCGGTAATTACACATTATACATGCATGCTGGATTACAAGGGGGCTGATAGGGTAAAATTAAAGTTATAAATATCCGATTTGAGAACAACAAAAAATTGTATGTCATGGACAAACGGCCTAGTAAATATTCGAACCCCATTCGAACACCTGCATCGAAAGTGAAAGGCTGAAAAGGGCCAAGAGTTATTGGGCCACGGTCGAATCACCCCCGAAAAATGGAATTCCGATTCGTTGACTCTAACCACCCCTGCCCCCCTGTAGGGCCACGGTTGCAGTGTACGTACGACCGGAAACCCCCACTTTGCCCTCTTCCCCCTTCTCTAACCTGTATAAACAGTGATAACGAGGTCCCGTTCTGAGTATAGATATGGATGATATTTTTTTTCTTTTCTAGTAGATTTTGTGCACAGATTTATTCTATGGTACAAGTCCTTGCTTGTTCCACGCTCCAGGTCCAAGTTCTTGCTTGTCCCACATTTGTGGCACAAGTCCTTACTTGTCCCATATTTGTGGCACAAGTACTTGCTTGTTCCACATTCCTAGTACAATTTCTTGCTTGTCCTACATTCCTGGTACAATTTCTTGCTTGTCCTACATTCCTGGTACAATTTCTTGCTTGTCCCACACCCACATTCCTGGTAGAATTTCTTGCTTGTCCCACATTCCTGGTACAAGTTCTTTTTTTGTCCCATATTTCCTGTTTGAAATATTATGGTTGTTAAATTGGCTTGTAGCAACCTCAGCAACCCTTAGTCTACCAATGCTGTAGCTGTTTTCGTTGTTAACGAGATTGCTTATAGGAACGCAGTGGTAAATCAGCGCCATCTAGAGTGGCTGTTGTTTTGAGGTTGCGCGTGTGGTGAACCATCACGGGCTCTCTTCCACCGATGCACATTTAAATATTTTCTAGGTAGGCCCTAAATTGGAGCACGTAGGTTCTTGGTGTAGCTGCTGGATATATGGTACATGTTTACCGGATTCTCAGCAGGAATTTCCTAATATCGGTGATTATGGACCATTGCTTTCAAAGCTTATTCCTTCGATGCGGGGAAAACAAAATTGATGGTAATTTTTTTTTAATTTCGTAATGTATAGTGTAATTTATATGTGATGACTTTGTGTGTAGTATACATCTGCAGCTGTTGTTATACTTTTTTTTTAAAAAAAATAAGGTTAATTCAAAAAGGTTTAATGCCTAAGGCATTATATGCATTTTTATGGATACTTGAAAAAAACGCCATCTGACCCAAATGATGCATTAAAAAAACTATAAGCTAGTCAATGAAAAAGTTTTATGATTTCGCTTTTTAACCCTTTCATTCCCAATGACAATTTGGCATCATCATTATAGAAAAAAAAATTCTGATCGTCTATAGCCATTTATGATATCAAAAAGCACATCATTCGATTCTTCACGCTTTTTTCTATTCGAAAATATTTTTTATTAATTAAAATAGATGTCGGCCATATTATTTTTTAAAAAATTATTATCAGAAACATAATGATGTCAAATGGCATCACTTGAACTGTAAGAGGTAATTGTAGAAACCGTTCTGCTGCTACAAGCAGTCTGTTACTGACGCCCGTCGCCCTCGTGTAGCTCTAGTGCGACGATATTTCAACCAAACCCTAACCCTTACAGCATTGTGCAAACCATCTCTTTAGCATACCCAAGAGAGGCGGCATCCCTTACATTCAAAAAAAGGAAAGGGTTAGGGCCACAAGTGTGGCCGTTGCAAAAGAAGCCCACAAAAAAATCTTTTGTGGAGGCATAGCATAAAAGGGGTCCAGGTGGATTCTTTGTAGCCCATTTGTTATCAAAGAACCCCCTTACTTTGAAAAATGATGCTGTGGTATTTGGTGTAGGGGGTCGGAGGATTTGAATTTTCAAATTCCCCCCTGGTGGGTTCTAAAGGGGTCGGATCAATATTGTTGGTATAATATTTTGCGTGGAGATAGAATAACCTGTAACTCTTTGAATATGGATTATTACGTTAGTTTGCATGATAGTTATTTCATTCAGCGTTAGTGTAGTGCTATATTAAAATGGTAAATGGTAGGTATATAGTAGACCATTATTCATGTATATGGATTTGTATAGGTTAAATCTTTTTTTTTATGATGCTCGTGTACGTTCTCTTTCAAAGGTTTTTCTTGTCCTTTAGGGCTTTGTGTTTTCTCTTGCGTTTTTTTTTATTTAAATTTCTTAATATAGTGATAGCTTAAAACTTATGACAATATAAAAATACTTATTGCAATACCTTTATTAAAAAAATATTATTGTTTAAAAAACCATGAGATTACTTAGGTGCATGGAATAAAATAGACGAAATATTATTTTCTTTCAAAACACTTCCCAAATAAATCGAAGATATTTTTACATAACTAATGGAATATGCCAATTAACTTAACCTAATAATGTCAAATATTACCCTTCTACAATTAATTCTACAAAAATTATTTACGACCATAGACGTTATTGCCGCATATAGGCAAATATAATATTAACATAAATAGAATAGTATCCCATACAAACAAATTACCAATCCCATAGTAGCCAATATAAGCAACATGAAACTCCCCCAAGAACCATATTCCTTTTCCATTTCCGTCATATTCGCTACTTTAATCAGCCGGTATACTGCAAACCTTACATATACTTATATCCAATTACCTATACAAAAGAAGCCGCTCCCTGCAACTTTGTTTACTTCTGCTTCTCGGAGATTTCTCTGTGCTGTATCAAGATTGCCTGTTTCATCTCAAGGCGGGCGTACCATGTTATCCTGGTTTCCGCAAACTGTTTTTTTCCTTCTAGCATTGGTATATGTCTGGTTTTTTTGGTCAGGTGGTAGGTTTCACTAGTATAGTTGTGAAGAGTTCTCAATAGAATTTCAGTCCTCACTTAACAAAAATAACTTTTATTATTGCCTACTTATACAACGTCGCTTTATAAACTAATTTTACTAATTTTAACACTTGAACCACAGGTTCACCAAGCATAAAATATTTTTAAAGTAAATAAAAAAGCAGCTTCACACACAAAATTCTTTCATGGAAAATGTCAATTCTTCGAAAAATAAACACATAGTCTCCATGGCAACCGTTTTCGCCAAACGATATAAAATATTATTTTAATTGTTCGTGCTAGAAATAAATAAATATTTTCAGACGATCTCACATCCTCCCACCTTGAGTAGTGGAAGTTCCACGACTCAACTTCACACTAAAGATCTAGTCTCTTAGGGATTTTTGCAGTCCAACTTTTCTTGTCCTTGCTGGAGCACTTCAGATCAGCTTTCTTGGTAGAGACTATTTTCGTACGTAACGCTTCTTCATCCAGTGGAAATGATGAATCGCTCGAAGAAATTTCCAAACTGAAGACGCGCTGAATGGGACGAAGAATCTCTCCACGCGACGTTTTGAGTTTGAAAAGCCGACAAACTCCATCTTTTCCAGGTAGAACTTCTGTTACTTTTCCCAGAGGCCAGTCGATGCGATTGGTGTTGTCACTTTTTATGAGCACAATGTCCCCCACATTTATCTTCGAGGTTTTACTTTTTTCACACCTGCGTATCAATGATCCAAGATATTCAGAACGAAACCTTTTTCGAAGGTTTTCCTGCAAAGCTACTCTGTACTTGACGCGCTTGTTGAGACTTTTATGATCAGCAGTATCACAGTCAGGAACCCCCGATAGCTTGATATCCTGAAGAAACATGGCAGGTGTAAGAGGGACAAGTTCTGAGTCACATTCGTCTATGTAGGTTAAGGGGCGAGAGTTTATTACAGATTCGCAATCACAAAGAACAGTTATTAATTCTTCATGTGTTAGACTTGTTCTTCCTAGTATTCTTCTCAGAAGACCTTTAAGCACACTGATGAGCCGCTCCCACCATCCTCCCCACCAGGGTGAAGAAGGGGGATTAAACTTCCATTTGATTGGATGAAGAACATTATCACTGCAGATGCGGTTCCAATCTAAATTTTTAAGCAAGTTGGAAGCCCCGACAAAATTAGTTCCATTATCACAATAGATTGTTTCACACCTGCCTCTCCGGGCTATAAATCTTCTTAGAGCTAACATAAAGCTTTCGGTTGAAAGTGATGTCACAAGCTCTAAGTGAACTGCTCTATACACGGCGCACGTAAAGATACACACCCAAGCCTTCTGCCCGTCCTTCAGAAATAGAGGGCCCGCTAAATCAGTTCCACAAATCTCGAACGCATTGGCTTGACGCACTCGATCTTCGTGCAACGGAGCAGATACAGCTTCACAACCTTTAGAGGAAAATCTTTTGCACGGGATACATCTTGAGATAGCTGATTTCACAGTTTTTCTTCCATTCAATATCCAAAAATGCTCTCTCAAGATATTCAGAAGAATTTGAGTTCCGGCATGACTATTTTCGATGTGATGGGAAAGTATTAACCTCTTGACAACTTCGTGATTGGATGGGAGAATAGCTGGTTCTCTAAATTCCTCTGTATCTTCCATCAGAACAATTTTCGTTTTCAGTCGTATTATGCCGTCAGCATCCTTATACGCACTCAGCGTTTTGAGCTTTTCGTCATGTTCGTTAACAAGAGATTCTGCTTGGATCAACTTTATCACTTTTTTCTCAGCTTCTCTATATTCTTCGGTGTCCAGAGATCCTTTCTTCCTGTGCTGAACATTGCGTTGACAGTTTGTAACAAATCTCAAAATCCAACCTACTAATTTTACAATCGATTGGTATTTCGAGAAACGCTCATAAAACCATCCGGTAGACGAATTCTGCTTAATGGAAACCAAGGCCGGAACAGAGCTTTTCTTCTTTTCCTTTAGTATTTCCTCTTCATCAAGCTCAAAATCAATGTGCGCTTCTTTGTCTTCATAAGAGCCTAACCATCTTGGCCCCTCCCACCATCTACTTTTCACTAAAGCACTTGCTTTACATCCTCGGGAGGGCAAGTCTGCAGGGTTTTCAACTCCAGATATATGACGCCATGAAGAAGCTACAGTGATCCTACGAATCTCCTGAACCCGATTATTCACGAAAATTGACCAATTTTCTTGCTTCTTGATCCAGGTAAGAACAGTTGTAGAATCACTCCAATAGAAACATTTAACGTCGGTCCAGCCAAAGGCATCTAACACAGATTTCGTTAACCTTGCTCCAATCAGTGCCGCAAGAAGCTCCAATCTAGGTATTAATGCTACTTTTGAAGGGGATATACGGGATCTCGAGGTTAAAAAATGCACTTTTTCGCAATCTTCTTGTACAAGATAAACAACGGCGGCATAAGCGTCTTTGCTTGCGTCGCAAAAGGTATGAATGGAGAAGCTTCCGAGATCTTCCGAAGTAACGTTTATGCAGCGGGGAATGATAACTTTCTCCAATTCTCTAAGATCCTCAAACCAAAGCATAAATTCTTCTCGAAGGGTTCCGGTTATTTCGTCGTCCCATCCTAAGGATAATTTCCAGGCTTTTTGAAGCATGAGCTTGGGGCAGAGCATTACTGGAGAAGCGAATCCGAATGGGTCAAACACTTTGTGAGTTACTGACAACATAGTACGTTTAGTGACGTTATCAACATTTACTTTTTCCAACCAGCTGATGCTCAGCGATAAACTGTCTTCAGTTTTATCCCATTGAAGACCTAACAATTCCGTTTTATTAGAGGCTCCGGTTTCTGTCGTTGAATACTCCCAATCTCTTAGTATGAAACCACCTGCCTTCAGTAGGTCATTAGAAACATCTATCAATCGCTTCAGCTCTACTTCATTATGGACACTAGTTACAAGATTATCCACATAAAAACTCTTCAAAAGACACTGAGTTACAAAAGGGTCAACGGCGACATTCTGTTCAATGTGATACTTCAATACAGCTCCTAATAGGAACGGACTGCTGCGGACACCAAAAACTACTCTGGCATGGCGGAAAAACTTATAATTTTCACAAGATTTATCAGTCCACCATAGAAATCTCAAGTAATCTCTGTCTTCTCTACTAAGACTGATTTGCAGAAAAGCCTTCTTTATATCTGCAATCACACCAATCTTTTTCTCTCTAAACCGTAATAAAATATCAGGTATGAGCTCAATCAAGTTCGGACCACTATGTAAAGAGTCATTTAGTGAAGGATATCCCTTGACTCGAGCAGAGGCATCAAAAACCGGTCGTATAGGAGTAGTCTTACTAGCCTTGATGACAGGTCTATGCGGTAGATAATTAGCGGACAAAGACATTTCTTCAACTGGTACTTCTTCGATAATCCCTTCACGAAGCCAATCTGAAAATATTTGCTCATAGCTGTCATATAAATTTTCTTGACGCAGCTTCTTGGTCGTAGTTTCTAATCTTCTTTTAGCCTGTTCAAGATTATCAGCTAATGGCACACTGTTATCCAACCAAGGCAAGTGAACTTCATAACGATTATCCTCATTGTACCTAATAGTTTGAAGGAATTGTTCTTTAGTCAAATCTTCTTGCTCTCTCTTAGAGAGCTTTTCAATAGGATCCTGGATCCCTATGGAATCGAGTTTCCAATAGTCTGAAATGTCAAATTCTTTGACGAAAAGTGATGTCACCAGCATAGCATTGCTTGAGGTTGCTTCATTTTCAGGAACTTTTCCTAAGAGAGTCCAACCAAGTAAAGTCTCAATGGCTACCAATCCGCTTGACAAGACTCTTCGTTGGCCGGTCAAAATCTTTCCAAAAATGTCAGCCCCTATAAGAACTTGTACGGGTTGTGGCTTTTCTCCAACGTCACTTAAAGATATATCCATATTCTGAAGCTCTTTTATCCATGGACCCGAATTCACAGGTGAGATATCATTGCAGATTGTAGCTTGATCTAATGCTTCAAAGTTGCACGTGAAGTTGTTCTTCATATTTCTCAACCTGATTCTGTAGCCTGTATGAGCAAATTCTCCGGTTTTAACTCCGCCAAAGAGAGAGTGTATCAGAGTCTCTTTCTTCACTGGTGTGTATCCCATGTCTTCGGCGAGATTTTTCACAATATAAGAATTTTGAGAGCCGGTGTCCAGAACTATTCGCACGACAGCTTCCTTTTTATCTGAAATAAGCTTGCATTTCAGAGTTTGTAAGAACACTCTAGGACCGGTACTTATGTTTGCCATGTTAACTTCGTCAACGACTTCATTTTCGTCTGTCTTCTTTTCTTCAATTTTTCTTGCTTCATTTGTTTCACACATCAAGGGTACATGTTTTTTCCCACAAATACAACATCTCAGAAATGCACGACATCTTCGGACAGGGTGACCAGGTGCCAGGCAGGCAAAACAACAATTCTTTTCTCTAAGAATTCTTTGTTTTTCCGATAAACTCATCTTTTGTGCGGAAAAACAGTCTGCACTCGAATGAGCTTTATCACAGAAAACACACATCTTTTTCGTTTCCTGAGTATGAGAAGTCGTGAAAAGTCCGGAAGCCGTTGGCGTGTTATTCTTTTTTACCCTCTGATCAAATTTTTTACCTTTGAAGCAATTGTTTTCTTTCTTCTGGTTCAAGCCAAAACCTTGCATCGCTAAACAAATCCTTTCCTCGGATTCCACTTCAGATTTTAGGAATTTCAGCAAACCATTTAGTCTTTCTTGTGGATCACCATTGTGGTTGAAATCTGGACCTCTTTGTCTTTGCCATGCTCTAAGTATATCTTCAGGCAAACATGACTCAACTAACGGGTGAAGAAGAGCAGCGCTTTTGTCCGTTGTTACGCCAAGAGTCTCTAGTGCACGAATCTGGGATTCTAAATTATCGTAAAGTGCGCATAGATTTATGGGAGAGCTTCGCGCAGCATTTTGGATGACCAGATTTAACAGTTCGCGAACATAAAATTCAATTAGTAAATCATTTCGACCGTAACGAGATTTTAAAGATTCGATGGCTTTTTCGTAGTTGGCGCCGGTTGGCGGAAAACTTTCAACAACCTCCCGAGCTCGCGACTTACTAACAGTACACTGTATCAAGTATTGAAACTTATTTTCTGGCGCAATATCTACATCATTATGTACATGCTCGAATTGACTCCAAAACGGCAGCCAGTCCTTTAAATCTCCAGAAAATTGTCTTAATTCTAATTTAGGCAAATTGAATTTCTTTTTGACGTTACCTGTTAACTCTGCAGTTTCCTCGGGAGCATCCAACGCTCTTCGGGCATTTATTCTGGCCAATTCTAATTCATGTTGCCTCTGACGTTCTACATCTTGCCTTTGACGTTCTTCGTCTTGAAGCCTTCTATCTTCTTCGTCTTTGCGCCTTTTCTCTTCTTCGTCTTGGCGAATTTTCTTTTCTTCGTCTTGGCGTTTTTTCTCTTCTCTTTGCTGTCTTTCAGCAACAGTTGTTTCGAACACAGAAGTGATAAAATTTGGATCTGCTTTGTATTCATCACTGTTCAAAATTTCTTCTTTCAGTGCAAAAATCGTAGTTTTAGATGGTAAGGACCCGATAATCTCTTGGCACAAGTACAATAAATCTTCTTTTTTAAAGCCTTTAACTGCTTGAAACATTTTGAATTCGCTTACCAGGTCCTGTCGCGGACGCCAGATGTGAAGAGTTCTCAATAGAATTTCAGTCCTCACTTAACAAAAATAACTTTTATTATTGCCTACTTATACAACGTCGCTTTATAAACTAATTTTACTAATTTTAACACTTGAACCACAGGTTCACCAAGCATAAAATATTTTTAAAGTAAATAAAAAAGCAGCTTCACACACAAAATTCTTTCATGGAAAATGTCAATTCTTCGAAAAATAAACACATAGTCTCCATGGCAACCGTTTTCGCCAAACGATATAAAATATTATTTTAATTGTTCGTGCTAGAAATAAATAAATATTTTCAGACGATCTCACAATAGTGCTTACTTGTAGGACTCCTGAAGTCTTGGCGACTGGTAAATTAATCGTGCCGTAAAAAAAAATTTTGTGCGTAATCTCGATCTGATTGTGGAATAAAAAGTTTTAACAAACAATTAGTACTCCATTAACACAAAACATTATAGAATAATTTTTCTTCGTCACAAGGGGTTACACAATAATAAGACAAATTATAAGTTAATAAAAAACACACACAAAATAATAAATTTAAATACATAAATGTACACAAAAGAAAATATAAAATGTGGCAATGTTATGGTTATATTATCAAAACAAATACCTAAAATTCTGGTTAGCGGGGAATATATATTAAAACAACCATTTCGCTTCTACAAATTAAAAAAAAACCATCAATATGGTCTATGGACAGTATACATTTAGATAAAGAATTTTTAAACCTGTTTAAAGAAGGAATGATTTGAAGTTCAGTAGATAGTTTATTGAATACTTTTGGGGCTAAATATGAAAAATGTTTTTTAAAGATTTCTTTATGTGGAAATCGGATACGATAAATTTCATTTAAACGTCTAGTTGATGTATTTACTTTTGCATTTCTAAAGGTTGTAAAATTGAATTGCAAAGAAAGAATTGTTGTTTTATGTTTTTTAGATGCTATATATGAAGATTCGATCATTCAGTCGAAATATTAAAGCATTCATTTCTGTTATGATCTTATTCATATAGTTTCGTATATTATCTCTGATTATTTTCAGTCTACGCTAGGATATTTTACCACAATATCTGTGTACAGTGGTGGTCAAAAATATAAAGACAACTGGAATTTTTACATAAAATGTTTATTTTTGCATTACGTGAAAAGAAATTTAGACATAATAAAATACTTCTTGAGATGCTTAAAACCAGTATGAAGCACAAAATATCCCTAAAATACAAAATATGAATTTTTGATGTCCATTAAACAAAATATGACATTTTAAAATACTGGGCGAAATTATTAGGACATTTTTATAGCGTGTTTCATATCAATACATTGAATACACGACACGGGGTTTGAAAGTTTTTTCAGAGTGCTTATGGAAATGTTTTTCCTAGGCTTTTTTGATAGATAACATCAGTTCTTGCTTGCTGTGATATTAGGCAGCATTTTTGTATATACTTCGTGTGCCACAATAAACCACAAATTTTGTTTTTCATTAAAATCAGGGCTGCTAGCCCGCAATCAAGTAGTAGTTTGGCAGAATTAGCCCTAAACCATAATTTTGAAGTCGTTGTAACCATATAGATAGTAAAACCGTGCGCTATAGCCCACTATCACGATAGCGCACGGTTTTACTATATCTATGGTTGAAACTTATACAGAGTCATTTTATTTCATAGAACAAATAGTACAACACAAGTAATTAACGGTGCTTCTGGTAGAAGACTATTGGCTAACATAACAACATAACTATCGAAATTCATTTTGCCTTGAACAAAATATATGTGAATATTTCCTTCATGGAACACCTTGATAAACTTTTCAGTAGTATTCAATTCGTTTATAATGGTAAAGAGATTAGCTCTGCTTTTTTTACACAAAAAACCTCATTATCGAACTTTTTTTTTTACAAAAACTTATATAAGTGAAAGGATTCGAAGATGAAAGGCGAAATTCGAGCCTTGGCGAGGGAAAAATCTAAGAAAAAAACTTCAATGGTTAAAAAAACGCATGTTTTTTTTCCCCTTTCTCACGACTTCTTTAGATAGTAACAGGCTTTGCACGAAAACAAACCATAAAGGGGCGATGCTTCCCAATATGGAGTTTAAAATAAAATGAGGATGTTGCCGGGGAAAATGTAATACAAAATACGGTTTACCAGATGAGGCCATTTTTAAATGATTTATGCACCCAAACAAACCACTTGGCGAAGTATTTGGCGCAATTTTAAGCGGAATCGCTGTTGCCGCAATACTTTCGCATGAGGTACTTTATTTAATAGGGGAACTACGCAGTTAGTCGTTATTTGTGTTCAGCGAATCAAATATATATTTTTGAAAAAAAAAAGTTAAGATTTTAGAGTCAATGAAGACATATATGCCCTGCCTTTAAAGATAACAAGTTTCCCCTTTTTCGTAAACTTTGAGTTAAGTTTAATTTTTAACGATTGTAAGCACCAGTTTTAATGGATCTAAGTGCAGACTAAAAGCTCATTCTAAGTGCAAACTAAAAACTTTAAAGCTCATTTTCGTTTGCACCTTTTTGTTACATAGCAAATTTTTACACTTAGCTCTTCATTTTAACTTGAAATCTGAGTGGTCTTCAAAATTTAGACGTAGTTCGTCCAATGCAAATTTTGATTAGCCAACGTCATAAGATAAGCGTGCATTTGTTTAGCAAAAAAATGGATTTGGCGACAATTAGACAGCTTCATTTTTTTCTCGCCAAGCAAGTTTTTTAACCTCTGTGGCTTCAGAGCTTTGAGTCCAGCTTTCAAGTTGTTACAAAGTATGTTCCGTGTCTAAGTGGTGCTTGAAACACCTGTGAAAGAGGCTTATTTATAATGTCGGGCTTGTTATGCATATTTTGACAGAATTAAGTTGTATGCTTGATGGTATGAGTGACGCTCGAACGGGTGGTTTGATTCTGGGTTAATGATTTAAAGGGAGTGTGTTTGGTGTCTTTAGGTTTAGATTGTGAGAGTAGTTTGGGTTTCATATTACTAGAAACCTTCACACAATTTTTAAAGCAGCAGTTGGCATGTTAACAAAAAAAGTACTGTGATAAAAAAAATTCAAAAAATTAGCCCAAAAAAATCTGCATAATTACTTAAGAGATGTGTGTTTGGGTCAAAAATGTCGATTTTCTGTTTTTCCTTTTTTTTTTTAGTTTGCTTATCTTTAGCTTTAATTTGAGACCAATGTTATTAATTTCTGTTTAGTGGTTTTCTTTTTAAAAGCATTTTTCAGAAACTCCCTGAGTATCAGTTTTTAACTTACCTTAATTTTTTTGCGTTTCCTGAAATACAAGGTTTTTCATCAGAAATTAAAATTTTTCTCACCGTCGTATCGCCGTCGTATTTTAGAACCGCAGTCAAATGACGAGCAGACACCTGAGTAGGCACCCAACGCAACCTTTAAAAGGGCAACATCGTACGCAGTGTCGGGGCTTTGGAGCATATTTAAAGTGCAATCCTCCACACGGGGTATTGTTCGTAGGAAATTTTTGGCTGCACGGGCCGTTTATAGTTCGGCAGTTATTTTTGGCGATGCCCGGACCCGAAACTGAGACCTTTCGCATGCTAGGCAAATGTATTACCGATTTGACTCCCCAGTCCCAAAATTTAATTTAAAACAGAAACATGTTCGATGTCATTTACTAAGCACGTTTCTATACGTATAAAAAAACTTAACATTGAAATCCTTCATCTGTATCTACAGTGAAGCAATCCAATGTTTGAACATGCAATCGAATTACCGGCTTAACTTCATAAGTATAAAACGAGGGGGGGGGGGGGGAGAGAGAGAGAATGTACTTAATACGCAGGGAACAAAAGCAACGAAAATCAATAGCTAAAAACGCTCACCACTTTACAATCCCCTCGTATAAAAGACACACATAAGTGAATCGCTGAAAGTAAAAAGGGGCTTACGTCCAATAGAAAGATTTCCTTATACACTTCATGTTTCATCTAAATAACGAAGAGCGGAAGTGCAGGGGAAAGTCCTCCAATGGACTTGGCATTATTTTGCATCAACTTCTCTTGTCTACGGGGAGTTTATAATCAAATGAACAAACGTGTCAGGTTTTTGTTCCCCTCTGTAAGATTGTCGAGCTGCATTTGAAGAGGTTAGAATAAATTGAAGGTGCCGTCCGGTATAAGACAATGTAAAAATTGGTTTGTCAAATGAAGCCAACGATTGCATCCGCAATACACCCAAACTAGTTAAAAGTTTATCTGCTCGAGACTATTGTAAAATGAAGCTATTCAAATCATCTCTGTTTCTATGACGTTTTGGTCCAGAGGTTCTAATGTCAGCTACTGTCCATGGAGAGTAGTTAGGCAGATAACAAATCCCCCAGTTAAATTCCTAGGCCAGCTTGGTACCAAAGCTTGGTATCAAATAGGGTAACTTTGGATCGGGAGTGGAACTTTGTCTCAAGCATAAAACCGGAGTTTCTTCTTAAATATTTATTTTTAATCGTGAGTAAATTCATCAGAGTTACCACTAAGGGAAAAATGCAAACACATGTATTTAATTTAAACTTATCAGCTTGAAAAGCTTAGGCCATTGTTGCACTTCTGGCCCGAGTTAACCCATTTGACGGATATTGAATAACATAAACATAGGTAAGAAAGGCTAAGCCTACGTGAACCAGATTCTAGTATATGAATACGAGCTGACTTTACAGGACCATAACGAAAGCAAAACTGTGAGATACCACAAGTGGGTGAGAGTACTTGGATTTACTAACTCTATGTACAAGTTAGTCTGGGCTTTCACATCGATTTTGTGACGCGACGGCTTCAATAATTATTGTCGCCAAATATCTCTAACTTACTCCAACCCCCTTGGTGAAGATGGAATTGATTGATTTAGTTTGAAGTGAGAGAGTCAACAATCTCTACGAAAACTTTGGGATGCATTAGTGGAACAAAGATCTAAGTCCACTCAGGTTTTTTAGCATTCACTTGTTTTACAACTCAGCGTTTCAGGAAACAGTACCAGACGAATTGGACTTGTAACTTTGTTGCTCTGATACACGTTTTGGTTGAATTTGCTTTATATATCTCCCAATATTAAGAAAGCTTTGTTTTCAACTTTCTTTGGGATTGGGCGCTTCTGGCTAGATTTTTTTTAAGTAAAAGTTTTATTTGGTGTTAAGCAGGTCTCAGTTTATTTAGAAGGTTCATCTTATTTCAAATCAAAATTATTGGTCTTTGTTTGCTTAGAAATATGTTATTTCCACTTTTTATCAAAGGGGTGCTTAATTCCACATTTCCAAGGAATAATAACCCAAACAGTACACTCTCTTAAAACAAACGAACGATTTTATTCAGTCTGAGTTAATTTTAAATACTTTCGGTGTAGAAAATGCACTTCCCCAATAGGAGTGGATTTCACTCTTTTGTTTTGTTAAACCTCCAACAATCTTACAACAAACGAGTGATTTTAAGGCGATTAGGAGCGATTTAGGGCAATTGCGAGTGATTTAGGAGTGTTAATTTTCACTCCTTTTAATTGTCTAAAATGCACTTCTCCTATAGGAGTGGATTTCACTCTTTTGCTTTAAGAGTGTATGTCGTCTTACAACTATGTTTTATACGCAAGTGTAACATGATTATTCATATTCCACTTACTTTGTACCTTTCTAAACTCCTAACAAAATGTTGTCATAGACTAGAAATACTTTCGCATTTTCTGCACAAAGTAATGATAAATAGTTGAATTTCTTCGTTACGTTAGATAACTGGTTAATAATAAATTAGAGGAAGTGTTAATACATAATAACTAATATGGTTATATAATAATTATAGTTAATACTATTATAATTCCAATAATGATTTGGTAATTGACTTTTACATTATTTTTCATTGCAGGAAAATACTCCTGACACTTTAATAAGACGTTTGAAATAACAACTTTGGGATGCGTGAGATTCAAAAAGGTAAGTGATTTTTTGTTATTTAAATAATTATCATACACATATTATATACAAGAAAATTCAGTAAAACTTAAACCTTGGTACACAACTAAAAATGATATATTCTCTTCCATCTGTTACTCTCCAGAACATCATAAGAGTAATTCAACACGGAAATTATGCTATATACGTACATGTATTTTATTAAAGGCGAAAATTTACTGACCTACTGTCGAACTGTACTTCTTGGCCAACAGGTGATCATATATCGCCTTTAGATTTCAAAATATGTGTTTATACAATATAACTACTATCACAATTATTTTCTTGAATTTTTTTTTGTTGAAGATTCCGAGATATTTTTTAAAAATTTGTTTTAATACTCCTTGAAGGAAAAAAAATTAAAGAAAAACAAAACTCTTAAAAGTGCCTTAAAACGACAAATCTTGGAAAGACAATTCTAAAGGATAACCTCTGTGACAATAACAAAGGTTTTTAACCGCAAAAGTCACTTTTCACTGTCAATTGTGTCTAACACCGAAAATTCTGTCAACTTACTCAAAGATCTAGTAACCAAGGCAACCACCCACGCTGTCCCATGACGCAACAATGCTGTTCTATTTTAGAACGTTTTTAGGGTTAGGAACTTTGTTATTGAAGATCATGCCCGGAAATTGTCTTTGCCCTGTAACAATATTTACCCTAGAAGGCTGATAAAACCGCGAGATCCCTGGTTTAGTTTACCCTTGCCATTTTATGTCTTAGTTTAAAGTATTTAAATATTGAGTGGTTTAGTTTGAAAGGAATGTAGGGTAACTAGATTGGTTTTCAGCAAAATTTCGAGATTTAAGGGGGAATGGGTGCGCTGAACTGGAGGTCTCCGAACTCGAGTGCCTAAATGTTAATCCAAAGGGAAAAAACTATTTTCTCTGTCACATTTCTCCGGCTGTATTGAATATTTTTGCAAGTCGTTTTTTTAATAATAAGTGTACATAACTTACAGTTCTCTATATTCCTAATTTTTAAAATTGCTTCTAATACTTTTTGAAAAATTATTTATTAAAATTAACAAAAATATTCGTACCAATTTTAAAAAGTTGGATTGTCGGGACCTGTAAGTCAGCTACATTTATCACATAAAAAAACCCGTTTTTTAAAATATTCAATACAGCCGGAGAAATGTGGCAGGGAAAATATTTTTTTACTCCATTAGATTAACACTGATGCACTTTGAATTGGAGACCCGCTGTCCAGTGCACCCGTTCCCCCCTAATTGACTGCTATAATGGTTTTGTGACTATAATTAGTTAAAACTCCACTAAAAAAATCAACTGTTCTACAAATGACTTCATTTTGAATTAGAACTTTAGTTACAATCATTCAGTATAGATTTAAAATGCGATTTAGAAATCAAGATTAAAAAAAAAGCATCCTAGTTCATACACATCAGTATTTCGAATGCAGTTTAAACTTTATTCAAAACAAGCATAACACCTATTTCTTACAAATTGTAAGCTACATGCTTATCAAATTAATACTTCTTATTGACTTATAAGGGCCCTTAGGGTGATTTAAGTCTCGCTAAACCAACATATTGTGTGGTATTAAGTGTAGTGTATTTTCTCTTAGTTATAGTTTAATATGTTTTGTTAGCGGATTTGAAACTGATTTCTCTAGTTATAGGATTTAACAAGTTTTAGCTGGTAGTGGAGGTTTTAGTGCATGGAATTTAGCTTTAATTACTTGCCTTTATATTTTTTATTTAACTGTTATACAGAAAAGAAAATTTCTAATTACACAGCAGAGGCAAGACACTAAAATCGTACAAAGTAGACAACAAACATTATATTTGAATAAAATTCAAGCATTGAAAATTTAATAAGATACATTCAAGTTGAATAAAATGAAAGCATTAAAATTGAACAAAAAGCACACAAACAATAAATTTACACTGAATTATAAGGTCACTTATAAAATCTCTTTTTAATTTCGTAAGGATATCAAAAAATAAATTACTATTCCTTGGGACTTTGTTAACTAGTTTGATGAATTGTATATCTGGTTGATTTTTAAGATAGTTTTTAGAGAAAAAAGGTTCTTTAAGAATATATTAATTTCTTGTAGTATAGCTAGAAACTAAGAAATTAAATTCTTGCAGTATATGAGGACAATCTCTTAAGTTTATAGTTTAAGGTATTGTAAAAAAAATTACATGAAGTATTTTTGTAGAATCAAATTTAGCTTTACGTGTTTGGGTTAAAATTTTCCTATTTGAAGTGTCATATATAACTTAGACAGAATTTGTTGTAATATTAAGACTATTACGAATTTATTTTTCAAATCGAAATAGTAACCAGGTAATTTAAATTTGCTTGTACTTGAATTCATGATGTAACGTCAAATAATTTTGTTTAGCTTATTTGTCTTCTTTTGTCTTCTTTTAATTAAAAAGAACTTTTTGAAAATGTGGAAAATAGGTGTTTGACATTATGCTGTTTTCGGTTTCTGTCCGCTTGCCTTTCTTAATTAATTTACTCCTGGTTTAATGCGGTTACAGTAGTACGATGCTTTTTCTCTTACATTAAAATGTAAATTAGAAATATAGCACTTAAAAAAACAGCTAGCAGCTTTCATTGCTTGATAATGTCTCAATTTCTGAACAAACTAACTAGATCAAAAAATATCCTATTCTTTTAAAAATGGCGTTTGGCGACTTATAGACCTGATAACCCTCTAATTCATACTGTTGCCATATGGCAACAAGTAAAATAATTCACTTTATTCTGTTAAAGTAGAGCTCTCTCCTGACAAATCTGTTTTTTTTTTTCATTTATTACATTCCATTTTGAAGTTTTAGTTACTAATAACCCTCATAGATGACAGTAGTAAAAGTGTATTTCAAATTAAAGAGTGAAGTAACTGTTGTGAAATTACGTATTTGGCAGTATTCAAAGTATAATAATATTAGTACCAAATACAAATAAATTGTTTTGAAAAAAAATTATAGTTCAAGAGGGTTATTTTAAAATTTATTTAGTAGTTTTCTAATAATTCTTAATATCAAAATTGGAATTTTGTAGTTGGTTTTTGCCATATGTTAACAATTTTAAAAATTGAAATTTTTAAATTCCGATGCAGTTAATTTTTTTCAGTATTTTTCCCATAGTGTATGAGTATTAAAGATAAAATAATATTTTTTCAGGATGAAAAAAAAAAACATGAATTACAGAGTTAATTTTGCATATTTCGTTCCTTACCCTCATAAAACATATCATCGGCCTCGTTACATTTCACATGTAGAACATCCCACAAAAAAAAATCTTGACAGTCCATAGTCCATAGAACTAGCCTATAGTATCATTATCGCAATTTATCGTCCATTAAAAAATAGTGATCCTGTGGGTACGGTTGCAGTGAGTGGCGGGGGGTAGAGGAATATAATGGTCACAGGGGTTGGTGCAATGAATTACGAGGGAGGGATCTGGCTCGGAAAAATTATCGTCTGCTGTGGGGTGTTAGGTTCCGGTCGATTTCAGACACTGAAAATGGCCGCTATTCCGTTGCCATGACGACTGCTCCGCTACTACACAAAGCTCTGGAGAGATGTGGGATGGAGGTTGTTTTAGAATGGTGGTTGGTTGGTGTTGGTGTTAGTTTTGACCAGTTCAACGTTTGTGGTTCGTTCTTCTGATTGCTTGCTATATCAAATCACATCTTAAGTTTGAAGCATTGAAATGTTCTAGGCGGAGGAAACGGCGTAAACAACGCTGCTGGAGCCGAAATTTTGCCTGCTCTGATTGGTCGCTTCTTAGCGATACGTTCACCCTGATATTCGTGCGCCCTGTTACGTCAAAATCGAAGGAAAAAAATAATTAATATTTCATTCTAACTGAAGCAAAAACTAATAAAAATATGTCTTGAAATAACGAATAAATTGGTTTATTGCATGTGAAATACCTTTTTTATTCGATTTTCGCAATCGAAAATGAGATCTATTTACCCTTTTTCTCGTAGACTTCTATACTGCAAACTTAATATGAGTTTTACTGTAGTTATTTTGGCTCGGATTTGCTGCTTTTCTGGTATCTTGTTTCCATTGCTCACAAATGCTTTACATTTTTAAAATCCGGTGCATTTTATTTTAGCAGGATGGTCAGAGTTGGTCATTCGAAAAATTTAGTCGGTTTTGTAAAGTTTTCTATAATGAAAAAAAGAATAGACTGTAAAATGGATAATGTTCAATAGAAAACCGTCCACTTATTTTCAACGCGGTACATTACGTAAAAAAAAATTAAATAAAATTGCTTTTTTCCTCCAGTTTTACTTTGCAATCACTTGACTAGCGCGTCGAAAAGAAATAAAAAATTTTTGTTAAGTTACTAGCTACCATTTTTAATATGATAATACCATTCTGAATCCTTTAGAATTAGAAACATATATTCAATTAGGTCATGTTTGAACTGTACTTTCTACCAATTAAAGTAGATAGGGGTTTTTTGTGCACAAAAACTATCTTTAAGGTATGAAAGTGGGCTAGAGAAAACAACGCAACAGCTTGGACTAAATAACAGATTCAAAAAGTTTATTATTATTTTCTTTACCATCCCTACAACTCTAGTACAATACGGCCCACTCTTTTTCTAGCCACTTTTCTGGTTTCTTTTCAGTCTGTTTGTTCATCCTTCGGTCATTAAAATCGAACATTTTATTCATCTCCACAGGAACGTTCTTTTTTCTGTACCTGTAAATAAATTACCACTAAAGGGCAGTTTTCCTTATTGTGTTCTTGTAATGGCGCACTGGAAAAGCGGTTATGTTCGCTCGATTTAGTATTCATAAAGCTATTGAAAAGATGCTCATTTTGTTACTCCGAATATAATATCTTCGCAATAAAATGGGGGCGCTGTGTGGATTTTTAATGTGGCATTTGACAAAGAAGTATATTTATCCAGAAAGACTCGACCGAATTAGTTATAAAGGAGTTTGGTTATGGGGGTATAATGAATGGACCTCGTTAATGGAACTCGTCTTAACGGCGAATGAGATTGTAGCAGCCTCAGTAACCCAAAGTTTACCAAAAGGATCCTCAAGGTGGAGATGAGTTACCTCGGCTTATATACTACTGTTAACGTTGTAATCAGGAATAGTGGTAGGAAAGTGGCTTGTAAATCAGCGCCACCTAGTTGTTGATGGCATATTGAGGTTACGTAGGTGGTGAACTGCCACAAGACCGACCAATCCAAAGTATCTCTGTGTTAATGTAATGCGGGGGAGAGGATGATTTTCTAAATTATCCGGCTGTGTTGTATATTCTTACAAACTTTTTTTTATATCGTAAATGTAGCTGACTTAAAATTATTTATTATTGTAAAATTATTAAAAATTAGTGTCCAAAATCACCGTAATTGGTTTGAAAATCTGATAATCGACAGTTTGGTAGAATAGTGTTTGGATTTTGTTCTCACTTTAGCTATTCGAGGGCTATTGGCGACTGGTGACATATTTTAGAGCCACGGCCAAATAACGAGACAGGCCCTTGATGTGGCACCCAACGCAACCGTATGGCAATATCGTAACCGACGTCGCGACTTTTGACTACATTTATAACTTGCACCAATAGCATAAACACGACATTTTTTTGGCCTTTTAATGTGCTCTAAATTTTCCTCATGTGTTACTGCATTCGATAATCTGCTCGCAGTGTGTTCTATAACGTGCCAGAAATGTAATTTTTAATGGCTCGAAAAGTGTTCTACACGTTTTCCAAAAGTGGAATGCAACAAATCTCTAATCAGAACACATTTAGAACAGTTTGTAACGTTCTGTGCAACGGAACGCATCTCTGGAACACTTTCCCAAATTCGAAACCCAATTTTAAGAAAAGTGGTTCCAGTATGTGCCCAGAGTTTGCAGCGTAGTTAGTTCCATTCAGAAAAGCTGAACTCAAATGAAGATCCATTTGTAAGAAAGCATAGTCCTTACGTCATTAATGAAATTTTACTGAATGAATTGAAATTCTTTGAAATTGAGAATTTTCTAATTCAATAAATCTCTAAGCAGAACACATTTAGAACAGTTTATAGTACGGTTGTGGAACACTTTTTGATAGCATTCTGTGCAACGGAACGCATCTGGAACACTTTTACAAATTCGAAACCCAATTTTAAGGAGTGTTATAAACATGTTCCAATACGTGCCCAGAGTTTGCAGTGCAGTTAGTTCCATTCATAAAAATTGAATTCGAATGAAGATCCATTTGTAAGAAAGCATAGTCATTACGTCATTAATGACATTTTACTGAAATGAATTGAAATTCTTTGAAATTGGAGGATTTTCTTATTCGTGTTCCAGTACAATCAAACTGAAATATTGCATAGGCTATTTGAAAATAAAAAGAATATTTTCTATGATATTCTAATAATATTATATCTCTTTGAGTTTTTGTACCAAATAAATGACATTTTATTTTTAGTTTCGCAAAAGAATAAAATTAACTTTCATGGTAAGGAAATGTAGTGTTATTGTTTTTAACTGCTGAATTTTCCATTTCAAGTATGTGTGTATTTTTAAATTTTATTGAAAAGTTATAAGAATCCTTTCCGAATTAAACATTAATTGTTTTAATTATGAATATAATTTGCGATACAAAATTCAAGTATGAATTATTCATCTCGAATATCTATCAATAACATTATTTAAAGACGTCTTGATCCTTTCAATTGTTGTGCAAAATAACTTTTCCTTTAAAAAGTGCACCATAGTAAAAACAGCAATAACACATCTCGTATATTCAGCCCTACCGCTGCGTGTTGTTTTATTTCGACTCCACTAAAATCACGAAATTTAAAACATACACTCTTAAAACAAAAGAGTGAAATCCACTCCAGTTGGAGAAGTGCATTTCCGACACCCTAAAGGCATGCATATTTTCTCAGACTGAGTTAAAATCACTCGTTTGGAGTGATCCTGTCGGAGGTTTAACACACAAAGGATCCGCTCCAAAAGGAGAAGTGCCTTTTCCAGTCTGGAGGAGTGAAATCCACTCAGACTGAGGTAAATTGGGAGTGTTTGTTTTAAGAGTGTATAGTTTTAGGATTTTACAGTTTTTATGTTACATTAATGGATAATTCAATACCTAAACTAAACTCCCCAGCACATCAGTCCATTAGTGGGTCAAGGCCAGCCGCCGAATTCAGTTTTCGGGACCAAGGGCTCTGGGATGCTATGTATATGTCCCGCCATAGTGGACCTCCAGTGTGTAGTTCCCAAACATGCTTGGTCCTCATTTTATCGACCCATTTAAGGGATGAAAGGTTGAGAGAACCTCGTCCAATCCGGGATTCGTACCCCGGACCTATGCCACGGCAATGCAAAGCACTACCTCTCCACTGGGCCTTCTAATTCAATACCGAAATCTTATATTTCGGTATATAATTAAAATTCTTGAAGATATTTGTATATTAAAAAAATCTTATAAAGTATATATTACATTTATTTATTAATTAAATAAAATTTACTAATAATTATTGTATTGTGAAAATAACTGTTTTTAACTAACAATATGGTGCAGTTATCACTTTCTGTCTCGTGACATTTTCGATAAAGAAACTTAGTTAGTTGTTTTATATTTGTTGTTTTAAATATCTAAACAATGTTTTCAAATAAATTTTTTAAAAAAATATTCTTGATAGTACTTAGCGACACCATTAAAGTCTAAAAATATAAATTGTTTGTGCTATAAATGCAACAAAAACGGCCGTATCACTTATTTGTAGCTAACAGATTATTTAAACATTGTTCTTAATGTAAAATGTCTGTTCGAAAAGTTTGAGAAATAAAATAATTTTTAAAGAACTCTAATATTGTATTGACCCACATTCAACATCATTTTTTATAGAAATAAGTGACTAATACCTGAAGGCTGAAACCTGATATTTGGATTTTCTTCTATCGGGCCAGGTCAATTTCGGAACAAATTAACATGTTAGTTGTTTGTGGAGAGTTTTTTTTAAAAAAATGTTCCCAAATGGGGATGCCATCTCGCAAGAGGTTAACAGCCTCTTTTATTTTTAAATATAGGGACCCCCTTATATTATACGAGACTTCTATAAATACCACAACGTATTGAATAGTTCAAATAATTTTGAGCGAATACCGAACACCTACCATGAACCATAAAACCGCAATAAATAATATTTTATTTAAAAAGTGACAATAAATTTAAATTGGTTGTTCTTTTTAGTCTGTTCTTTGAATTGGTCAAGAGAAAACTGTTATTAAAACAAACCATGTTCTTTTCATTCAATCTATTCCAACATAAATTTCAGATTCGATCTCCGGCCGATTATCAGATTTTCAGGATGGGAAAAAAGTAGGCGATACTCGTAAAAAAATATTCCAAATTTGCTAAAATGGCATGGATACTTCCGACAACTTATCTCGGAATACTTAAACTCCCATAGAGAGCTTAAATTAAAATATAATCTGAGCCAATTTTGGGAAATTGCCATCTACAATCCAATTCTTTGCTCAACCCTTTCAGTCCCAATGACAATTTGGCAACATCATTTCAGAATTTTTTTTTCTGAATGTTCAAAGCCATTTATGATATCCGAAAGCACATCATTCGATTCTTCGAAATTTTTTTCTATTAGAACGTATTTTTTATTAATCCCAATCGATGTCAGCACAATTATTTTTTTTAATTATGATCAGAAACATAATGATGCCAAATGGCATCACTGGGGCTGAAAGAGTTAACCCTAACACTTTTAAAACAAACGAGCGATTTTAACTCAGTCTGAGTTAATTTTCACTCCTCCAGTTTTGAAAAGGCACTTCCGCGAAATGAGTGGATCCTTTGTGTGTTAAAACTCCGACAAGATCACTCCAAACTCCAAACGAGTGATTTTAACTCAGTCAGTCTGGGTTAATATAATATTCACTCCTTTTCAGTGTGGAAAATGCATTTCTCCTACTGGAGTGGATTCCACTCTTCTGTTTTAAGAGTGTACTGGTCGCAGAGAGGTTTCCAAGCTAAGAGAGAAATGCCTTTCTAAAAAAGAACTGGTATGGGTATTTTACATATATATTCCGACTTGTGTGCTTGCTCAGTGAGCCGCTTATAAGTCTGCGTCAAGTAAGACAGACACAGAAAGATTTTTTACTGTCACAAAGAGAGGAAATACACCCAGGGCGAAGGCGGGAATCGAACCCGCGCCCGTTACAGCACGCAGACAAGAACTGGTTATTGTGTGAATTCCAACACCAAGCCACATCACTTGCTATCCGAAAACAACCGCAATAACTCCATCCATCGCCTTGTTGGTATTGTATGTAAAAATAAAAACCCGCTTAATCAAGTGTTCTGCGGTGCGTGGATTTTTGCCCGCAAGCCCCGCCCCCTCGGCCCATTCCGATTGGCGGGCATTTAGGCTTCCTCCACACCCACCTTGGCCGGTGACGCAATTCGTGCGTAGCAAATGAATGGGAATGATTTATCCCATGGCCGAAACTTCGAGAGAGCCAAATATACCCTGACATTTCGACGCGCCTGGTTTGAGAAGACTTCAACTCGTTCGCTCAAACTCACTCCGTATGTCTGTTTCTGGAGTCTCTATATACCTTGTCTATCTTAAATGCGAGCCTCGAAAGCGTTTTCCTCTCCCACCCTGATGTGATTTTCTTCGAAACGGCGTGAGCGTGTTTTTTCCCCCACCTTACTTGGGTTTGAAATGTTTGTATTGTTAACCTCAAAACAGAACCTAAAGCGCGTTAGGTTTAGAAAAGCGAAGCTCCCCCCCCCCCAAACTGATATTTAGATATTCTTCTATCGGACCAGGTCAATTTCGGAGCTAAAATACATATTAATTGTTTCTGGGGATTTTTTAAAAATCCCCAAAAGGGGGGCGCAAGATCGCAAGAGGTTAAAGTCTCAAAAATATATTCTCACTTTGAAGAGTCGATCCCCGTTTAATTTTTCCTCGTATAGCAAAAGGTTACATCTGTTCTAAAAATACACCGATAATACACTACTCCAAACAATAATTAGGGGAGCACTTTGCGTACTTTTGTTTACCCGTCCAGTTCCAACTTCTTATTTGTTATTATAAAAATAATTTTGAAATAGATTCCTTATGCATCCAGAATGAAATGGTAAAAAGCAGGACAACAAATTTTAATTTTTTAACTAAAATTTAGGGGTAAAAAAAAAATTGGAATCATAACTTTTGAATAAATTATAAAAATAATTTTTCCAAAATTTTAGTTAAAAAAAAAGGCAAACTCAAATTTTAGATTTCTAAGAATGCAAGCGTGAAGAATTTAGGGTCAATTTATTTCATAAAAGTTTTTGGAAGTGAATTTTATTTTACCTGTTTTTCATATTTTCATTCAATTCAAACAAACATTATTTAATTCTTCAAAAGACATGATTCTTCCATCTAACGATAAATAAGTAAGAGTTAAACTTAGTGAGAAAAAAAATCGGAAGCTGATGATACCAAATGGAATCATTGGGAGCAAAATGGTTTAAACCATGCATTCCCCTAATTGTTTTGAGCAGTGTACATCAGTACACAACAAAAATTTATCATTTACTGCTTTTTCAAACTGATGCTGCGATTTTCGACGATAAGTCTAGACCGAAGGGGGAATAGACCAAAATAAAATGCATTTTTTAGTTCGCTTACCCCTCTTACCCTCAAACGAGTTTCTAAATTAGTTTTTAAAAGAGGGGAGGGCGAAAAATTTTAGGTATGAATTCCGCAAATGTCTGTTAGTGGATTTTTTTATTGGAGTCTTAAAAAAATTCCCCTACTCGTAGATTTTTTTTAAACCCTCCACGCGTCAAAGTTTTTGTTAATTCGACTGAGTCATTTTTTTTATGGAGTAATAAGTGTCAGGGGAAGTATGTTGATCTTTTAAAGTGGAAGTGATGTTTTTTATGGATTAAAATACAATAAAAGGTTGTTTTTAAAAAAAATGTTTAAATGAAATTTGTGTTTCGAGTTCTCGCAATGGATGTTAAAAGGATTTACTTGATTTTCTGACTAAGCATTTCCTAAATTTGTTTACATAGTTCACTATGTTCACTTTTAAAATATAGTTCACTATGTTGTAATTGGGATGTTTTCAACTTTTTGAATCTGTTTATTTGAATCAAATTTTTCCACTATTTTATTCTACAAGTTATTCATCGAGGTTTTTTTTTTTCTATTTGGTTATTTTTAGCTTAGTAGGTGCTTCAAATTGCTAATGCGGGCAGTTTCCCTGGTAGCACAGCAGTATTGGCCAATCTCGGCTCACACCCATCGCCCAAAGCATAATGGATAACGTTTTAACGACGCTGGGCAATATCGCGGTGCAATATTGGTTTGAATATTATTTTTAAAAAAATACAATTCAAAATTATTGATTGAAAAATATTGCGAAAAATAATATGTGCCTTTTAAACTTGCAAAATATTATTAGATTTCAGCTAAATTAAGTATTGCACTTTTCGTAATTTCCCTTTTGAAACATCAAAGAACTGGGAAATCTGGTTAAAATCGGTAGAAAACGATCGATTTCAATCAATATTCTCCAAGTTTGGCCGATACTCATGCGACATTGGCCAAAATTGTTGTGCTACCTGGGTTAGGAACAACTAATTTGATGAGCGAATAACATATTTTTATAACTATCCACAACCACTCTTTAAACTGACTCCACAATTTTTTTTAATGTAGCAACCAACAATATATATATATATATATAACGTTATTTATATATAAATAAATCTGTTCCTCAAGAAAATCCTATTTCCTGTATGGGGGTATACCAATGGAATGATATTGCTTTAAGACGCCACGGCCTCATTTAGAGACACAAATTAATAGATATTAGCAATATCTTTAAGATAATTTTATGTAAAATAACCACAAAATAATAATGTTTTGCTTGATATTAGATGGATAAGCTTTCTCTTATTGTTTGACATACACTCTTAAAACGAACGAGCGATTTTTACTCAGGCTGAGTTAATTTTCACTCATCCAGTCTGGAAAATGCACTTCTCCTAGAGGAGTGGATCCTTTGTGTGTTAATCCTCCTACAGGATCACTCCAAACGAATGATTTTAACTCAGTCTGAGTTAATATTCACTCCTTTATAGTGTCGAAAATGCACTTCTCCTATATGAGTAGATTTCACTAATTTGTTTTAAGAGTGTAGTGGGGAATAGAATTTAAATACGACAATGTACTAAAAAAATCCAAATAAAGTATCATTGTTCTGTAGATTGATTGCTGTTATATTTTTTTAAAAAAAATTCCAAAATTGGGGGGCGGTGGTAAAAGTGGGAAGCTCGCACTTTATATCTTTGACTTTTCAGATCTTACTATTTGATGACTAAATGCTAATTCCATGTAACTGTAGTGTAAGTCACGATTTAAGATTAGATTAAAAGCTTTTTTAAATTAAAAAAAAATTGAATAAAGTACATTAACAATATTTTTTATAATTGCGTGAAAAAATTCCGACTTCTACATTATAATTTCAATATCAAACGCGTATAAAAAAGTACTTTTTTTCACCCAAAAGCAATAATTTTTTTTTCACTCTTTTCATAAGATGCCAACATTTCAAGTTAAAATTTCTATTTCATAATATTAATATCATCCAGATATTTATCGATCTGCTTTTATTTCAAGATATAAGTGCGCGCGAAATATTTTTTGACCAATTATATTTTTTTCATACAATTATAAAAAATAGTGTATGAAACACGTGCGAAAAGTAAACTTTTTAAAACACGTGTCATTATTTCACTCGCTCGTACCTCGCTCGTGATATAAAATCCACTAGTTTTAAAAAGTGTTACTTTTCACACTTGTTGCATAAATAACTATAGTTATAATAAGTGTAAATCAACTATTCCACAATTTCTTTTTCATTTAATGTTAAAAGTTGTAGTGATAACACTTTTTACAAACGTGGGGGACTTAAGGATAATTCTGCATGAAATGACTCTAAAGAGTTCTAAAACCCAAAAAATGTTGTATTTTTTTCCATTTTTGAACCTTATTGCAACGTATAGTATCACGGGGTTGGAATTTCTCTGTCACGCATAAGATGGGAGCCAAGAGCCAAAAGTGTTCGTCAATAACAATTGTTTTCATACGCAGGGCCGTAGTATTTGTAGCAACGTAAACACACATTTCATACGCAGTTGGTTTTCACGCACGTGACTTAACAACAGGAAGTTGCTTTAGAGTGGTGTTGGAAAATAGATTTGACGCCAATGGACTTATATATAGGGTTCTAAGATTATTTTGTTTCAATTCGCAAGTTAAAATAGTTCATATAACAATCACAAAAAAATTTCTAATGAATAAAAAAAATTGCTTTTAAAAAAGCGACAATTAGCTTGACTAGATACGAAAAACTAGACACAACACACGTGTCCACCTCATAAGCCCAAGATCGCGGGTTTGAGCCCCGGCTGAGTCGTCGGATTTTCTGGATGGGAAAATTCTGGGCACTCATGTCAAATGATTATGTGTAAAAGATCCTTGGAGGGCCCATTTGTCCTGGGTTCTCTCGGCAAAATTAAATCTCGGCATACTTTAACATCCACAGAGAGCTCAGGTTCATTGCAATCTGTGCGCCAAAATTGGTAGCGAGAGTCGCCTAGATGGTGCCACAAAAAATGGCTCTCAGTTCTGGGGAATGTGCCGAGTTTGCAAAGGCTTGACTGCCAATGTTGCAGTCCCATTAGAGAGAAAAAAAGAAAGAAACGAAAAAATGCATATAATTTGGAGAAAAATACATAGCTAGATTATTATTTTTTTTAAATATTAATACCGAAAAATTTATTAAAAATAGACAAAGCATCAAAATGTAAAGAAAGATTTCTTGCAAAACTGAAGAGATCCAACACTTGTTACAAAATTTTAACATCTAAATAGAACTTTGCCATCTCTCTTTTGGCAATAAGCATATTTCAGGCGTTGAATGGCAACAGAAATTCTTAATGAAAATACATTCTTTCTCGGGCCTCTATTGGTGAATCATCGTCAAGTAGGAACAGAGCACTAATTTGGGAACCGATTGAAGGATGTGTACGAATGAAAACTGGAAGGAAATAAGTCACGTGAAGCAAGCCAATTTCTAAAGAGTTTGCCCATAAGCAAAATGACCAAAATAAGTCTTTGGTAAATAGTTCAGCTGTGGAAATAAAAAAATACCCACTAGTGATTATTTCGGCCGTTAGTCATCCTATAGAATCGAACCTTATTGACTTTGTAACCATATAATATTCTTAATTAATTGCATGACACAAAATTTGCATAAGAGGCCGCCTTCATATTAAAAACGATACAAACTTCAAAATTTTCAATAGCAACACCCCTTTTTGAGTCCATATTTCACATCTACGACATATTTTTCCACTAAATACCAAGTTTTGTTAGTTTTTAAGCATTAATAATGGAGTTAGAGACGTGCAAAAATTAGGGGTCGTAATGTTAAATGAGTTGCACATAAAAAACTATTCCAATCTATAAATAATTAAGATAATAAAACGAATTTTTTACTGAAAGGAAATTATAATAACCCAAGCAAAATGCATTCAATATTGGGGTATTTAAAACAATTTTTATATTTTTAAATAATTATTAGATTAATTTTTTAAAAAAATAGGAATAGGAACCCCTTAATATTTTACAGAAATAAATTTAAGACAGAGGAAGTTTAAGCGAAATCCCAATTTTTAAAATTTTTTATTCATAATTTGCTGAGTAAATCACAAAATACTTTTTAATTGCCCTTTAGGGGACAGTGCATAAGATTACATGCGTAATTGATAAATAAAGACGGCCTTGCATGCATGCTTGCTTGTCATTTTAGAGATGGTCCCCAAAAGGTCCGCAAGTGATTCGGTTGAATAACTCGTCAAATATTCATCCAAATGTAACAAAAAACTTAGATTTAAGGGTTTTCAAGAGTGCTTAGCATTTTTAAGTTATTAAAATTGGGTGTTGCCATTGGACATTTCAAAGTTCGTAACATTTTTAATATGAAGACGGCCCCTTATGCAAATTTTGTGTCATGCAATCAACTTAGAATGTTTTTTTTTTTTCACAAAGTCAAAAAGGTCCGATTCTATAGGATGACTATCGGCCGAAATAACCTCAGTGGGTACTTTTTTATTTCCACAGCTGTACCATCGAATATTAGCATTCGAGAAATAACAAAAAACAAACAAACTTGAATAAAAATTATTACAAGAAACTTAAAAGTAAAAGTCGAGTGATAATTCTAAAAGAATTGCAAGTGTTTTGTTGATTAAATAAAATCGTTTTTACTAGAAGGACATAATAGTATTAATAATGCTTTTACGGAAATTAATCTAAGTAAGAACATAATTTTCCGACAGCGGAAGATGCATTACCTTTTAATATTCATCCCTAGCATTTTGCTTAATTTATCTTATGAAGGTTTTTACACCCATTAGTATTTTAGAAACGAGACAAAATTAGTGTTAATTGAGCAATTATGGGGTCAAATGAGGAGGATCTATTCAAATAACGTTTCCCAATTTAGTCAACTTTAGTATGCATCTGATAAGGTAGAAGGACCCAAACTTTTTGTGAAACATAGTGCTTTGCAGAATACATTTATTTTCTCACGTTATCCTATACATAATTCAACTTCTTAATTTTTCAAAAAAGGGAAATTTTTTGTTCGTGTACACTCTTAAAACAAAGGAGTGATGTCCACTCCTGTAAGAGAAGTGCATTTTCGACACTGGAAAGAAGTGAATATTAACTCAGACTGAGTTAAAATCACTCGTTTGGAGTGATATTGTCGCAGATTCAACATACAAAGTATCCACTACTGTAGGAGCATTGCGAGTTGCATTTTCGACAAGTGCATTTTCGACACTGGAGAAGTGAAAATTAACTCAGACTGAGTTAAAATCGCTTGCTTGCTTTAAGAGTGTAACGAAGGGGGAAAAAAGGTTTTATAAATTATACCATAAACAACCAATCTTATCGAGTTTATCTTTTTTCCCCTTATCTCACGCTAAAAAATATTTTAAATAATATTTTAACAATTTTCTAACATTTTTAGTTGCTTAGTTCAAAGATTTGATTAGTTTTAGATTACACTCTTAAAACAAAAGAGTGAAATCCACTCCAGTTGGAGAAGTGCATTTTCGACACCGTAAAGGCATGCATATTTACTCAGACTGAGTTAAAATCACTCGTTTGGAGTGATCCTGTCGGAGGTTTAACACACAAAGGATCCACTCCAAAAGGAGAAGTGCATTTTCCAGTCTGGAGGAGTGAAATCCACTCAGACTGAGTTAAATTGGGAGTGTTTGTTTTAAGAGTGTAGTTGAAGTTAGCTATTTTAATGAAAGTATTTTATCTTTCTCTGAATAGTTTTTCCCCGAGTTAAATTATTATCCTTATTGGCATACAATAGTCGAACATCCCACAAATAAGCCAAAATTCTTATTAAAATGCTCAATGTAGTAATCTACACTCTTAAAACAAACGAGCGATTTGAACTCAGTCTGAGTTAATTTTCACTCATTCCAGTGTCGAAAATGCACTTCCCCTTTAGGAGTGGATTTCACTCCTTTGTTTAGTTAAACCTACGACGGGATCACTCCAAACGAGTGATTTTAACTCCGTTTGAGTTAATTTTAACTGAGTCTGAGTTTATTTTCACTCCTTTCCAGTGTCGAAAATGCACTTCTCCTACTGGAGTGGATTTCACTCTTTTGTTTTAAGAGTGTAGCAATCTATTTAGTTCCGGGAACACGTATTGAATCTTTTGTGTCATGAAGCTCCGTACGATACCTTTATAGCGTTGAGTGCCAGCTCAAATATGCTGTTCCAAAATTGCGAGGCCTGACCACAACTAATACATACACTCTTAGAACAAAAGAGTGAAATCCACTTCAGTTGGAGAAGTGCATTTTCGATACTGGAAAGGAGTGAATATTATCTCAGACTGAGTTAAAATCACTCGTTTGGAGTGATCCTGTCGGAGGTTTAACACACAAAGGATCCACTCCAAAAGGAGAAGTGCATTTTCCAGACTGGAGCCGTCACCTGACTGTGGTTCTAAAATACGACGCCCGTCGCCAATAGCCCTCGTGTAGCTCTAGTGCGACGATAATTCAAAACTTAACCTAACTAACCAGACTGGAGGAGTGAAAATCAATCAGAAAGAGTTAAAATTGTTCGTTCGTTTTAAGTGTGTACTCTCTTAAAACAAACGAGTGAATGTAACTCAGTCTGAGTTAATTTTCACTCTTTTCAGTGCCGAAAATGCACTTATCTTATTGGAGTGTATTTCACTCCTTTGTTTAGTTAAAACTCCGACAGGATCACTCCAAACGAGTGATTTGAACTCAGTCTGAGATAATTTTCACTCCTTTCCTGTGTCGAAAATGCACTTCTTCTATATGAGTGGATTTCACTCTTTTGTTTTAAGAGTGTAAAAGGTCTATGTCTGATGAAAATTGCATTGGATAACCACCCTTTTTCAGTGTTTATTTTTCTTAGGAGAATAATATGTTTATGATATGGCAATGTTCTAACGCCGCTATAACGTCGTGTTCATTTCCAGCTCGTCACTTGACTGTGGTTCCAAATTATGAGGCACGTTGCCAATAGCTCTCGATAAACTCGGAACAAACGTGGGGGCTGGGGAGCCCAGTCGGTTAAGCACTCCCTTAGCATGCGGAAAGATCCCAGGTCCGGGTCCGGGCATCGCCAAAATAGCTGACGTCCTATAAACGACCCGTGCAGCCAAAAATATCCGACGAATAATTCCCCGTGTAAGGGAGTGCACGTTAAATATCCTTCAAAGTCCTAACGCTGCGTACGATGTCGCCCTTAACAGTTGTGTTGGGGGCCTATTCAGGTGTTGGCTCGTCACCTGACGGTGGTTCTAAAGTACGACGATTGTCGCCAATAGCCTTCGTGTAGCTATAGTGCGACGATAATTCAAACCTAACCTAACACCTGAACAAACGTCTTTGTTTTAGTCGATTTTACTTTTCGTCAATTTTTTTTCTAACTTTTTTTTCCAAAGGAAGAGGTTATCGACTATGTCCCTTTGTCAAGTGCAGGGATCGTCTAGACACGCATTCATTACCTGCCTGGCCCAATTAAGATGATCTTCTGACTTCTTATTCCTAACTAAATACAAAAAAGGTCCTAAGTCCCGTGCCATAACATTGGACAACAGCCTTGCTTTTATGTGTGCCCAGCACCGACACGCTCAATTTCACTCCTTTTCCTCTTTTTGTGTCTTCCCACAGTTGAAGAACTTGGTGGAAGAACGTGCTAAGTGACATTTTTGAAAAATTTGAGATTTTTGTGTCAATAAACATATTTTTCCATCCTTTAAAAATAACGCATTTTCCCTTTTTCGTAATCTTGAAGTTAAGTATATTTTTTACAGCTAAAAAATACCGTTTTCAACGGGTTTATGTGCAAACTAAAAACTTCAAAGCTCATTTTCTGGTGTTCACCTTTCTTTCACTTAGCACGTTCTTCCACTAAGATCTCCAGTTATGCGCTGAAGACGCGCTTCTTCTTTTTCTTCTTCGTCTGTATCCTTTTCTCTTCATTGATTTTTCTTTTTCTTCTCCAGCTACCTCCCTCCTCTTTGTTGGCGTGTCCTGGTTATATCCTCGTTTGCCTCCTTTTTTTCGCGTGCTGTGTGCGCGCTGCCTTTGTTGGTAGCGGCGATGGCGAAGTAAAGAACTTTCGTGGTGGTTTGAACTGTTTTTTACCGGTACCAGAGCCGTATTTCTTAATAGGCTAAGTAGGCTGTAGCCTAAAGCGGTGAATTTTTGGGGGCTGCAAATTTTACGATTAATTAAAGAGGTATTCGATATAAAATTATAATGATAAAGCTACGAATATTTTTAAGAAAGAAAATAAATAACGTACATTAATGCATTAACCGTAAACGTATAAATGTGCGCGTTAACCGTAAACGTATGATAACTAGTATTTCGTTGCAAACAGGGTCGCTGCGAGGCCACTAGCAGTCCCCTCCTCGCGGATTGCGAAGTTGAAAGAAAAATAGTAGAACAGTTAAAAGTATTAGCCTATTTCGCTTTTGTGTTCAAAGGTACATAAATGATTAATATATGTATCTATTTTAAACAGCACATACCACAATATTTTGCAGCTTACCAGTTACATTTTCTTGAAGGGGGAGAATATTGTGACAGGGGAGGGGCGTCAAATCAATTGCAACCTTCAGGTGGCAAATCTTTAAATCCGGCTCTGACCGGTACACACAAATCCTCTGCCCAACTTACAACTTTTGGGGCACACGGCACAAGCACATTTGGGGCCCCCCTCCGCATACGTTAATACATCTATGAACGTGATTTTTTTTCACTTTAAATATTTACAATTTTTTTTTCTTAAACAATTATCTAAAATACATGTGTATGCACTGTAATTTTTTTTATAATTTTCTCAATGCATACACAAGATATGACGTACCATATTGTCCTATTATATTTTATTTTTTGTTCACATAACCAGGGCATCATTCATAACAAAAGATACAATACTTATAGTGGGGTCTCTTTTGAAAAATTAATGGAATGGGATTCAATGGAATTATATTTATTATTTATTTTTTGTGCAACTAATTTTATCAAACTGCCGTTCAGGTTCACTATAATTTTGATTTATATCAAATATTTCGATCAAGATAAGTTATTTAGACGACAGTTTTATTTAGTTTTAATGCATCTATGTAAACTTTTATAATATTATTACACTTTTAAATGTAATAGTACATACTTCTAGAAAACACGTCGCGTCAATATACATATGTAAATTGCATTAAAACACATCTTCAACAATCTATCTCTACAACCGTTCGCTGAAAATAATGTGTTTCACGTGTCTGAGAGATTTGACAAAGGAAAGAAACCCTCGATTGAATACTAATCTGTGTCTGCAATCGAGTCCTTATTCTTTTTCGGATAGTTAATAGGGGCTTGGGTCTGCCTCCTTCCCGATTTGCATGCAAGTCACTCTTCGATCTGCGTAACGTTGGTAGCTTCTGGTTGTCTGCATCTTTCGCACGGTATACTTTGTCGTCGGTACTTTTTGATAAAGCGATTAGAGTGGGCTTTTTTTTCTTGAAAACTTTACTCCAGAAGCTGTTGATTTATTTTAATGGTTAAGAACAAAACTTGTTGGGAAGAGTGTTTGGGGGGAAATGATAATGTCGGGTCTTTAAAGGAGTTTCTCTGTTCGAGACGCTTAGGGCCTGATCCATAATTTAGTTTATAAGATATAATCCTGGCTTTGATTTGGGAGGCCGCTCATCAATGGTTGGTTGGTAGGTTTTTCAGGTTTGTTTGCTTGGTCAGAAACCCCACTTATAAACCTTCGTCAAGTAAGACAGACACACCACATACACACATAAATGACAGACGCTGCCATCATCCATCTCCGCAGTGTAGACATGTCCCTGAAGGGGAGGGAAATAGTATCCAGGGACCTGTATACTTGGGAAACTGAGCAATGGCCGCCCACAGGACTATCGGAACCACAGATTTAACGAGCAAGTACTACGCATATATTTGGTGGTTCTTCAGTGGTATCGGGATTCGATCGCGGTACCTTCGATTCCAAGAACGAGACCTTAATCACTTGGCTACCAACGCCTCCACTCATTAATGGTGTTGACTACTACTTAACTAATTTACCTAACCAACTTTATTTGTCATTCAAAGTCCAATATCGGACTTGTGTTCCTCTTCTTCGAGCCCAACGCGTGCAGTCATAAATAGCACATGTCACATCTGACGTTACATTGTGACGTTTGTTAAAAACTTTTGAAATAATAACGATACTTGCTTCTCCAAAAAGTTCCAGAAGTAGACGTTCTTCTGTTATGTCCAAACTTTGATTACGACAATTTTGTACTTAAAATTAAATAGTGAAGTTATTAACTGCTGTAAAATTACGTCTTTGGCAGTGTTCAAAGTATATTAATATAGTATTAAATACCAATAAAATGTTTTGAAAAAATAATTATAGTTAAAGAGGGTTATTTTAAAATATATTTAAAAGTTTTCTAGTCATTCTTATCAAAATTAGAATTTTGTAGTCGTTTTTTTCCATATAGCAAAAATTAAAAAATAAATATTTAAATTCCCTTGCAGTTAACTTTTTTTCAGTATTTTACCCATAATGTATGAGTATTAAAAATACAAATAAATTTTTGGGGGATGAAAAAAATCATGCATTACAGGGTTAACAACGCATGCCTCAGGTTTTAGGTGTGTGGACAAAAGGCCTTCAGTAACCTTCTATGGGGCTGTAAGGAGAGTAGTGGTCAGGATCTCGGACTCGAGATCGGAAGGTTGAGAGTTCGAGACCCGGTGCCACTGAAGACTTACCGAGTATATGTGGAGTACGTGCTCGTAAAATCTGTTGGGTCCTAAAGTCCTGTGGGCGGTCATTGCGCAGTTCACCATGGGTACAGGTTCCTGGACAAAATTTCCCTCCCCTTCAGGGACATGTCTAAATTGTGGAGGTGGCGACAGATGGCAGCATCTGTCATTAGTGTATGTGTGCGTCTTGTGTTGTCCTACTTGACGATGGTTTATAAGCGGGTCCTTGCGACCAAGCACACAAGCCTGAAACTATATGTCTACCAACCAACCAGCCTTCTATGGAAAAAAATAAAATTGCTACTTTGTATCTAAAATTGCTCTTCTCGTCTGGTTTCTTCGCATCGGTGGACAACTCAGAGAGACAATGACCGGGGAATTCCCAAAAGAAACAAAGCGCGGGAAGCTCTTTTTTTTATTCTTTCCTTACTTATTCCTTTTAGAGTGAGCAGATGGTTTGCCTTTGGAATAGACTATATAGTAAATAAAAAATTACTTTCTTAAATTAAGTTACGGAAAAAATAATTTATAACGAAAGGTGTGGAAGGTCGCCATCACATAAAGTGTACTTAAGGTAGGCGAATACCCAAAATTCTAAAATTTTTACTATTACTTTAATCTTATCCAATTTTGACATAGTGATTTCAAATATAATGAGCAATGCTTTTTAGGCATTTTTTTAATTTAAATATAATTAATTTATTTTAAACGGTGTTTTTCAACTAAAAAAAGGGGGGTTACGCCAACACTTGAGTATAAAAAGTTTTACATTAATTTACCTGAAATTTTTTACAGATGCTATTTCAATATATATCTGTGCCATAAGCCTCTAATATCTGGTGCAAATATAGTAATTTTTTTTTAAAAAATGTTCAAGTGTAAGTTAATCGAAAAAAAATCTTTTTTTTTTAGTTTTATTCGTGACATTTTTCTTAATAACTTCTTTTCTTCTCGTAATTTCTATGTAACTCTAGAAGGTCATTGCATGTATCAGTTCAAAACGGAGAATTTAACACATAATTAATGTTTATAGGATGAAAATTCAATGTGGTAGACTTGTTAGCGGAAGCCTCTTTTTTTAAGTAAAAAAACACCGTTTAAAATAAATCAATTATATTTATATAAAAAAAATTGCCTAAATAGCATTGCTCATCATATTTGAAATCACTATGCCAAATTTGGATAAGATTAAAGTAATAGTAAAAATTTTAGAATTCTGGGTACTCGCCGACCTTAAATTAAGTTACGGAAAAAAATAATTAATAACGGAAGGTGTGGAAGGTCGCCATCACATAAAGTGTACTTAAATCTTTGAATAAAACTGGAGAGGAAATGGGTAAACTTGATTTGAATGCACACGATTTTAATTTATAATTTTCACGCATTGATTGTAAAAAAATGGAATATTTCTGTAATTATTGGCTTTAACCCTTTCAGTCCCAGTGATGCCATTTGGAATCATCACTTTCAATATTTTTTTCCAAATGTTTATGTCCCTTTATGACATCCAAACACACATCATTCGCTTCTTCACACTTTGTTCTATTAGACAATATTTTACATTAATCTGAATAGAAGTTAGAAGTACTATTTTTTTTATTTAGAAAATAGCTAACAAGCGTTTCACCCTGATTTTTGAAAAGTTAGCTTCAATTCCATATATTTAAAACACAATTTAAAGTATTTCGGTTAAAATAATTACTAGATTTTTTTAATAATATGATCAGATACCTTAAAATATATAGCTCGAAGTGTTTTTAGGTAATATAAATTTTTAATTTTGTGGTTTTCCACAGTTAAAAAACTTTGGCATAATTTCAAAAACTACATAAAATTTTTTAATGATTTTATTTAATTGTGGAGCTCTTATATTTTTGACCTAAAATAAGCCTATTTTGTGAATTTCAGATGTTTTTGTAGTGTAGTAAATTTTTGGGACTGAAAGGGTTAAAAGACACGTCTACGATTCAAATTTTAAAATAAACTTTAAAAAATGTATTAAGGAAAAGTTGACATTTATCAAACGGTTTTCTTCGTCTGTATCACTTAGGTGGAAGATACAAGGGGATTGAATTATCGAGAATGGTGAATTTATCAATAATAATGTTAATATATCAAAATCTAATTAAAATCTAATTTTTTTTTAATTATTATTCTTAAATTGTTTTACATCAAACAGGATTTTATTTACATATAAAAAGCCTTTTATAATTTTTACCAGATTTTATATAACTACTTGCCATGATAATTGACAATAAATGAAACTCGAAATTGATGAAAACTATACAGTTGAAATTATTCAAGTTTTCTGACACCATAAAGGCATTGATCATATTGAAATTGACTTCATACTTGTACAGCAACCCCTCGTTGTATCGCGCTTCCCGGGAGACAAGCAAAAAACCGCGATATACAAGGCGCGATATATCCGAATGTGCGTTATAACGAGGCGCGATATAGCGAAGGGTTACTGTATTTCAAAGAATTTTCGTATCGAGTTCATATGTAATCTACAAGGTTATCTTCAAACGATTTCTTTCAAATATTTAAATAAGAATAATTTGGTTAACTCTAACTATCCACACTATAATCTTGTATGCGTAAAGCCAGAACTTGGTTAGAATAAAGAATGCAACTACCCATGCGTGGAGAACCTTATCTGTCAAGAACTCAATAATCCTCAGTTTTTCCAGGAGCCATCTGTTCTTTGATCTTTGCCGACAGCAATAGTTTTGCCGACTTCCGCTAATAAATAATAATTTTAAATAATTCTAGTAACAAAGTAGGTTGTTATACAGTATACACCCTTTTTCTTTTATACTAGTATTATGAAAATCTTATTTCTACTGATGTTCCTGAATGAGCATTGTTCATTGTATTTTTAGATAAAATTATCTACATAGTATATGGCCTCCATCGGTATATCTTTGGATGGTAAGAAGGAAATAAACGCGGGCCAACAAATTATGACGCCCGTCGCCAATAGCCCTCGTGTAGCTCTAGTGCGACTATAATTCAAACATACCTACCTATCTCGCGGGCCAACAGGCAGAAGTCCAACCCTCGTGTCGTGAATCTGGCACTCCCCTTTCCATGGACCAGGTCACTTCAAATTAATGGAAATCCAAAAAGATGAAACTAGGAAATACTCCAGTTGCAGAAATTGCCCCGCGAATAGGAAATGGATCCAAAACACATTTTCTCTTGTCCAGCCAGTGTGGCAAAATTGCAGCAAATCACCAACTCCCCCTACGAAGACCTTTAAGGTAGGCGAATACCCAAAATTCTAAAATTTTTACTATTGCTTAAATCCTTTCCAAATTTGGCATAGGGATTTCAAATAAAATGAGTAATACATTTAGGCTTTTGTTTTTATTTAAATATAATTTATTTATTTTAAACGGTGTTTTTCTACCAAAAAAAAAGAGGTTTACGCCAACAAGTCTACCACATTGAATTTACATCCTATGAACATTTATTGTGTGTTAAATTCTTCGTTTTGAACTGATACATGCAATGACCCTCTAGAGTTACATACAAATTACAAGAAAAAAAGTTATTAGGAAAAATGTTATAAATTAACCACAAAAAAAGGATTTTTTCTGATTAACTTACACTTGGACATTTTTTTTAAAAATAACTTGTATACTTACACCAGATGTTAGAGGTTCATGGCACAGATATATATTGAAATAGCATCTGTGAAAAATTTCAGGTAAATTAATGTAAAACTTTTTGTGCTAGAAGTGTTGGCGCAAACCCCATTTTTAGTTGAAAAACACCGTTTAAAATAAATACATTATATTTAAATGAAAAAAAAAATGCCGAATAGCATTGTTCATTGTATTTGAAATCACTATGCCAAATTTGGAAAAGATTAAAGTAATAGTAAAAATTTAAGAATTTTGGGTATTCGCCTACCTTAAGAGGACCACTAACTGTAGATCGCTGAAGCAGCCGTTGAGACCTTTCGTTTCGTCCCATATAATCTTATCCATGGACACGACATTATCATCATCAGTATATGGTTATACTATTTAAAAATTATTTCAAAGGATCTTCCTAAATAAACAGTGTAATATTGATTTTGAGAGAATTTTATTAACGTGGTATGTTGTTATGCACTAGTTTTCTCTTCAACTTTTATAATATTTTGAAAGCTATTTTCCTTGATTTTTCTAATGTAAACATTGGTGATTGGAGTCACAGATAATCTTATTTATTAAGAAAGTATGTGTTTTTATACTCCTTAGTTAATACTTTTTGGTATAACTTATATTCTATTAAAAATATTTTAAATTAACAATTTAAATAGATATTATTAATTGAGTTTTTAGCCTTATGAGTCAATCTCGCACTTATTTTCTCTAAAGTTAATGAATATTTGTCAAATGTTACCCGGGTCATTCATTGTTTATTCATACTTATTTCTAACTCGTTTTCAGTATAAAAATTTCGGCAACTTAAATTTTTCATAATCATTGTAAAAAAAACAATAATTGAATGAAATAATAATAAAAAGACGCTCTCAGATACCACTGTGCAATCGTAATTAAAGTTTCCCTCAATAAATAAAAATTCTACTATTCGAATTTTCATAAACACTACCATTCAAGTTCAAAATTGAGAGACAGACCTAGTTAAAGACGTTCCCTGGTACGTATTAAGTTAAAGATACTTTAGTTTCCCTTAACCCTATTACTTCATAACTTACTCGAAATAATAAAATGAAACATTAAAAAATACATATTGAAAAGATCACCAGGATCGCGTTAAAAACTTAATTTCACTTCACTCTACAAAATTATAATAAAAAGTTAATATGAAAACTTAAAACTGAATTTAACTGAACTTCTCTACAGTATATAGAATGTATTCAACTTGTATAGTTGGAAATTTCATAATACTTCGATTCAAGTTCTAGGATAAATAGAATTAGTTTAGAAAATTAAGTAACTAAAACCTCATACCTTATCATATTAAATACCTTTTAGCCTCCTTAACACCCCATCACTTAACTTCTTACTACAAATAAATAAAAAATAAACTCTTATTAAACACAAAACGACCTCACGCTAAAAACCCAAAACATCTTTTACCCAAAAAATAAAAACCTAAAAAAAAAAAACTCGTCAAAGGTAAGACGAAAAATAAGAAGGTAAACTAACCCCGCGGCAGCCGTAAAGCATTATTGATTTCATAATCAAGTGGGGGGGAGGTCGGCGCACCTTTTCAAAAAGGGTAAAGAACACAGAGTAAAGAGGAAGATGCTGATGATGCGGGTGCAAAATCCAATACAAAATAAGGTTTGTCAACTGAAGCCATTGATTGCTCTGTAGTCAGCCCAAACAAACGCTCTCAGCGATGTATTAGGCGCTATTCTTCAGTAGGCGCGTTTACATGAGCCATCGAATCCATGGATTGAAGAGCACACTCAGCAATTTTTCCCTCTTTTCTCCCAGACAGAACCGGAAGCGCAGGGTTTCACTGGGGGGCTTCGCAAACCCTCCAATGAAGATGAGGGTTTGATGTTTCATACCATGGATTCGGCCACATACTATCATTTGGGCATTCCATGGATTCGATGGCTGATGTAAACGCGCCTAGTGGTGTTCGTAGAGGCATATTACACCGACTTGGCGATTGTTGACTATCTATTTAAAACTAAGCCAAAACTTGGAGGAGTATAGCAATAAACTTACGGAATAAGAAGAATTAGGGCAGTTGAAATTTGACCAGAGAAGCTGCACTGGACAGGGAGAGAGGAGAACAATGTGAGGGTTCAGAATACAAAAGAATAAAGTCCACTTTTTATCATTTTCGAGTTAGCAGAGGAATTGCTGAACTATCTATGTAGAATTTCAGTGCAATAATGAAAAAATTTCTAGTTCACGTAATATGCGCTCGCTAGGCAACAGCAATTAAAAAATGTTTTCCATTGCTACTGATTAGCGGCTTCAACTTTAAACTTCTGTTGCACAAAGGAGCATTTTATGGACTTGGTTCATTTGCAGTCTGAGGCCTTTAATTATTGCTGCCTCAATGCGCCATCCAGTCGTAAAGAACAATATTTAATTAACTTAATAAAAACTGTGATTCCAATTTTCTTACCTGCGAAGAAGATTTCTACCATCTTGTACAAATTCAGATCTCGTGCTACAGCTTGCAACTGTGATAAGTCATTTTTTAATTAACGCTTTTTTTACGAATAAGATTATTCGTTTTCATATTGAACTAACTTGGTTTGTTTATAATTAGAAGGTTCTAAGTATTTGACGTGCTTATTCTACAGTGAAGTTCGTTTTGACTTACTACACAGACTTGACGATTTTTGGCTCGCTAATATAAACTATAATTACAACGCATTTTCCTTACCTGTGAAGGAAACAATTGCCATCTTGTTTAAATCCAGATCTCAAGCTGCATCCTTACAACTGTGTAAAAAGTGTTTTTTTTAAATTAAATCTTCTTAAGGAATTAAATGATGCTTATTAGCATGACTTAACATTGATTGAGTGGTTTATTTGGGCTTACTATGAGGGCTGGGGAGCCCAGTCGGTTAAGCACTAGCTTAGCATGCGGAAGGTCCCAGGTTCGGGCATCGCCAAAATAACTGCCGACCTATAAACGGCCTGTGCAGCCAAAAATGTCCGGCGAATAATACCCTGTGTAAGGGAGTGCACGTTAAATATCCTTCAAAGTCCTAACGCTGCGTACGATGTCGCCCTTAACGGTTGCGTTGGGTGCCTGTTCAGGTGTTGGCTCGTCACCTGACCGTGGTTCTAAAATACGACGCCCGTCGCCAATAGCCCTCGTGTAGCTCTAGTGCGACGATAATTCAAAACCGAACCTTGGGCCTACTAGGGTTTATTAGGGTTACTTGGCGACTGATTGACAGCTTCACCTTGTTTCGCACCAATCACCTCCATATACTTCTTTTACTCCATGTTAAAAGAAGCAAACGAGAGGCAGCAGCAGACACCCCCCTACAGGTAAGTCGTCTGGTAATAAGTTACCGCCATTAAGGTAGTAGAAAGTGATTTAAGGTTACTCCCGCCTTCAAGAAGGATGTGTGCCTTGCTTAATCACCCAAGCCCACCCCCACCCCCCACTTCTTGTAGTTACTTGGTCTTGCATCGTTGGTCGGATGCAGAAATATGAGCAGGGGATTTATTAGTTGTGGATGCTCAGTTACTGTTTTTGAGCAACGGTTGTTTTGTGTTGTTGTTTCTGCAGTAATAATTGAAAATGTACAAGAAGTAAAAAAAAAAAATCCCCGTTGAATTTTGGTGGTATTTTAAATTTGGTTTTTAACTAATTTAGGAAATTGAAAGAGATTTGGTTGATAGAAACTGGAGTAAACCTTAAATAGTAAGGCTGTTCGGGGTTATATACCTCTTCTCCCTTAGGGAAAAGGGTCATATGGACCCTGTCGGTAAGGCGCTTGCCTTGCATGCGAAAGGTCCCAGGTTCGGTTCCGGGCATAGCCTAAATAACTGCCGAACTATGAACGTCCTATACAGCCAGAAAGTCTAATTAATCTGATAGTCAACTAATAAGGGGAATACAAGTTAAATTAGCTCCAACGCCCGACGTCAGGTCAGAAAATTTAAAAGATTTGGTTGATAGCAAGAGAGAAAACAGGGTAAACCTTTACAGATGTTCAGTTGTTCCGTGTTACATCCCTTCTAACTCTGGGACTATATTATAGTATTTTAAGAAAAACATCTAATTTATTGATATATTACTTGCATTATTTTATAACAAAACTATGATATTCATATTAATTGGTTATTAAATTAATATATCTATTTAATTACGCTACAATTGATATGTGTGTGAAAAAAATCTCCTTCCTCTCAGGGAGCAGTTCAGAATAACATACATCACTTTCTTTCTCATCTTCTCTTAAGGGACGAGCTCCACTGGATGAAGTTATGTTATTACTGCTTGTTCGAAGTGGGGGAGGCTAAAAATAAGTTTCGAATATTTTGAGAGGTAATTATGACTTATTGACAGGGCCGGAGGGTGGGAGTATGTTATTTCTGTTAAAAGAGCGGAAGTTTGTCGTTTCGTTCCTTGTTGGTTTTCCAAAGGGCTCTCGTTGTAAGAGCATGTGTTGCAGAAATTGTCGACCCATTACTCTTTTAAATCGTCCTATTAATTTAGCGGAGATTGTTTCTTGAACTTTTAAGAGCCGTTAGTAGAAGTTTATCAAGGGTTTTTTTGTGTCTCGTTGGGTAGAGTCGACTATTCAGGAGAGTTTTCGGGTAAAAATATGATTCATAAGGCGACAAAGTTAGTGAGTTATCTATAGTTTGTATATTTACTATGCGAGCCTCGAAAAGACTTTCTTCCCCCGTCCCTTCGTTTGGTTTTCTAGGAAGCAGGGGGAGCATCTTGTTTTTTTTTTAAAATCTAACTCGTTTGAGGTTCTGCTGCGAGTGCAACAATCCAAACAGTTCAAACCCAAGTATTGTGGAGAAAAAAACACGCCCACGCCGTTTCGTTTCGAAGAAAACCACATGCAGGGATTGGTGAGGAAAATGCTTTAGAGGCTCGAATTCTAGATAGACAAGGTATAGTGTCGAGAAATTTTGTTTCGACGTCTTTCGAGGATGAGTGTAGGAGTAATGAACCTTAAGTTCAAGCTTTCATTTTTATGTTGCTAATTGTTAATTAAATTTAGATTCTGTGATAGATGAGTTAGAAGCCGACTCCTAATATTAGAATTAATTTTTAAGTAGTTCTTGTTCAAAGTTCTTCCGAGCAATTTTTCTTAGGTTTTTTTTTAATTTTAAAGAGGTAATTTGTTATAAAACGCTTTAATTTAAAACTTCTGAGTTGAGTTAGTTTGAGTTATCGTCATACTAGAGTTACACGAAGACTAATGGGGAGGAGCGTCATAATTTGGATCACAGTTAAGTGACGGGCCGCAACACCTGAGTAAGCACTCAACGCAACCATTCAGGGCGACATTGTATGCAGAGTGGGGACTTTGAAGCATATTTAACTTGCACTTCCCCTAGGCGGAGACATTCGTCGGACATTTTTGGCAGAATGGGCCGTTTATATGTCTGCAGTTATTTTGGCGATGCCCGATTCGAACCTGCGACCCTTCGCATGATAGGCGAACCCCTTAACCGACTTCGCTCCCCTTCAAACCTATGAAGGGGCTGGGGAGCCCAGTCGGTTAGGCACTCGCCTAGCATGCGAAAGGGTCTGGGCATCGCCAAAATAACTGTCGACCTATAAACGGCCCGTGCAGCCAAAAATGTCCGACGAATAATATATACCCCGTGTAAGGGAGTTCACGTTAAATATCCCTCAAAGTCCAAACGCTGCGTACGATGTCGCACTTAACCGGTTGCGTTGGGTGCCTATTCAGGTGTTGGCTCGTCACTTGACTGTGGTTCTAAAATACGATGCCCGTCGCCAGTAGTCCTCGTGTTGCTCTAGTGCGACGGTAACTCAAACCTAGGGCTGTGAGGCGCCCTGTGGTCAGAGTAGCGATCGAAACGTGGTCGCTGAAAACTCACCGAGTATGTGCGGAGTACGTGCTCGTTAAATCTGTTGGGTCCGAAAGTCCTGTGGGCGGTCATTGCGCAGTTTCCCACGGGTACAGGTTCCTGGAGACTATTTCCCTCCCCTTCAGGGACATGTCTAAATTGTGGAGGTGGCGCGTGATAGATGGCAGCATCTGTCACGTATATGTGCGCATGTGAGTGTGTGTGTTGTGACTGTCTTACTTGACGAAGGTTTATAAGCGGCTCTCTGAGCAAGCACACAAGCCTGAAAATAAATGTATTTCAACCAACCAACTCAAACCTTACCTAATCTATAATAATAAAAGAAAGAGTCTGTCTGTCTGTGTGTATGTCTGTGGATCGCAAAAGACCTACTTAGACTGCTGTAAAAAATTCGAAATTTTTAATATAGATTCCTTTTAACACCTACGTGTGCACCTGAGGCTTAGTTTTTTCATATTTGATTGTGATTTTTAATTAATATAATTAGTTAAAAAAAACGTCATTCACGTGGGATTGCGGGACCATAACAGGGCTTGAAAATACATGGACCGGGCCGAAACGGGGGCTTGACGCCATCCTCTATTAGTTTGATTGATTGAGTTTGGTTGGAGATATGCGCTCGCCCTAAGGCTGCTTCATCCTGTATTAGTGTTTGCTTTTTTAAGTTCACATGCGCCAACTCGAATTTATTTTTGTTTTGATTTTGAGTGTATTTTCACAAGTAAGCATGCCTCTAAAAAGGAAGCAATGCGAAGTTAACGGGTTCCCAGTAAGGCGGGACCATACTGCTAGTCATTAATAAATCCTATGAAGCCCAAAACAAGATTTTTATGGACTTGTGCCACTTGCACTCTGAGCCCTCCAAATATCGCTCATGAAAGACGGTCAGTCGATCCTGTCCGGCACCACGGTGTCCCATTTCTGGAAAAACACTTAAAATTTTTCCTGGAGAAATTCCGGAACAGAAATGTTAACACACCAATCCAGCTTCGAATCCTGGAATCTCTCAACTCAGTTTCGGGGGATCCATTCATTTTAACTCCTTTTTTTTCCTGTTTTTATTTTGACTTTTTTTTCTAGTATTTTATTCATTCTTTCCCTTAAAGTGCATTTGCTGAAGGAAAGAAAAAAAACAAAGGCAATTAAACTATAAAGCGAAGATGAAGAAATTCTTTCTGGGAAAAGTCGTGGTTTCTCTCTCTTTTTTTTTTCAAAGAATTTTTTTTTAGGGGAGAGGTTTTATTATTATTATTTTTCACCGGACTAGAGTTCTTAATTTGGAATTCCAATTTTGTTTTGGGGTTGCATGGGAATGCGTGGCTTTTAGCTGAAAGTAGAAGAAAATGAATAAATTTTGAAATCGAAGGGCTTCGGGGTTCGTCTCAAAATACAAAATTACCTGTCTTAAAATTTAAGTTCACGGAAAAAAAATATTTGATATGCTATTAATTGTGAGTGCGTAAATTTGAAAATTTAATTATTCCGCTGAACTTCATAAACCAAAAAAAAAAAAAAAAACATTTTGAAGTATCGTTTAAATCTCTTGTAAGTGTACGACTTAATACAAGAAAGGGCCGTCAGGGACATGTCTAAATTTAGAGGTGGCGCGCGATAGATGGCAGCATTTGTCACGTATGTGTGTGTGTTTTGTCTGTCTTACTTGACAGGGTACAGGGTTTATAAGCGGGTCTCTGACCAAACGCACCAACTAGAAAGGTGTATAGGGGGTTATTAAGAAAGTGAAGAATGGACTACTGCCTTTATTTATTTTATAGTGTAAGAATGCATGCGTACAATTTACTTGGTAGTGTTTTTTAAATGTATATTAAGAGCATTGTCTTTTAATAATTAGTTTTGTAGTGAAACTTAATGATTAATATTTCTAACAATAGAAAGTTGTGCAAATTTTTTTACTTCATTTTGTAGCAATACAATGTCAAATGATGTAAGTTATACATTATTTAAATACATTAAAAATCGGAAACCAACTATCATCTCAGAACAATATATGGTGATTTACCTTACAATTGATAAACAAATATCCTATCCCTCAATTGATAATATATTCGTGATAAAATTCGTATATTCGTGATAAAATAATATCAGGCCTATATGACTTTCTCTTCTACATCTTCGATGTATCGGCCTTCATTTTTTTTCAAACCAAAATGATTCTTTGTTCACCTATTTGTTGAGCAGAATTTACGTTTCCTGCTCCGCGTTTTTGTGTTCATTCCTCCCGATTCCCTCAAAAACGTTTGTCTCCCATAAATTACAGGTCTAAGACGCGCAAATATCGGAAATCGGTTTAAGTTACGGGATATGTATACATACCTTTACTTGAATTGAGATGTTATATAGAAGGGTCTCCAAAATACGGCTTCGTAGGCTAAAAGCGAGGGTTTTTACTTGACTTGCAATGTATATTTCTTAAAATATCTTTAGTAACAAAATACGTATTGATTGTACAATTGAATTCTGCACTATATCTAAAAAATGAGTCAATATAATGTCAATGTTTCACAACAAAAAACACTTTAAATGAATTAATTTCGTTTATTTCTTTGTTATTTTTAATATTTTAGTCTTTCTTATTTTTACTATACTGTTTCCTTTTGTTGTCATAAACGTTCCAGTGCAAAAAATTTTGCTCTTAAAGATATTATTTTGGCATAGATACACTTGCATGTCTTCTAAACTAAAACAAGAATGTTACATTTATTTCGTTTAAAGACATTATTTATGCGAATTTTTAACTATTATCAAATATGAATGCCAAATTTTCAAGCCCTTATGCATTGGCATATTATTTTACTACCTGCATTGCTACATTTCGTAGCTCTTGTGTGACACTATGGGGGCTGCAGAGCCCAGTCGATTGAGTTTCTCGCCTTGCATGCGATAGGTCCCTGGTTTCGGTCCGATCATTGCCAAAATTAACTGCCGACTTATAAACGGCCTATGTTGCCAATAATTTTAACTAATTATACCCTATATAGAGAGAGTGAACTTCAAATATGTTTCAAATTCCCTACACTGAGTACGATATCGTCCTTAAAAATTGCTTTGGGGGCCTCAGGTGTCGGCTCGTCACTTGACTGTTGTTCTTCATTACAACGCCCGTCGACAATACTGCCGTGAACAGGTAAACTGCAGTGCAATTGGACTAATGGCTTGAACCAGTGTAGGAAGCTCTCAATAACTGTAACTTGAAGGAAAGTAAACTAAAAGGCTGGTTATTTCAGATTAAAGAGGTTAATTCATTAATGGGGTGCAGCTTGAAATGTCCGACTAATAATACCCCGTGTAAGGTGGTGCACGTTAATGTCCTTCAAAGTCCTAACGTTGCGTACGATGTCGCCCTTAACAGTTGCGTTGGGTGCCTATTCAGGTGTCGGCTCGTCACTTGACTGTGGTTCTAAAATACGACGCCCGTCCACAATGTCCCTCGTGTAGCTCTTGTGCGACGATAATTCAACCTAACCTAACGTGTGACGCTGTGTCTAACCTACACTGTTAAAAACGTGGGTGCAAGATTGCAACGGAAATTCGGATCTTTATAGCTGAAACCACTATATGGAGCACAGATTCACCACTTTTTCTTTGACTCACAACTTAGATGCACCATAAAAGTGGAGTATTCATTCTCCACTCTTAACAAGTCATGGGGAGAGATTAAAACCATCGCAGCCAACAGGGTGAGGTGGCGGACCATGAAGGAGGCCCTATGCTCCATGTTGGAGTGAAAGAGGCATAAGTAAAGTAAGTAAAAACCCGTTCTCCTAATAGTGATGACAGCAAAAAAGTTCCAAGATTCTGGTGCAATCTTGCCCCAACATTTTTAACAGTCCGCTTTCGAAAAAGTTTAGAGACCCACACGTCTAAATGAAACAGACAGGAAGTAGGTATTGGTGACCCATCCATTGAATACGATTTCTTTGGTTTGCAGGTAACACGCGAGGCGTTCTCTGGCTGAATTTTTATTCTATTTTTTTCACTCTATTGAAAAGGGGAGCACAATGGCAAAAAGGTGTCGCTTTTTAGGCTTTGTCCCCGAAGAATATAACTGTCCGCCGTGTATATTTTATGGGACAGCGCGGGTGTCACAAATATTCCGCAATCTGACAGAAATACGGTTTGTTCACGCGACTGATGAACACGTCAAGAAATAATTATCTTCTCGTACATAGACATTTTTTCAATTACGTTTTATATGACTGTGGTATTTTTAACGTTTGTCTATATTATTTCATATTATTTCAATTGACTTATTTTATAAATAGTTATTTTTCGTCATCTGACAAAAATGCGGTTTGTTCACGCGACTGATGAACACGTCAAGAAATAATTATCTTCTCGTCATAGTTTTTTTTTTCAATTAGGTTATATGACTGTGGTATTTTTAACGTTTGTCTATATTATTTATAAATTGACGTATTTTATAGTTCATTAATAGTTATTTTTCGTCATCTGATAAAAATGCGGTTTGTTCACGCGATTGATGAACACGTCAAAAAAATAATTATATTCTCGTACATTGACACTTTTTCAATTAGGTGGTATGACCGTGGTATTTTTAACGTATATCTATATTATTCCACATTATTTAAATTGACTTATTTTATAATTCATTGATAGTTATTTTCGTCTGACAAAAATACGGTTTCTTTACGCGACTGAGAAACACGTCAAGAAATAGTTATCTTCTCGTACATTGACATTTTTTCAATTAGGTGGTATGACCGTGGTATTTTTAACGTTTGTCTATATTATTCCATATTATTTCAATTGACTTATTTTAAAAATAGTTATTTTTCGTCATCTGACAAAACCGCGGTTTGTTCACGCGACTGATGAACACGTCAAGAAATAATTATCTTCTCGTCGTAGTTTTTTTTAATTAAGTTGCATGACTGTGGTATTTTTAACGTTTGTCTATATTATTTATAAATTAACTTATTTTATAGTTCATTAATAGTTATTTTTCGTCATCTGATAAAAATGCGGTTTGTTCACACGGCTGATGAACACTCAAGAAATAAATATCTTCTCGTACATAGACATTTTTTTCAATTAGGTTGTATGGCTGTAGTATTTTTAACTTATGTCTATGTTATTCCACATTATTTAAATTGGCTTATTTTATATTCCATTAATAGTTATTTTTTGTCATCTTTCAAAAATGCGGTTTGTTCAAGCGACTGATGAATACGTCAAGAAAGAATTATCTTCTCGTACATAGAAATATTTTCATTAGGTTGTATGACTGTGGTATTTTTAACGTTTGGTCTACATTATTTCATATTATTTCAATCGACTTATTTTATAATCCATTAATAGTTATTTTTCGTTATCTGACAAAAATTCGATTTTTTCACGCGACTGAGGAGCACGTCAAGAAATAATTATCTTCTTGTGTATAGAAAAACTATTTAAGACAAGATTGTTTTCAATTATCTTGTACGACTGTGGTATTTTTAACGGGTTAGTCTATATTATTCCCATATTACTTAAATTGAAATATTTTATAATTCATTAATAGTTATCTGTCACTTGATAAAAATACTGTTTGTTCAAGCGACTGAGGAACTATTTTAAATTATGTTGTATGTGGGGGGGGGGCTGGAATTTTTTTAAAAACCTTTGTCTACATTATTCAACATAATTTAAATTATTTTATTATCTATTGATAATTATATTTAGGTAGCTTCAGTGACCACTATAATTTAAATAATACTTTAAAAAAAGTTTTTTATAAAATCTTCAAACCAACACTCTTTTTAGTCACGATTCCATCTTTAGAATCAACATTAAAAATTTTTAAATCCTGTTATTTATTTTCATAATTTTTTTCTCCAAATAATGTTCTAGTCTAAATATAATCATCTAGAAAACGAACTGGCATAGCAACAATCAAATTATCAACTCTTTTTAAGGTTTTCAATAAGAGTACAAAATTTTTGTTTCGCATACAACTGTTTTAAAAGAAAAAGGGAATCCTTATCATTAAAAGTTTACGGAAACAAAATTTCACTCGGCCACGAGACGATAGACGAAACGGCAAACAAATACGCGGTTATACTCTTGGGATTAAGTTATTCTATATTAGAGCAAATGCAAAAATACAGTCACTTTATGGATACATTTTCGCTTCACATAAAAGAGAATCTTCCTCTGCAATTGGAAATATCCCAATATTGCCCCACACGGAAACATGAAAAACACTAAATATCTCAAAAAACTCAATTGGTCTGCACCCTGAGGAACTAACCTTAAAAATTTCACATACATAAAAAATATAAAGAATAACAAAATAAAGAAACAAGGGTGTATGCGGAAATACAGAGGCTTCGTCAATGACCGTCTATTTCCCTCCAAACAGCTAACGGAACCCTAAAAAAAATTCTGCAAATAACCCACGGAAAAGCATAAAAGAAAACGGACCCCTAACTATCGCTTCCGTGTGTCTATAAGATATACGAATGCATGCATGAAAAAAATAAACATAAGGGTCGGGTCCTATAAAAAAAGGGAGACGATAAAATTTAGTGTTTTCTGGAGATTCGAAAAGGTTATGCCTTCCACCTGCTTTTGCAAAAGGCGCGAGCCCACTTTGTAGGGATGGAAAACTGGGACCGGTTTAAACTGAAAACCGGTTTTGGGGTTTGGGCACAGCGGAAATAACCGGTTTGAACTGTTTTTATCTAATTGAACCGATTTTTTATATTTGAAAAGCAGAACCAGTTTGTTTATCCTGCCCAGAGTTGTCTCAGAGATTAACTTTAAGACTATGAAATCATCATTAAATTTTCACAATATTAAAATTACGATTTGGTTTAAAAAAATCCTATAAAATACAAATCGGAGACTATGAGTACATTTTTATAGCTAGATAGATGAATAACAAACTAAAACGTGCTGTGAAATACAGTACATCTGGTCAACCGAAGTTTGTTTTTTACTCTTTAGGAAAAAATGTCCATAATATCGAGAAAGGTATTTAGATAAAAATAAAACATGAGTAAAAACGCATTCCAGTTTTTCCAGTGTATTTAAATAATTGAATTGATTTGGAAAAATTGAAAAACCAAATCTTAAACCGTTCGCTAAACAGGACTTTTGTTTCCGCGTAATAATAGATAGGAATATCATTACCGAATCTTTGGTCTTTCGACCGCCTGGGCCGTTTCAGTAGTGAAAGGGTTATTGAAAATATGTATTTTTAAGCACAACCGGAAACTTCTACGAAAACATACCAAACCGGACCACACATAATTTTAAAAAATGGAACCAACTTCCACAAATCCAGTTTTTAATAAAGTTTTAACCGGTATCTAAAAACCGGAAAACAAAGATAGGTTTATTTAAAGTACCGCACATCCCCACAACTTTTCTTTTGCCTCATGAAAAAGGTCATCTTTGCCGAGGCGCAATAATCTTTTATTCACAGGTGAACGGAGGAAGTTTGCCTTCTTTTCGCCTCATGCAATGGGAGACGGCCATAGAAATAGGGTGTTTGTTTGAGGCTTTTTTTTAAGGGTCTGAATCGAACTGGATTTTTTTGGGAAAGGTCTTGAATATTTGACTTGGGGTCGAATAAGATTGGATGACCGCGGGTCTCTAAACTCGTATGTCTTTGATGGAGAAAAACGATTTTCTAAGCAACATTTTTCTAGTTGCATTGAATATTTTTACAAATGGTTTCTTATATGTTAAATGCAGCTGATTTTCAAGGTTTTAAAACCCCACATTTTGAAATTGGTTGGAATGGCGTATAGTTAAGGTTCGACATTCCAAGAGGGTGAATTAAGGGGTCTAAGGAGTCTTAAAAATGTGCAAAGAAGGAACTACAAAGCATAGTTTGATCTTTCATGTAATTTTTTAACTACTCAATATACAAGTATAATTTTTTTATATGTAGTTCTACAAGATTTATTTAATATGAAACAAATTTTAAAATTTATGAAACTTTAACCAAAACTAAAATAAGTGATATTAAACATAAAGCTATTTGAACACATTGTGATTAGGCTTGCGCGGCAAATTGTGAGGTCAAAATTGAAGACAAGACCAAGAAAATGACTTTATATTGTACAAATATGTACAAACAAAGACTTATACCTAAATTCTCAGCTCAATTTTAATTAGAATTTATTTTAAGAACTTTTTTCTAAAAAAATTTATAAAAATTTTTGAATTTTGATTTTAAAAAAATTTTAAAAATTATTTCTAATTAAAATTGAGCTGAGAATTTAGGTATAAGTTCTAGTTTGTACATATTTGTACAACATAAAGTCATTTTCTTGGTCATGTCTTCAATTTTGACCTCACAATTTGCCGCGCAAGCCTAATCACAATGTGTTCAAATAGCTTTATGTTTAATATCATTTATTTTAGTTTTGGCTAAAGTTTCATAGATTTTAAAATTTGCTTCATATTAAATAAATCTTGTAGAATTACATATAAAAAAATTATACTTGTATATTGAGTAGTTAAAAAATTATAGGAAAGATCAAACTATGCCTTGTAGTTCCTTCTTTGCACATTTTTAAGACTCCTTAGACCCCTTAAAGCATTCACGGATTCAGCACGTACAGATTCAGAAATAAAGGTCTACAAACCGAAACTAATCAGTCATTTTCTATTAAAATCACACCAAGCAACAGCTCAAAACTCAATTGGATAGTAGTCGGTTTTCCATTGCTATCATTCAGAAATCTTTAAAAAAAAAAATATAACGAAACGAAAGCTTATTTTAACTGGAATTTACCGTATTTAATACAAGAATTCTGTATTTTTTACGTTATTTTCTGTTAATTCAGTTGTCATTTTAAAACCGCCATTTTAATAGGATTATTTTACAATGTACTCAAAAAAGCAAACCAAAACTTACCAGTAATTTTTACTAAAAACACGCCAAGCGACATCGCAAAACTCACTTGGAGTCCTATTTACCCTTTAGGTTTTCCAATGCTATCATTCAGAAGTCCTGGGGGGTGGTTTGATCGGTGACCAAAGTACCCATTGCTTGCCATACCTTCTGTGTGCCCATGACTACCTGATGATGTTTTGATATTATCCCTCTATACCTCTCGAACGATACCTCTCGAAGCAAAAGCATCTTTCTTGCATACATAATGGGAAAAGCCGCATTCTAACTGACATTTACAGTATTTGAATCGGTGAGTACAGAAACCACTTCTGTCAAAAAAAAAAAATATCCGAAAACTCGTTTTCAATGAAAATGGGCGTAGAAAGGCAAGATGCGTGTTGGGTGCAAAAATTACGTTAGTCTGTTGAGAAGTTCCGAAAATACAGGACGTTTGTTTCGAGTGTTGAGTGCAGAAATAGAGGAGGAGTTAATACGTTTTTTCTCCCTCCTGAAAAATTTGACATTTGTGACTGACGTTGTTTCTGCACTCACCGATCCATTTAATACAAATATTAAAAACAATATTGTAACTCAGTTGCCAGTTTGAAACCGTCAATTTTGCGTGCTTTTTTGCAATGCCCTAGAAAATTAAAACGAAACTAACCAGTCCTTTTTTACTGAAACGACATCGCAAGACTCACTTGGAGTCATATTTACCCTTTAGGTTTTCCAGTGCAGATTCATTCAGAAGTCCTGAGGGGTGGTATGATCGGTGACCAAAGTACCCATTGCTTGCCATACCGTCTGTGTGCCCATGACTAACTGATGATGCTGATACTATCCCGGGATGCCTCAGAAGCATCTCTCTGGCAAACTGTAAGAGTAAAAAGTATTTTAACTGCAATTTACAGTATTTAATACAAATATTAAAAAAACAATCTTGTAACTCAGTTGCCAGTTTGAAACCGTCAATTTTGCGTGCTTTTTTGCAATGCCCTAGAAAATTAAAACGAAACCAACCAGTTCTTTTTTACTGAAAACACGCCAAGCGACATCGCAAAACTCACTTGGATAGTAGTCATATTTACCCGTTAGGTTTTCCAATGCTATCATCCAGAAGTCCTGGGGGGTGGTATGATCGGTGACCAAAGTACCCATTGCTTGCCATACCTTCTGTGTGCCCATGACTAACTGATGATGTTGATACTATCCCGGGATGCCTCGGAGCAGAAGCATATTTCTTAAATACATAATAAGAAAAGCCGCATTTTAACTGATATTTACAATATTTAATACAAATATTTAAAAAATCTTATAACTCAGTTGTTCTTTTGCAATGTCCTAGAAAAATCAAACCGAAACCAACCAGTTATTTTTTACTGAAAACACCCCAAGCGACATCGCAAAACTCACTTGGGTAGCAGTCCTATTTACCCTTTAGGTTTTCCAAATGCTATCATTCAGAAGTCCTGAGGGGTGGTATGATCGGTGACCAAAGTACCCATTGCTTTACCATACCTTCTGTGTGTCCATGACCAACTGCTGATGTTTTGATATTATCCCGCGATACCTCTCGGCGCAAAAGCATCTTTCTTGCATACATAATGGGAAAAGCTGCATTTTAACTGACATTTACAGTATTTAATACAAATATTAAAAACAATATTGTAACTCAGTTGCCAGTTTAAAACCGTCAATTTGACGGGCTTTTTCGCAATGTCCCTAGAAAATTAAAACGAAACTAACCAGTCCATTTTTACCGAAACGACATCGCAAAACTCACTTGGAAATAGCAGTCATATTTACCCTTTAGGTTTTCCAATGCTATCATTCAGAAGTCCTGGGGGGTGGTATGATTCGGTGACCAAAGTACCCATTGCTTGCCATACCCTCTGTGTGCCCATGACTAACTGATGATGTTTGATACCATCTCGGGATGCCTCGGAGCAGAAGAATCTTTCTTGCATACATTACGAGCAAAAACGTATTTTAACTGACATTTACATTATTTGTACAAATATTAAAAAACAAACCGTGTAACTCAGTTGTCAGTTTAAAACCATTAATTTGACGTGCCTTTTTGCAATGTCCTAGAAAATTAAAACGAAACTAACCAGTCCTTTTTTACTGAAACGACATCGCAAAACTCACTTGGAGTCCTATTTACCCTTTAGGTTTTCCAATGCTATCATTCAGAAGTCCTGAGGGGTGGTATGATCGGTGACCAAAGTACCCATTGCTTGCCATACCTTCTATGTGCCCATGACTAACTGATGATGTTTGATACTATCCCGGGATGCCTCGGAGCAGAAGCATCTTTCTTGCATTGGGAGAATGATGATGGTAGTAGCCTACTCCTCGGAATGGGTTGGGATGAAGGGGAAATAGCAGTGTGGTATTTGATGGTCTATTTTATTGGAGTTGGTTAAGGTTTTTGAACCAATTTTTTAGCGAAACCAAACATCCAGTTTTGAAAATAACTGTTGAGGGTCTTAAACATGCTAAATTATCAGTTTATTGCCTCTCCAATTTCTTTTTACTTTCACTCAGTGTGTGAAATTTAATAGCAAGTTAGAGGTTAAAAGCAAGGCAGAGTGAGCTTAAATAGCCTAACTATACTGGAATAGAAAAACTTTTTTGTTAAAGAATTGATTTTGGGGGAAAATATTTTTTAAAAGTTCTTTTTAAGGCCCTCAAAAACGGGCATTTCACACTTTCGGTGCATCTTAAGGTATCTATATCAAAGAATGCAATAATGCTCCTTATGATACATTACGGGGCAACAATAAACAACACGAATTAAAAGTGTTAATATGGCATATCTATGTACTTTTCCTTCTCACTTTACTTTTTCCTTCTCTTATTTACATTGAGCACAAAAATTTAGATTGTAAGAACAAGTGATGTTCTACATCGCATCCAATAAACTTGATTTGGCGTTAACACATACAACCAGCAGCTAACGTAAATGCGTAAGGTAAAACGTAATGCTTGTTTTCTATATATGTAGTAATTGAAGAATATTCTTTTCTGTATTTACGATACTTCTAGTTCTGACTTTAAAACGTTTCAGAATAAAATAAACTATGCACTTTAACAAATCTTATTTTGCGTTAGCAAATAAATATGGCTTAAAAATTTCTCCCAACGTGGTTGCAAAACACAGGACGATAGGTCATCTGTTCTTAAGATAAAACTATCAACTAGACTGGTCTTGGGTTTGGTCAATTGAAAGAGATGACGCGGTATTTTTTGCTGCACGTGTGATTTAGGACATGATTTTATTGGAAGATTTGGACCATCCCAAAAATGACTATTTTTGTAAAGAAAAGATAAAGTTCTTTTTCATGACGGAAGGTTTTTTTTCTGTTCGTAGGAAAAGTTGAATTGTAGTTTTATTTGTAGCCCTAAGGTATTATAAATGTCTAAATGTGTGGGAGGATGTAATTGTTATATGGTATATAATACTGTAATTTTTTTGGGTTGGTTACATGTACTTTGAAGATGTGACTTTGTAAAAGTATTTTCTAAAATTATGGGTACTAAATCTAAGAAACTATAAAATTTGAAAATTAGTTGAACATTTAATGAATAACGATTTTGTATTCATGAAAAAAAAATTAGTTATTTAACAATAATAAAAATATATAAATTTTTTTCTTTTTATCATTACACTTTTAAATATTCTTCAATTTTATGATACGTATTCCATAAAAACCGAGTTACATCAATTATTGCCCAAAAATATATACAGTGGTGGCCAAAAGTGTGGCCTTTTTTTCAAAGTTTCGAGTCTTTCAACTTTGTGTGCTTGTAGAATATATTAATATTTAATACACACTTTTTATTTTCATACTTTTTTATTTAGATATTTTTTATTGTAGATTATTTTAAAATGCCCACACTTTTGGCCACCACTGTAGAAATTCGAAGTTTATTATTACTATTTCAACTAAGAAAGAATATATAATTAAATATTTTAATAAAAAACACAAACGAGCCGAATAAACATAAAATAAAAAAGTTTATCCGAAATAGATTACTTTTTTTAATAAATTTAAAAGTCAAAACACATTTCTAGATTTAACTATTTAGGTAAGAACATTATCTGCTAATCAAACTAAGTGCCCCTAATACTTATTGAGGTAGTTAAGTAACGGTTGTTTTATATAAAACTTGTGGCACATCTAAATAAACGTACTTTTTTACGATAAAAAGAACTCCAATTAAAGCAGGGATTAGCTGACTTAAATAAATCGATGTTGTAAGCGCTAAGCCTTTTTGCGTCAAATTATTTTGGATTACATGTAGAATTAGTTAGAATAGTAAGGATAAAACATAAGCTAGATTGATGGAACTTAAAGTAGAATGATGGAACTTGAAGTAGAATGATGGAACTTTAAAGTTGAATGAATGACGTAAAATTAACATGTAATTTGAATTTCAGTGAAAAAAAAGTAATTGAGATGTCTAGGCGGAAGTGAAATTTTTTTTATGCATTAAAAAATCTGTATTTAGTATGTGTTGCTTTAATTTGCGTGGTAATCGTGTAGATTATAATTTTTTTTAAATATTTTTACTTTTAATTAACTATTATGAAATATAAGGTAATGAAAGTAATGCGAAGAACTCGAAACTCCGAAATAGAAATTACGTGTTTTCTAAATGTTTTGAAGGGCACTGATTCTAAAAAAGTATTTTTCGAACTGGTCCGTCTATTTGTCTGAAATTACTCTACAGCTTGAACTAAAAGAAAAGCTAGAGAAAATTGCGCATGAGCAAGGGGTAGTTTACACAGCATTTTTTTAAGTTTTAAAGTTAATTATGTACTTTATATATGGTAATATCAATGTCTTTAAATGTGTGTTTTGATGTATTGAGCGGTAATTGAAAGTCGTGTGGAGTTACACACCCCTAGTTTTTATTAGATTTGAACACAGAAATTATCAGATAGTTATATTCAAGCAATAAATGTAAAATTAACGACAACAATCAAAAAATTGTTTTGACTATTTTAATGGACTTTATATTTCAACATATTGATTGACAAATCAAGCCCTTCTTAAGTTTATGTTTATTGATCTTATCGTAAGAATGTGTTGCTCTCATTATAAAAATAAAATATTCGAATTCGGAGCTCCAATAATAAAGTCAAGCGAAGCAAAACTGTGTAATGATAAAAAAAAAAAGTTATTTTCTATATTACTGAATGCATTTATTGCGTACATAATTTGCAAATATAAATCAAATATTTTTTTCCTCCACAGTTATCTGAAAACCATATTGAAGATGGAACAAAGCAGAAATAGATTTCCCGCCAATACATCTCCGATTGGTGAAATTACCCGGAATATCGTTAATTGAGTGAATTCTAGAAAACAAAAAGCATTTCAAGGAAGTGATCGGGTAAGTTCATCGAATTCTTTTGTCTCGGATCAAAAGTACGTGAAAGAATAATTGTAATCGGAATATAGAATGGGATATCATGTTAATAGTTATGTTCTTCAGAACTACCGATTTGTAATGAGTTATGAGATTTTTGATTTTATGTCCGTTATTGCGATATTGAAGATGCGTTCTTTCAATAGCCAGAATTAATTATGTAAGGATTTTTCTTCACAAAAAAATATATATATAACAATGGTAAATGATTGTTTGGAAAAGAAGTCAAGTTAATAATAGTTTGTTTTGGATTGTAGTTTTCATTCAATAGTAGAATATTTCATACATGTCTTTCATGTTTTAAGGTATTAACATTTATAGCCAAATATAAATAATAAACGTATAGTTTTCACAAGACATTACTAATAATTTGAATTGGTAATATGTAATTTAGTTGCTGATAAACTTATAGTTATTTTGAATAATCTATGTATATAATACTCTTACATCTCGCCCAAATTTCCTTATATTTCTATCTCTGGAATGGCAACACTCGAAATGAACAAAAATACTATTTATTTCAAAATGGCCGACCGAAAACAACAAAAAAGTGTTTCTTCAGGAAGGGCTTGAAACATGCATATTAGGGATGTTTAATGCTTGAAAATTAAAACTATAATTTCGATTGACTGAACTACCAAACACTATAGTTAATAAAAAAATTAAAAACAAATTGTTTTTAAATATAAAGCGTTGATGGCTACCACGGTTTCCAATTTAGCTACAATATGTAACTTAGTTAATTTAAATTATTGAAACAAAATACAAACGAAAACAGAACAATGATCAAACTAAATGCATGAATTAAAGCAGGAGATTTTAAGATACCTGAAGCAATCCAATCGCGTTATGACTTATTTAAAATTAGAATATAACTGTTTTCTAGTTCATTTTGCAGGACGAATTTTCTTAACGAGTTTTATTATAAAAAAGCATTCATGTAGGGTTTTCCCTTCAATTTCATTCACCGTAAATTTATTCCATTATTCTATTTAACATTTTCAAAGAATGAATTCATTCCATTATTCTATTTAAAATTTACAGAGAATGAATTTATTTTTCATTATTCTATTTAACCTTTTAAAAGAATGAATTTATTCCATTATTCTATTTAACATTTTCAAAGAATTAATTGATTCCGTTATTCGATTTAACATTTTCAAAGAATGAATTTATTCCATTATTCTATAAAACATTTTCAAAGAATGAATTTATTACATTATTCTTTCAAAGAATGAATTAACTCCATTATTCTATTCAACATTTTCAAAGAATGACTTAATTGAAATCAAATATCATACCGGAGTCCACCAATTCAGCACGACCAACTAGGCATTTCAAAGCTCATCGAGCTTGAGGCGGGGCCCCATCTTCAAAAAAACTAAAAAAAAAGTCCTTTATGATTATGAGGCAAAACGGCAGAGACGCCTATCAAAGCGCCTAAAAGGCCATAAAAAAGGATTTCGACTAAAATATGACGTTTAAAAAGACCCGGCCGCCAACAACAAGCGACACGAACAAAAGCCCTGCAATTATGATCCGATTGTGGCGTGTCTAATTTTTATTGGAAGAGAAAAAAAGACTTCGCCAAGCCTCGCTGACATGAAAACTACCACACAGGGAGGCCCAATGGTAGGTTTCCCTGTGCTAAACTGTCATTCTCATTGTAGAATACAATAGGGTTGCAATATTTGTCTTGAGTGCTTTTTCGATATAATATCACACCTGTTTAACCTCTAGTGACCTGGCTTCCCCATTTGGTGACATTTTTTGAAACCTCCCCACAAATAATTAGCACATTAATTAGTTTCGAAATTGACCTGATCCGATAGAAGGAGGCTCAAATATCAGTTTTCAACCTTTTATTAGAGGTACTATAAAAAATGAAGTTGAACGAGGGTCATTACGATATTAGGGTTCGTAAAAAAATATTAACTTTTTTTCAAACTTTTCAAAAAGTTCTTTTAGTAGTCCATTTTAAAGGCATTTTGTAATAAATACAATGATAAAATAATAAGTTAGCTACAAATAAGCGATAGGCCCTTTTTTGTTGCATTAATTTTAAGAGTTTAAGGCGTGTCTCTAACTATTAAAAGTTCTTTTTTTTTATTCTTTGTAAAACCGACTTTTTAGCATATATTTGTATGAAAAGCATGTTTAGATTAAAAATATACGTGTAGGATTGTGCTTGGGTCTTAAGAGGCTTTAGTGTAATATATTTAAATTTAAATGTTTGAAATTTGGGAATCTAAGACCTTTGTTGACAATTATCAATGGACAATGAACCTAAACACTTTCTTTTCTCTTCAATTAGTAGGAAATTTAAATAAGATCGAATAGGATTTGAGGACTCATATTAGCAATACTTTCTTAAACTTATAATGTTTAAAATAGCCGTGTGCGAGAACTTCAATATAAATACGACTGTTTTTGAAATTGAATATTTAATCAACATATTCCTATTAAGTTTATAGCAGAGAGACTGTATTATTTTTTATTGTCTCTTCGGTTTTATCTGAACAAAAATATTATGGCATTCAAATGGATACTATACCAAAACCGACCTTAAGTTTGCAGCAGAGAAATGTACTACGCGGAGGAATTTGCGTAAACAACGCGGCTGGCGCCGAGGCTTCGCCCGCTCCGATTGGTTGATAATTTGACCCTGATATTCGTGCGCCCTGTTACGTCAAAAAAGGAGGAAAAAATAATTAATATTTCATTCTAACTGAAGCTAAACAAATAAAAATAATAAATTTATGTCTTGAAATAATAAATAAATTTGTTCATTGAATGTAAATACCTTTTTGTATTCGATTCTCGCCCTCAAAAATTAGAACTATTTACCCTCTTTCTCGTAGAACATTTGTATGCTGCAAACTTAAGGTCGGGAGAGGTATAATACGGATACTAATATTAAGTAGTAACTATGGTAGCTGTGAGGCCAATTGCACCGTCTCCTCCTGAATTTCGAAGTTGAAAGAAAAATAGAACAGTTTAAAAAAATCGTATATTACTTCGCTTTCGATTTAGAGTTTAAAGATACATAGATAATTCCAATATGGGGGTAGAAAGAAATTTTTTTAATGAAAACTATATCTGGTGGCAAATCGATTAAAGCCTACAGGCGGCAAATTTTTAAATCCGGTCCTTTTTAAATGGCTTGTTAAGGTGGTCTTCCCGCTTAAGCCACTTCGGTAAATCAGTTGGTGAAAGGAGATCCTATACAATAATAACACACACAATAGTATAATACCAGTAATAATACTTAAAAAAAATAGGAGGGCAAGGCAGGAAGTAGTTGGAATGATAATATGCAGGTTAAAATTGCTAGAGCCAAAACACGGGTAGTTCCTTCTTCAGATTTCTACACAGAAAAAGACGTTCAGTAACTGGAGATTTTAGGGGTGGGACCGCACGTAGAAATAATAGTAGTTATTAGGAGAGTTAGTTGGGTTCTGACACCTGCTTAGCTTCTTCTATTTTTCTGTTGTTATTTGGAGAAATCAATAAACAAAAGATACTTCAAGTAGATATGGGCCAGGTAGTGATGCAAATGGAATCAAATTACTGATTTTTGATTTTCTTTAAGGGCAGGTGCATTATATAACTTGAAGGGACGGAGGATTTTGAGCTATTGCTGTGAATAAAAACTTTGACATCCCCTTCCTTGTAACTTAATATTTAAAACTTGACCCCCCCCCCCCACCCTCTACTGGATGGAAATTATACTGCATGCATTCAGGATATCACAACAGTCAAAAATTTTCAATTTCCTGGTCTTAGGAGCTGATGTTTATAATTTCGTATGTGAAATTCGTGGTTCTTCAGTTAACCCTCTAATGCATGAATTTATTTTTCATTCCCGAAAAAATATATATGTATATTTAATACTCATGCATTATGGGAAAAATACTGAATTTTTTTTAACTGCATTAGAATTGAAATAGTTTCAAATTTTAGAAGTTTTGCCATATGACAAAAACCAACTACAAAATTCCAATTTTGATAAGAATGAAGAAAACTAGAAAACTAATAAACAGATTTCAAAATAACCCTCTTTAACTATTGTTATTTTTTTAAACAATTTATTTGTATTTAGTGTACGAATATTATTATACTTTGAATACTGCCAAAAACGTAATTTCACAGCAGTTAATAACCTCATTCCTTAATTTTGAATACACTTTTACTACTGTCCTCTATGAGGGTTATTAGCAACTGAAACTTCAAAATGGAGTGTAAAAGATGTAAAAAACACAAATTTGTCGAGAGGGAGCTCTACTTTAATAGAATAAAGCGGGTTATGTTACTTGTTGGCCAAACGGCAACAGTATGCATTAGAGAGTTAAACAGACATTTCGATAAGGGATTTAGAAAGGTTTTAATTTTCACATTTGTTGCATAACTATTAAGTTTAATCTAATAAAACACATCAATCTTTTTCACATAGGTGATTTTATATGCTTCTGGTTAGATTTTTAAAAAAAAAATTCTCGAAACTTAAACATGAAAAGTAAAAATTATTAAAGAATAATATTTAAAAACTAATTTTATATAAAAAAGCATGTACATTTAAAAAATTAGAGTATTTATATGGTTTTTGTACATTTTTGCAACAAATAATTATCATGTTTCTAAGTCTTATATAGTATTTAATACATTTTAATTACATACTATTTCTAGTTCCTCCTCCTTGAAAACAATTTATTATGTCACCGCTTTTAATTCCAAGCAATAGAATTCATCTTCCTAAGTCTTATATTTAAGAAGACCCTGACTTTTAAACACACGCAAAAATAAATATCCTTCGATTCAATTAAAATTTTCAAAAGGGTCCTTTGACGTCGCTATTTTTAAAAGTAGCGCTCTCTGTACTTTTTGATTAAGGCCTTCTCAGGACCATTAATCCGGACCAAACTTAAAGCCTTTTGTTGTCACCAAAGAGAGGGGACGAATTGAGAAATATTCATCCTAGAAAACCCACCACAGAGTAGATGAGGGGTGAGATTGGTGTTCTTTATGGAGAGCTGCTGTTTTCTGTTGTCAAAATAATCTATGTTATCTTCAATAGGCGCACTTACATGAGCCATCGAATCCATGGATTGACGAGCAAACTCAGCAATTTTTCCCTCTTGGGGATTTTCTCCCAGGCAGAACCGGAATCGCAGGGTTCTTTGGGGGGTTTCGCAAACCCTCCAATGGAGGAGGGTTTGATGTTTCATACCAGGATGGATTCGGCCACAGACTATCATTTGGGTAAGAAATCCTGCTCGACCTCTTTTCAACTGATGGGGATTTTGGCATTTCATTGATTCGATGGCTCATGTAAACGAGTCTTGTTTTATGTAATTTTTACCTCTTTTATCGACTGACTTTACTTATAAAGCCGCTGGTTAACTTGTCATTGGTCATTTGGAGAAAAGGGGGGCAAGGTGAATGGCTTTTTGACTGAATTGTTCGGTTTTAGCACATTAAAATCTACATAGGTAAAGTCAATTATTCAAAAAATTTGACTGCGGAAATCGAACCCGGATATGGGTCTGCAGTACAGCCGCTTTAGTCTTTCTTCTGACTTAGCTCATAATGTTGGTTGGTTGGTAGACATATATTTTCAGGCTTGTATGCTTGGTCGCAAGGACCCGCTTATAAACCATCGTCAAGTAGGACAACACAAGACACACACATATACAAATGACAGATGCTGGCATCTGTCGCCACCTCCACAATTTAGACATGTCCCTGAAGGGGAGGGAAATAGTCTCCAGGAACCTGTACCCATAGTAAACTGCGCAATGACCGACTACAAGACTTTCGGACCCAACAGATTTGACGAGCACGTACTCCGCATATACTCGGTAGGACTTTAGTGGCACCGGGATTCGATCTCTTGACCTTCCGATCTCGAGACCGATATCTTGACCACAGGGCTCCCTACAGCCAAGCTCATAATGTTTCTGGAGATATCATAAGATTTTTAAGGTTTGATGAAACACATGAAACAGAGTACAGTTTTAATAAAAAGGAGTTTCAAAATGGATATTTGTCTGGTATTATAAGAGGATTCATACAATCGTTTCCTTCAAGATAGCCAACTGTACCAAACTTTTTAACCCGAAAGTTAAAGGACATTTGAATCGGTGAGTGCAGAAACAACGTCAGTCACAAATTTTAAATTTTTCAGGAGGGAGAAAAAAACGTAATAACTCTTCCTCTATTTCTGCACTCAACCCTCGAAACAAACGTCCTGTATTTACGGAACTACTCAACAGACCAACGTAGTTTTTGCCCCCAACACGCATCTTGCCTTTCTACGCTTATTTTCATTGAAAACGTGTTTTCGGATTTTTTTTAACTGAAGTGGTTTCTGCACTCACCGATTCATTTGGAAAACACACTTTTTCGCAAAGAAAGGTTTTTAGTAGGAACTCATAAACTGATTATGAACCTGGAAAAGTTGGTAAGCAATATCTAAGTATTGCGGCATTTGACATCAAACTGCTGAAGAGTGCGAGCCGAGGAAGGCCACAGTTCTATTCATCGCGCCACGTAATTCTGTTTCCGAGTTTCCGGGTCGTTTAGTCAACAATAAATCAAAGAGAACAACAAACAGGGCCGTCCACTTTTGCGCATTGTGTCTGCATTTTTTTTTTCTGGTGATGCCGGATCCATTACGAGGGCCGAGGAATGCGCATTTTTCCCCGACACAGAGGACAGATTCTTTTTCACATCTTCGGCGACGGTTTTGTTCTAAACAACACTCGCCGCCATTGTTGTAAATGATCAGACGATGAGTTCCTTTTACAGAAAAGGCAAAACGACATCAGGCACAATGAGGATTGTTGTATAATAATCTTTTGGACGAGATGAAGGAAGGGTACAACTCAACTTGACTCGAATCCGAGAAGGAGTTTTGTTGTAATTACTGAGGCTAATTTGAATTCTAAGCTTGTGCACGTAAGAAAAGTTATTTTTGTGGTAAAGAGGAATGCTCAGACCTATACTGCTGCTGTAAGAAAGAAGATAGTATCTGCAGTTTTGGCATTTTTACAAATACAAATTCAAAAATTGTCGACCAACAACAGGTCAGAGGCCCAGCAAGGTTGGTCCAAAATATATCTATTACTTTACCAGTTTCCAATGACAGAAAAGGAAAAACGACAGGCACAATGAGGATTGTTGTATAATAATCTTTTGGACGAGATGAAGGAAGGGTACAACTCAACTTGACTCGAATCCGAGAAGGAGTTCTGTTGTAATTATGGAGGCTAATTTGAATTCTAAGCTTGTGCACGTAAGAAAAGTTATTTTTGTGGTAAAGAGGAATGCTCAGACCTATACTGCTGCTGTAAGAAAGAAGATAGTATCTGCAGTTTTGGCATTTTTACAAATACAAATTCAAAAATTGTCGACCAACAACAGGTCAGAGGCCCAGCAAGGTTGGTCCAAAATATATCTATTACTTTACCAGTTTCCAATGACAGAAAAGGAAAAACGACAGGCACAATGAGGATTGTTGTATAATAATCTTTTGGACGAGATGAAGGAAGGGTACAACTCAACTTGACTCGAATCCGAGAAGGAGTTCTGTTGTAATTATGGAGGCTAATTTGAATTCTAAGCTTGTGCACGTAAGAAAAGTTATTTTTGTGGTAAAGAGGAATGCTCAGACCTATACTGCTGCTGTAAGAAAGAAGATAGTATCTGCAGTTTTGGCATTTTTACAAATACAAATTCAAAAATTGTCGACCAACAACAGGTCAGAGGCCCAGCAAGGTTGGTCCAAAATATATCTATTACTTTACCAGTTTCCAATGACAGAAAAGGGAAAACGACAGGCACAATGAGGATTGTTGTATAATAATCTTTTGGACGAGATGAAGGAAGGGTGCAACTCAACTTGACACGAATCCGAGAAGGAGTTTTGTTGTAATTATGGAGGCTAATTTGAAATATAAGCTTGTGCCCGTAAGAAAAGTTATTTTTGTGGTAAAGAGGAATGTTCAGACCTATACTGCTGCTGTAAGGAAGAAGATAGTATCTGCAGTTTTGGCATTTTTACAAATACAAATTCAAAAATTGTCGACCAACAACAGGTCAGAGGTGTAGCAAGGTTGGTACCAAAATATATCTATTACTTTACCAGTTTCCAAAGACAGAAAAGGGAAAACGACTGGCACAATGCACTGAACTGAACTGAAACTCTGGAAGAAGCATCCCATGATAAGCTGGTGAAGCTTATTTTTGGGTCACTTGGCGACAGCTTTAGTGAGAATATGTGCCATATTTGGCATAACCTCGCCGATCAAAATGGACACTTGACTTGCAGTTTGCATTGCATGTCGCCAATCGCTCGCCAAGAATAGTACTCCAAGGAATTTAAGTTTTAAAGATTGTTGCCGCAATTCTATTTTTTTTAAAAGTACATGTTTCCAAAACTTCATTATGTAAAGAATCTCCTAAAGCAATAACCTATCAATTTTCTGCTTAAAAAATTCTTGAAAAAGTTGGTTTAAAATGTCTATTTTAACAGGTAAAGTATAGGATTGGCGGCAAAAGTTGGGTTACTCTTACAGGGTTGCCGGGCTTCACCGACCCGTTTGACGAGTGTTTCGATACTCCTTCCAGAGTTTCAGTTCAGTTCAGTGGCACAATGAGGATTGTTGTATGATAATCTTTGGACGAGATGAAGGAAGGGTACAACTCAACTTGACTCGAATCCGAGAAGAAGTTTTGTTGTAATTCACTGAACTGAACTGAAACTCTGGAAGGAGTATCGAAACACTCGTCAAACGGGTCGGTGAAGCCCGGCAACCCTGTAAGAGTAACCCAACTTTTGCCGCCAATCCTATACTTTACCTGTTAAAATAGACATTTTAAACCAACTTTTTCAAGAATTTTTTAAGCAGAAAATTGATAGGTTATTGCTTTAGGAGGTTCTTTACATAATGAAGTTTCGGAAACATGTACTTTTTAAAAAATAGAATCGCGGCAACAATCTTTAAAACTTAAATTCCTTGGAGTACTATTCTTGGCGAGCGATTGGCGACATCCAATGCAAACTGCAAGTCAAGTGTCCATTTTGATCGGCGAGGTTATGCCAAATATGGCACATATTCTCCCTAAAGCTGTCGCCAAGTGACCCAAAAAAAAGCTTCACCAGCTAATCATGGGATGATTCTTCCAGAGTTTCAGTTCAGTTCAGTGTTGTAATTATGGAGGCCAATTTGAAATCTAAGCTTGTGCACACAAGAAAAGTTATTTTTGGGGTGAAGAGGAATGTTCAGACCTATACTGCTGCTGTAAGGAAGAATATTGTATCTGCAGTTTTGGCAATTTTACAAATACAAAAATTGTCGACCAACAGGTCAGAGGCCCAGCAAGGTTGGTCCAAAATATATCTATTACTTTACCAGTTTCCACTGACTATCAAGATTCTTCTTAAAATGTTCTACTCTCTTCGAATGCACAACAGAATCTGGTAAAGCATTACACACTCATTGGCGACTCTATTGTAAAAATAATGTTTCCTTACCTCCCTTTTAAAGCAAGTTTTATACAATTTCTGATCATGTCATCTGGTCCACCTATTTAAGGCAAAACCTAAGCCCTCCATCCTCCATGTCTCCCTGGTTGAGTAATTGACATCAATACACACATAAAAAGGTATAATAGATCTTATAATAACAAAAAATACCTCATATAATTTATAGTTAAAAAAATCTACAGGATTCTACAATCTATTCAATCAAAGTTTAAATCTTTGTTATACTTGGCGTCTGATGAAACGAGTTTTCCAAAACTCAGTTTTCGTTTTCGTAAGTACGTTTTTTTTTTTACAGCAGCTGGATAGAGTTAATTGATTAGTTTTGAAATAGCAAACGCTACGGAAGTATTTCTTTGACAAGTATTTTTTCACCAGGTATGAAAATTGTCACAACAGCAAAATAAAACAAATTTAAAGGAAAAACGTCATATTGTTATAAATTTATTAATTTTTAAAATCGGAAATCGAACAATAACCGACGAGCGTTGCCGCGAAGCACCCTTACTCCTTCATCGAAAGCTTCCCATAAAGGGGTTAACTTTGACTGAGAATAAATCTGGACAATGTCCTCGCTGGAAATCTGGATACTGGGTGCCACAAGGGCATACCATACACTCTCAGAAATGAATGCTCAAAAACGTCGAAATTTTCCTTAATTTTGACGATGCCGTTTACTGGCAAATGCTCCGAGTTTTTCTTTCCTCAAAGTGAGAAAATTTGATTCGTCATTTTTATGAGGTTTCGAATTTCGTCTAATCTAAGGAAATATTTCGTCATTTTTGAGCATTTGAGTACATTAATGAGATTCAGTTTCCTCAAAATCAAGATACAGAATCATCAAATGAAGATCGTTAAAGTGAGGATTCGCGTTTATTTGAAAGTCACGTGATAGTTTGACGAAATAATCCTCAAAATTAACGAAATGAGGCTCGAGGATTAATGAATCGTCAAAAATGAAAGTGTTTCTAAGAGTGTAGCAGGATCTAATACATCTGAAAAGAAACAAAAGATTAGTAATCATGATACAAACAATTTAAGAAAAAAGACATAACATAATAGCACAATAAGCATGGACAGAACAATAATGCAGAAAGCATCGTCAAAATAAGTCAGTCAATATTGACACGTCAAGTTGACATGCTAGTCAAAATTGCCAATCTGATTAATTTTCAAGTTTTAATTGCTCCAAAATATGCTTAACCCTTTCAGTCCCAAAAATTTACTACACTACAGAAACATCTGACATTCACAAAATAAGCTTATTTTAGGTCAAATATACGAAATCCTTAAGGAAAAAAAATCCATTTAAATTTTTTATATGGTTTTTGAAACAATGCCAAAATTCTTTAACTGTGGAAAACAACAAAATAAAAATATATATATTACCTAAAAACACTTCAAGTTATATATTTTAAGGTATCTGAACATATTACTAAAAAAATTTAGTTATTATTTTAACCGAAATAGTTTAAATTGTGTTTTAAATATGTGGAACTGAAGTGAACTTATCAAAAATCATTAGAAATGCTTGTTGACTATTTTCTAAATAAAAAAAATAGTAGTTCTTACTTCTATTGAGATTAATGTAAAATATTGTCTGATAGAACAAAGTGTGAAGAATCGAATGATGTGTGTTTGGATGTCATAACGGGACATAAGAATTTTGAAAAAAATATTGAAGGTGATGATGCCAAATGGCATCACTGGGACTGAAAGGGTTAATAGAACGACACTATTTTAAAACTGTATCATTTAGCTGTTAAATAACCATATATGCAAATTTGCATGTCATTTTTTTTTTCATTTTTCTGATGATGGTTCTCATATTTTTGTAAGGGATGGAGAAGAGGTTATGTCTGTCAAATCTTCTATGTTACTTAGGAGTTACGAAAACAATTTGTGAAAATGCTCGTTCAAGATTCTTTAGAATCGTTCTCAATAGTTGCCTACGACCGCAGAAATCAAGAACAACACGGTACCTAAATGCAATGTTCAACCTACCCAATTCGAGGAAAATTTTTTTTTACTGCGATTATCACCTAACGTATTACAAAAAATGGCGCCAAATAGCCTACGGGCCTTTTTCAAATGAATAGGATAAGAACCTTTGAAACTGTCATAAAAAAAGTCCCATGGAAGATAAGGCTAAGAGACACAAGACACCAAATAGCACTCTCTCCCGTGAGCAAGAAGTAGAAATACTAGATATCGGGGTTTTCCCCGCCAAACTCCGGTTCCTCGCCAAAATACCTTTTAACGTTATAAAATTGAAGCCGCAAAAAGTCATCTTTAGTTTTCGCAGTCATCTCACATGATAATAAAATATGCCTCACTATGGGTTTCAAATTTAAATTTTTAAATAAACATTTATCTTCTTTTAATTTTTAAAAATTTCGTGATCTTTAGCGATGATTGTAAATGGCACCTCAATACTTCAAATTTTAAAAATTTAGTGAAACTATAAATTTTTAATTTTTTTAAAGAATTATGTATGTTGGTGATGAAACTGACATATATACGTCTGTATTTCTATCAGCGGCAATAGCTGTGTAGAATAATTTTACAACATATATTCAGTATTTGATCAAACCATTTTTCAGATTTTGAAAATGAAGAGTACAGGGGAAGAACCGCTGATTTCTTTAGAGTATTTCAGTACATGTGTCTGCTTGGCGGACATTGGCGTCCGGAAACCGGTTTTTCTTTCGGTTCTTCATTCGCGGTACACACCTGTGACTCAAATCCACTGATCTTTGGCTTAAATCAGGGTTGCCCCGAAAGATAAATAAAGCGAGTAACCGGTTTCTTTACACCAGTTTAGGCGATTTATCGCTATCATCTCCAAAGAGGCTATTAGGGAAAGCCTTCTACGAAATAAAGCGGTTCTTCCCCTGTACTCTTCAATTAAATAACTGAGAAATGGCGTCGCTGGACTGTGGCTCTAAATGACGACGCCCGTCGATTAATAGCCCTCGTGTAGCTCTAGGGTGATAAAAACCAAACTAACTAACCTGAGAAATGGTTCAACCTAATACCAGAATATGGTGAAACTCCTCACCACACAGCCGTTTCAGCTGTATTAGAATCACCAAATTTGTAACAAAGTAACGCTCTGGTTACCTTTTATGAGTTGGTTTAGTTTAATTGAATTATCGTCGCACCAGAGCTACACTAGGGCTATTGGCGACGAGAGTTATGATTTAGAGCCACAGTCAAGTGACGAACCGACATCTGAGTAGGCACCCAACCCAATGCAACCGTTAAGAGCAACATCGTACGGAACGTTTGGACTTGGAAGCATATTTAACGTCCACTCTCTCTTCTCTACACGGGGTATTATTCGACGGACATTTTTGACTCTACTTTCCGTATTTTTGTGATGCTCGAACCCGAACCTGGGACCTTTCGCATGCAAAGTTGTCGCCTTAACAGACTGGGCTCCCCAGCCTCTTTTACGAGTTGGCGATGAATCGAAAGCTTACATTTAAAAACCACCCGACAACACTCTTCTTCTCAGTCCAAAAAAAAAAAAAAACCTTTGCTATCTGTGGGTAAATGATTGGATATAATCATAAACCATCTTGTCTGCTCGGTCTTATCAGCGGGACGTGCATTGTTTCTGCATTATCACATCGGAATGCCTTCCCAGGACCATTAACTATAAACACATGTCACAAAATAATATAATAAGCGTCATCAGCATCTCGGAGAAAACAATGTCGGTTTGGGGCCCGTTGTGTGGTATCTGTGGGTTGAATGATTGTTTTCTTGGCGGTGGTGTGAATGTGGTGGGTTTGTATGACGGGGGTCGAAAAAATATTGAAAAATAAATTACTGTATAACTTGGTTATTGCATCATTTGAATCTCTCAGTCCCAGTGATGCCATTTGGAATCATCACTTTCGATATTTTTCCCAAATGTTTATCTGTCCCGTTATGACATCCAAACACACATCATTCGATTCTTCACACTTTGCTCTATTCGACAATATTTTATATTAATCGCAATAGAAGTCAGAACTATTATTTTTTTATTTAGAAAATAGCTAACAAGCGTTTCACCTGATTTTTGAAAAAGTTCACTTCAGTTCCACATATTTAAAACGCAATTTAAGCTATTTTGGTTAAAATAATTACTAAAATGGTTTTTAATAACATGTTTAGATACCTTAAAATATATAACTCGAAGTGTTTTTAGGAAATATATATATTTTTTATTTTGTTGTTTTCTACAGTTGAAAAATTTTGGCATCACTTCAAAAATCATAGAAAAAATTTAAATGATTTTTTTTTTTGTTATGGAACTCTTATTTTTGACTAAAATAAGCTTATTTTGTGAACATCAGATGTTTCTGTAGTGTAGTAAATTTTTGGGACTGAAAGGGTTAATAGACCGCGATGTTTAATGTTTATGTCGTTAGTAACGTTACAAACAAAGCTTAATATTAAGTATGGGAAAACATGTAAAATACTTATAATATGATAATATTATTAATAAAAGTTATAAAATGGCATTTATGGAATACATTTTAACCGTGAGTGCTATTAGTAGTAATTTAATCAAAATAATCTATAAATAGTGAGGATTTTTTTAAAAATTTTGTTTAAGAATGCTTTTTGGACGTCATATAAACTCATAGTTCTAGCGTTATAAGATAATTTAAAGTTGTCGTTGTAAGCATAAGAAGAAGAAAAACTTCATTGAACACATGATGTTGGCCGTCCAGGGGCCCCAAGGCCCGTCCGGACGACTCAAAAAATACATAATTGAGGAAATACAAATTTTTTAACAAAAACAAAGATGTGCGGCACTTGCGTGGCATAATAATATAAAAAGCGTCATCATCTCAGATAAAATAGCATCGGTTTGGGCCATTGTGTGGTATCTGTGGGTTGACTAATTGTTTTCTTGGTTATGGTGTGGGTTTGGTGGGTTTTAGTATGGAGAGGACCGGATAAATATTGAAAATTGTTAATTGTTGTAAAAAATATTGAATTACAAAGAGTAAACATAAATAAATCCCAAAGCAAAAGAAAAGCGTACAAATTTTGAACGGGTTCATTTTACATGGAAAATTCTCAAATGCACATGGGAAATAATCAAATAGACATGGAAAAAATCTGGAAAAATCATTTTTAAAAAGACAGAAAAGTCATAGCAATTATTTTAACACGCGGAAATGTCACCGATTTAATTTTAACACATGGGAAAATCACGGAATTAATAATTAATTTGAATGTACATAGAAAATTCATGCAATTTCCTTAAAAGTGGTGAAATATTCAGTAGAGTAAGTGAATTCCTATAAATACAAAGAATGCATGGGAAAGTCAGAGAAATTTGAAAACTATATAAAAAAAATATATTTTATACCATATAAAATAAAGCGATATCTAAAAAAGTAATGAAAATAATGATTATAAAGACATTAAAAAACAAACAAAAATACCAAAAAAAAAAATTAAAAAAAATATCATAAGACACGTAGAAAAGTCAAGAAATTTTAAAAGGTGTTTTAGAAAAACTGAAAAAAATTATGACAGTTCATTAAAAAATGGAAAATTCGAGAAAACTTCTAAAAATACATGGAAAATCTAAAAAAAGTCTGCAAAATTCATAATGAAACACGAAAACCTGGACAGAATACGTGTTTTAATGTATGTTCATGGATACTCTTTGCTCATTATATTTTAATGATAAAATTCTAAATCAAAGCTCAAAGTCTTTAATATTTAGTTATCTTAAAGATTTTGAAGAATCATATAGTCGGTAAGTGTTGACAGATCGCGAAAAACAAAGAATCTTGTCTTTTATTTACCAAAAAATAATTCCAAGATCATTAAAAAAATCTTTTCGCACGACAGTCATATATGTAAAAGTTTCCTCCTTTTTCAGTCTTTACAAAATATTGCAATATTGTTTGAACAAAAAAGTGTATTCGTTAAAAGAGTTATCATTTTCTGTACTTTGACGATTTCTTTTCAACTTTTCTCTTTGTACTTTGACGATTTTCTTTCCAATCGAGCACATAATGTATGAATCCATAAAAAAGATATCATTTTTCATACAAATATTTAGAAAAAACAAATAGTTCGATAATTATAAACTATGGTCCTGCAGACACATCTTTTTGTGTTGACTTTTGACTTAAAATAAAAAAAATTTATTCTAGAAATTGATCAAAACTAGGGTAGACTGACCAGTGAGTGAACAGGCCCCAGTGAATGAACATTTAATAAATATAATTAAAAAATAAGGAATGAAAATCATTCCACTGGATGGATTGGCAACGCTGACTTCCTCCTATCTAGTAGGAAGCTATTTGTTATATGGTTGGTTGTCCTGGCCATTATGTCCTGGTGTTTACCCCACATAACGATTTTTTTTTCGGAGATCAAAAATAGCACTTTGTAGCCTCGACGCGGAGCGTCTTTACTACACTTCGAAATATCCCTAGAAGGGGCGAAACGAGTCAATATTTTTTTTTAATTTTTAAATTTCTTTGCGTTAAAAAAGTATATTTTAAATATTGGTTAAAAAAAGTTATTAAAATCAATTTTGTTGTTGTTTATATTTGTTGTTTATGTGAAGATACGAATTTTAAATTTTCTACACGTAAACTTGACCGAAATTTTTTTTAATTAAATAATTTGTGTTATTACTCAAATTCTCTAAAAACTCTTGTTACCTATAATAAACTATTGCGCTATTTGTATAAAAAAATGCACAAATAAAGTAGATATTCACTTCAAAACTATCATTCTACAAACTTTTTCCAACGAAAAAAAAAAAAACTCGTTTTCTCTCACAGATCCCCGAGAGCCCCAAATATTCCGATATGATATCGAAAACGACTTCTTATAGTGGTATCCGAAACGGGGAATTTTCGCTGGAGGCGTAGGGGAAAAAAGAACGTTCTCTTTTCCCTCTACGCTTGTCTGGCAGACGGTAGCGACAATCAGCCAAGTGCGCACGATATGTGTTCTATTCACGAGACTACGCAATAGAATAATGCAATAGAATAATAATCGGACAAATTGGAAGAAACTGTCACATGCATATCCAATGATATTTAGAGATAATTAGAAGAATACATAAATCAGAATTGGAGCATTTTTGGAGCCAAACGGTAATTATTTTTTAATTTTCAAACGATAAATATTTTATATATTTATTTTTATTCTAGTTGCGTAATCAAGAATAATTTGTCGGATAGAATGTTTGTTTTTAAAAGCGATAAAAGGCACTTTTATCATTTTATTGGTTAGAATGCATTGATTTATAACTAGATTTTTTTTGTTTTTAAAATAATAATCACAATAATTTTTATTTGAAATATTTTTAATTATGATTGCGTAATCAAGAATGCTTTGCCTGATTGAATGTTTGTTTCTATAATAAGAAAAAATGTTGCTTAAATAATTTTATTAGTTTGAAGTGTATTGTTTTGTAAAGAAAATGTTTTTTGTTTTAAAATAATTATCACTCAATTTCTTTAAAATTATTATTCCTGCTGCGCAATATTTTTTTGTTTCCTGCGTTTTCAACTTGTAAACAGTTTTTAATTTGATTAAGGAACTTAACAGATTTTTTAAAAGAAATATACATTTGTGTTCTTGTCATTAATCTGGTTTGCAGATTTTTTTTAGAACCAAAAAGTTCTTTTTTTAATATTAAATGTTGTTATTACTTAACAAATGTTTTAAATTCCAACTGAGTAATCAATATTGATTTTTATCTTACAAGTTTTTGAAGCAAAAATGTTTTTATAAAAAATACTTTCTAAAGATATTCATTTTTATTTTCATCTGGATCTTAACACTTTAAAAATCAAGCAGTATTTTTTTTTTTAGTTTTGAAAAATATTATTAATTTTCTTTTACAAGAGTTATTTCTTTTGAATTCCAATTGCGTACCTAAGTATGTTAAAAAGTTTTTTAGGACCATAGCGGAACAACCAAAAGTCTTTTATATTTGTTTTAAAAATTAAAATTACCCTTGTTTATTTTAATTGCAACTGCGCAATTAAGTGTTTTATTTGGTGTTTATTTAAAAATATATGTTGTATTTTATAAAGATTTTTTGTTTTTATCGCCAACATCTGATTATTTTTGGAAATGAAAAGTAGAAAAAACTTTTTGTTTTTAAAAATAATCCTATTTTATTTATTGTTCTCACTCCAACTGCGCAGTAGAGAATGTTGTGCTCGATTGAAAGTTCTGAAATGATATAAGTTAGTTTTCCACTTTTTCTTATGTTTTTAAAGTTTTAAAGAGAAATTTCGACGAAATAAGTTTTGTTATGAAAATTTTAGAAAATGACTTTTACCTTAATTTTTTGTACATTGCAAAACGATACTTTATTAACGTGATTTGTATAAAATTGTTATGTGCACAAAAATATATTCAGCATTTTGAAATAATAATACATTAAGTATTAGAACTATAAAGCGTAGCATTACACTTTATATTTCTAATACTTTTATTAGGTTTTACTAGTCATATAGTCGAAATAAGTTTTAAATTTAAAACTTAAAGATTTCACTAATTCTATTTTCTTTTATTTTAAAAGCTTGTATAAAAAAACTATTTAATCAACTGTAATATTTTTATGTTACTAAACTTTTACAAAGCATGTAAAAATGCCGCCTTGCTAAAAAAAAATTATTTAATTATTTTTAAAGTCATTCCGTTGCATTTTATATAATTATACCACCGATAAAACTTTTCATTGATATTTATTGATTAAAAATTATATTTAGTTTCTTAATTTAAGCTGTTACAACTGATTCCAAACGATATTTTTCCCTCTTTAAAAGAGCAGTAATTTTGTAGTTAATAAATATAAATTTAGTTTACATATTAATGTTAAATAAAAAAAATAACATGTTATTGATAAAAGATTAAAAATAATACAAAAAACTTTATAAATGTTGATTTTTAACAAAATAGTGAGTTTATTGTAAATCCAATTAAACATATGAAATTAAATATTATCCATCCTAATATGTATATCAATAAATCTGAGACGTTTATTATATTAATAAAGAAAATTTACTTAAGAAAATGATAATTGTTTAAAACTTATATAATTTATATAAAAATTATTACTGTTGAAAGTTAAATGAGAAATTTGAACGATATTATATAAAATAATAAGTTTATATATTTTTCGATGGTAATACATAAAAATATCAATTTAATTTTTGTTTAAACTTTGAATATTCGTGTAAGTATATTAAAATATACCGCAATTTATATAGATAAAACGTCACAGATAATTTGTAAGTATTTAACTAAGATTTTTTTAAGTATATTACTTAAGATTCAATGAGTTTCAGTTTCAAAGTTTTTATTTTTGCCACGGTATTGTTAATATTTTGTTCAGGGTTTAAAAATCTATTTTATTTTAGAAAGTAGTCTTCAGTGTTAATATTTATCTAGAGCGTATCTTTAATTTAATTACATACCTATTTTTTTATTATTTAAATTTAGTTTGTTTTAGTGAAAACACATTTTACAATAATTGCAATGCATTTCTCCAAATAAACTTTTGCTATACAGCATAATTTGCGTAACTGCTGCGAATTTGTCCTTTATATTATTAAATCATTAGTCAGTATTAGATTTTCTCAAGATTTAATTATGTAATGCTTTTTTCCTGAAATGTTAGAATTACATAATTTATCAGTTAATAACTATTATTACTTGCGATGAATAGTTACTTTTATTTTTACCTACTTCATATATCTTTAGATTAGACTATCGTGATAAGATATGATGAATAAAACAATTACAATTGTCTTGAATAAACTTTGTTAACGCAACACAACAATAAATTTTTTCTATTAAAAATATCTTTGTTATAGCCACCTATATTACGATAATTCTTCTTCATTAAAACAAGTACACACAAAAAAAAATTTGACAATATTTTCCATTTAAAGCAGCGAAAGCTTTATTTTTTCATATAAACTGAACATGGTATTTTGATATTTTATAACTAACAAGTTTAGAAACATTTCATTGAGTGATAAATGATTTTCCTGATATAAATTACCTTTCATTTTATCCTTACAATTTCAATTAAACTTTTTTTTAATTAATACGAAAAATTAATTTTAAAAACTTAAAGTTAACATTTTTATTCCTGAAAGTGTTTATGGTAATAAGGAAAAGGGTTTTTGATAGGTTTATAAAATTGATAAAAAAAAATTTAACAATAATTATATTATTTCGATTGAGCTTGAATAATAGACTTTTTTAATACTTCGTTAAATTTTTATTTGTTTTAAAAGATTGTTTCTTTTACCTTGTAAACCTTATTATATATTTAAATAACTTTTTAAGTCAATCAAGCAGAAAATTACACATCATTAATTTTAAAAATAGATAAATTACAAATAATGTTCAAGGTAATATATATCAAAACCTAACTTAATTTTAATTAGTGAATAACAATCATTTCTTTCAAATTGTTAGTAGTAAGAGACAGTATATCAAGATGGATGCAATTTGGACTGATTTTTTTATGTGTCAAAACCCAATGATGTATAACATAATTGTCCCGAATGTAAACTTTTTACTCTGTATGAAATTTAAATCTAAATAAATATAAAAAAAAACGTCCTCAATTATTTGCATTTTTCGAATTTTTAAGTATTATTTTAACTATTTAATTTTGAAAAACCTGTATGCGTTTCTGGTAAAACTGTCAATCGTTTGCTTGACCAAAAGATATATACAAACCTTAAATATGCTTATTAGGATTAAAAATACCTGCGCAAGATAAAGAGAAAAAATAAAAAGAGAGATATAAAAGAGAGAGAATAAAAATTTTGTCAATTGGGTATTACTTCATTTCCTACTTGTGTTAAGATTGGCGAAGTAATTATGAAAAAATATTTCATATACCTAAAATGATATTTACAAAAGTCCTAGTAATTTATTGGATTGCAAATGCTTTAGGGTTACAATAAAAGTTAGTCCGATATTGCATCCTAAAAGTACAACTTACTATACTTCTGCCTGAAAGTCATGGTTAACCCACTAATGCATACTGTTGCCATTTGGCAACAAGTAACATAATCCACTTTATTCTATTAAAATAGAGATCCCTATCAACAAATTTGTGCGTTTTTTTCATCTATTACATTCCATTTTGTAGTTTTAGTTGCTAATAATCCTCATGGATGACAGTAGTAAAAGTGTATTCAAAATTAAAGAGTGAGGTTATTAACTGTTGTGAAATTGCGTTTTTGGCAGTATTAAAATTATAATAATATTAGTACTAAATATAAATAAATTGTTTAGTTTTCTAGTCATTATTATTAAAATTGGAATTTTGTAGTTGGTTTTTGTCTTAGGTAAAAAAATTTAAACACTGAAATTATTTAAATTCTGATGCAGTTAAATTTTTTTAGTATTTTCCCCATAATGTATGAGTATTAAAGTTACCAAAATATCCTTTGGGGTTGAAAAAAATTCATGCTTTAGAGGGTTAACTAAACAATTATTAAAATCATCTATTAAAAAAGTTATTTAACTTTTGCGAACACCCTTTTCGTAAATATAATGTATTCAAACTTTTATTTTCCATATTTTAACAGCATTTTTTCACAATTATTGAAAAAAAATCGCTTTCGAAAAGATAAAAATGTATTTGGTTACCATTACTTCATAGATGTTCTATAAAAATACGCAATTCAAAAATGTCATAACAATATTGTTTAATTTCCTCTCAGACTTAACAGGAAGGCGCCACGGCGTTTCGTTAAGACTATTATCTGCACTAATCAAAGCTTTAACCAATTCAACTACTTTAACTATTTCTTTCGTAATTGACAGCAAGACAAAAGGAGCCACATCTGTTGTAATTTGGTTATGAAAGAAATGCTGAAAAGCAGTTATTCCAATAAAAAAAACGTGTTTTTTACACGTTTGCGTATATGATTTATATTCCAATAAAACCATATTACTCAATTATTGTTAAGCATTAATTATATGAATTGTTAAAATACATAAATGTGCTTATATTAATCACTATGAATCACTAATGATTGTTGTCGCGTGATTTTAAACGTTGTAAAAATTAAAATAAACTCTTGCAAGTTATTTTATTTTTGTTATATTTTTAATTTAATTGCTATCGATATATTATTTTTTTTGCAAATGATATTTAGTTCCAAGTCAGAAAACAAACTAATGATTTTTGACTAGTTTTTAATTGGATTGTATTGATTACTTCGGCTATTGATTTAGAAAATTTCAATGGCCTATTATCTGTGCATATATATTTTAATAATTTAACCAAATGATTCGATAATGAAAGCAAAGCATCAATAATCGAATTCGTTATTTTCTTATAGCTTAATGGATTGATTAAATCATAAATACACTGCTTATGAGAGGGATACTTTAATTTTGGAATCTTTCCTTTAAGGATTTTGTTAAATTATAAACTAATTTTCTCAGAGAAAACATAGCAAAGTAACGACATCAACAACTTACTTGTAAACAAGGGATATGTCTGCTTGTAAATAAAAGGTCGAGATGCAAAACTCACATTTCTTCAAAGTATAACTAAAGCAGTGTTGGTCAAATTTTAATTACAAGAACAATTAAAGATTAACAGTTAATTAATATGTAAATGTAGCCACAACAACTAAAAATTCATCATAAGACTTACAGCTTAATTTTCCTAAAACTTTACTCATTTCATTTTAATGCATAAAGTTAATTGTTAGTTTTAATTGTTTCATAAAACAACTAAAAAAGTAAACTGCAATTATTTTAATTGTGAGTTACAATTGACATATGTTAATAAAATTAATTTAATTGCAAGGTGCAGTTAAAAGTTTAATTAATTTAATTGTAATTAATTAGCTGTTATTAATTTAAATACCATTAATTTAATCGCAATTACTTTTTTTAGTCAGTTAACAAGATAATTTTATTATTATTAATTTAATTGTAATAAATTTAATTGTTATTACTTTAATTGTAATAAATGTAATTGTTATTAATTCAATTGTAATTAATTTAATTGTAATTAATTTAATTGTCATTTATTTAACTGTAATTAATTTAATTGCAATTACATGTTAGTCAATTAACATGATAAATTGACAAATTAATTGATAAATGCCCTACACTGAATTATGGTATAGGGTTTAGTCTGTTCATTTCGTCTAATTGAATTTACTATCTTCAAAAGTTGCCAGCGAACGAACCAGACCTTATATCTGAGTTATATTTTGGGAAATGTGAGTGTGTATTGCAACTAGGCCCTTTCTTATGTTTGCAGTTTGAAGCCCTTCGTGACAGATGTAAATAATTTACAAATTTGCACCTGCAAACCTGATATTCCCCTACTTTGCGAAGGATTTATTTACCTGAGTGAATATTAATTTTGAATGTTTCCTTTAAATATGCACTCGCTGTTGTTTTATCTTGGCAAAGTACATTGAAAATACTACTTGTGTAACAAAAAAGACCTTGTCTACGAAAACTGAGTTTCGGGAAAAAAAATGAAGAAAACTCATTTCATAAAACGCTAAGGTAAAATGAAAGGTTGACATAGGCGTATTTTTAATGTATTTACGCTTTCAAAATATGATAGATTGTTTCTTTTTGTGTGGTTTGATGCAAAAAGTTCAAAAACACCAAAATTGCAGAACGTAAGAGTCTTAAGGGAGACCTGGAAAATTTTTTTCAATATGCAAAATAAATTCACTTTCACAAAAAAGCCCTTAAAAAGTGTCTCTTTGTACCTTTCTCCCATCCGATATCTGGTCCTCCCATACTTCTCTATGTAAAGTATGCTACGAGGCTGTAAAAGAACACAGCATTGAAAATGTAAATTGCTAATAAAGTCAGAGATACTGACAGAAGACTTTATTCTTCGCACTAGATCCATATACAAAATAAATTCTATAACGCAGTGTAGGAAAGTGTCTCTTGGTACATTTTCCCCAATTGATATCTAGTCCTTTCCTCATTGTGAACAGACAGTATATAAATCTTAAGAGTTTCAACCCTTTCAGTACCAAAAATTAAATACACTACAGAAACATCCGATATTCACAAAATAAGACTTATTTTAGGTCAAAAATAAGAGTCCCATAAGACAAAAAATTCATTTTAATTTTTATATGGTTTTTGAAATAATGCCAAAAATTTTAATTGTGGAAAACAACAAAATAATATATATATATATATATATATATTATTTCCCAAAAACACTTCGAGTTGTGTCAGGTATCAGGTTGAAATCAGGTATTTGACCATATTATTAAAAAAAATTATTAATTATTTTAACCGGAATAGTTAAAATTGTGTTTTACATATGTGGAACTGAAGTGAAAAATCAGGTGAAACGCTTGTTATCTTTTTTTCTAAATGAAAAAAAAAATAGTAGTTCCGACTTTTATTGAGATTAATGTAAAATATTGTCTAATAGAACAAAGTGTGAAGAATCGAATTTTCTGTGTTTGGATGTTATAACGGACATAAACATTTGGGGGGGGGGGGGGGGATACTGAAAGGGTTGATTCCAAATGGCATCACTGGGACTAAAATTGTTAAGGAGCTAATTCCACGTAACTGTTGTGAAGTCGCAATTTAAGAGGAGATTAAAAGGTTTTTTAATCTAAAAATAGATCAAATTAAATAAAGAACGTTGTATTATTTAGTTTTAATAAATGGATATCTTCCATTCCACTATTTTTTTAAAATTTATTGCTTAAAGTTGTAGTGATAATTACTTTTTACACACGGGGGGGGGGGGGGGGGGGGGACTAACACCATAGAAAGGAAAATTTTGCATGGAGTTAGCCTGAGGAAGTCCTGAACAGTTTAATTCAATACACAAAATAAATTCTATAACAGTCCCTGAAAACTATCTCCTAGTCCCTTTCTCCCAAACCCATATCCAGTCCTCCCCTCCCTATGTGTACTACTCTCCCGACCTCCCCCAGACAGCATGGACCAGACCTCCCTAGTAAATAAATTGCGCAGAAGACGCATAAAGCGATCTGCGCACCCTGACCTTTGCAGACGATGCGCCCGTTCTTTTTTTTTCGTTCCCTCGTTCTTTCTTTCGTTCGATCGTTCTATCCTTCTCTCTCCGTGTTCTTTTTGTTGCCGTCTCTTCTTTTTAACCCCTTTTTCTTTAGGGATAATCGATACTCATGGAGGTGGAGAGAATTTTTTTTCCTCCCTTTTATTTTCCCTATCCTTCTATCTTTTGTGAGGGATGTTGAGTATTGGACGGGGTGTCTGGGTTTACTTGTTATTTTCTGTAAAAACATTTTTTGGGGGGATTTGGTTGAATGAAAGTCTTACTAAACTAATAATGACGTTTTATTACGATATCTTATGCGGTGACCACTTTTACCACTCTAGATTTAATATTCTCTTACTAACTTGAAGGCTCCGTGGAAGAATTTATTTTCATTCAGAGCTTCTCTTGCCACTCACGATCAGATAACCGATTGACTGACCGAATTAACTGCCGACCTATAAACGGACCGTGTAGCCAAAGACGTCCGACGAACAATACCCTGCGGAAGAGGGAGTGCAAGTTACATATTCTTCTAAGTCCCAACTATGATGTCGCTTTACGATGTCGCCCTTACTGGTGGCTTCGGGTGCCCACTTAGGTGTTGTCTCTACACTTGAATGTGGTTCTAAATTACGACACCCGTCGCCAATAGCCCTCGTGTAGCTCTAGTGCGGCGATAGTTCAAACTAACATTAAAAAAAACCATTCCAAAAAACAAAGCTTTAAACCCTTTCAGTCAGTCCCAATAATGACAATTTGGCAATAATTTTTAAGAATTTTTTTCTTCTAATCGTCTACATCCATTTATGAAATTAAAAAGCACATCATTCGATCTTTTTTTTTACTTTCTACATTAGAAAATTATATTTTTTGTTAATCCTATATGTATATTTTAATTAGGAGCAGAAGCATGATGATGCCAAATGGCATCACTGGGACTGAAAAGGTTAACTAATAATTTCGTAAAAGGCAAAATCATCACAACAGTAGAACGCTCTCCGAAACTAACTGCAATACTCTAGTCCCTCCAGAGACTTGAAAGCGCGTGGCTGTTTGTTTGGGTGAAACGAAGGTGTGAAGGCGGATTTGAAGTGAAGTAAGGATTTTTTTAAGAATAAAAGAACGTTCGAGTAAAGGTCCTCTCGTCTGCCAGGTACCTGGAAAGGTGGCTAAATCTCATTGATAGGCACTTTTTTGTACTCGTAGCATAACAGGGGGGAAAAATCTTACTTTTCCATAAAAAGGTACTTTTATTTAATCCTCTTATATGTACTGAACATATAGCGAGCTAGTGTTATTGTTGCAAGTGTAGTGTACGTAAATTTCGGAGCTTTGCATCTATTTTTTAGGGTTTATTGGAGCTTTTTTCTTAAAGCTTTTTTTTCTAAAAAAGACTTATTGAGGATACTATTTTTTTAAAGGAATTTGCAAGATCTTTACTTGTTTTTTTTTTACATAAATCGTGTTATATAATTGGAAGGGACTATCTAAATGTCACTTGAATTTGTATTTCGCACTTTGTTATAAAGATTTTGGTTGGTTGGTAGACATATATTTTTTATCTTGTGTGCTGGGTCAGAGACCCGCTTATAAATCTTCGTCAAGTAAGACAGACACAACACACGTGACAGATGTACTTTAAAATGCTATACGTCTATTCACAATACATGTATCGTAATTTTAAACCACTTTTTAAAATGTTCTTTATATTTCGTGACATGTTTCTTAAATTATGTAATTCATATGCATGTGATGCTTAGAAATATATTTTAATTATTAAAACAAATAATTTAACAAGTTTTAAAAAATCCTTTCCCATGGTCCCTCTTTTAGGAACACTATACATTTCTTAATCGAACCAAAATATTTTTGTTTGAAGTATGCCAAGTTTTTTTTTTCCTATCGAAATAACATTATAATCTCTACTAATATTTCTCTTAAAGATAATAAAAGCGTTTCATTATCTGATTTTCGAAACGCGTTCTTAGAAACCCCCTAATCTTAAACAAAAAAATATATATAATCTAAGGTTTACGGAAGTGTTGCTATCAATATCCAAACCATAATTGAGAAGCATCTTTAGTGACATTGCTAATTTATTTTTTGTTATTATATAAGATAAGTTTATCGGATTAAGGATAATATAGTAGATAATTGGTTTATAAAACCCTTCTTGCTTTTATATAACAAACTAATCATCATTGATAAGATCAGGTTAACAAAAAACTACTTTTTATTTATTTTTTTGTATCCGTGGATATCGCATAAAAGATGGTTGCCAGAGCTTCCAAAGAGGCTTATTTCTTAATAAAACATTTTATGTATCAATATGCGAATTAAAAAATACATAAAATTTAAATATTGGTAAGGATACATTTAAATATGTTTTTATGTTTTCAACCAACAATATATTTTCCATTCGAATTTTTACAAACTACGAATATATATTACTAACATGGGTTTGAGAAAACACGGTTTATCTAATTTACGAAACTATCTATTTTTATTATGTTTTTATTTATACAATTTTATGTGTTGATGAGGCATACAAATGTCAAAAATTTATTTATAATTCTACTCAGAAATAATTATATAATCGATATCATTACATTAATCATTACCGTTTATCGAGTATAATTCTGTTATTATCAATATCATTATGCATATTTAGTCTTCAATTAAAAAGTAATCCCTATCAAAAATTACAATTAGAATATTGAGAAATAAGCATACAAAGTGGTTAATTTGCCCAGACTAAATTGGATTAAACCTATCTCTAAATTAGAATAATTACAAATTGTTATTCTGACATACAATACAAAGCAAGAGATTCATATGCGTTACGAAACTTATGATGTTCTCTCTAAACTCTAACTACTACAGATTATAGTGGGCGTTTCCTGGAGTTAGCTTTTTGATGCAGCACTTTTTCCTTCGGTGATTAGCCAAGTGAACTGAATATGGCATCATGCGTAGAAAAACGACGTATATAGCATTGATTTAACATGGTAGATCTGCCACTTTTCTACTCAGATAGTTTGTTAGGCCAAAGACGTGTGTTCCCTACCTTGGTTCATTTGCCGTGAATAGTTTTTTTTGGTAAAAGGCGGAGAACATTTGCTGATTTAGAGGAACATTTGTTCTTTTGTAGTGTTCTCTTTAATTAAAAGGTATTCCTTAGACAAAATTTACAATTAGTGTATTGAGAGATAAGCATACAAAGTGGTTAATTTACCCGTACTAAATTGGATTAAATGTATCTCTAAATTAAAACAAGAAGTTCTTAAAGAACTAAAATAGCCTACTTTCCTGTTACTTAAATACTTACTAAAATTCTTATCTTGAAAAAACTGGGTTCGTAACAGTAAGTGACATGAACAACCGTTTTTCCACATTAAATTTAAAATAAATTTCACTAAACGCAGCATCTAACTAAACACAGCATCTTTCACTAAACACAGCTTTATTTGCAATTATAAATAAATCTTTAATTTTTCGTAGAACAAAAACCGAAAAAATACTCATCAATAAACATTCACTTGCTAAATTCATCTGGTTTCATTTATTTTATTTCGAAAATTAAATAATTATAACTTAAATCGTTTGCAAAAATTTATATTTCAAAGAATAAATATGTAATATTCCTCGCTTTTAAATAGAATGAACACAATTTATATAACCATACAAAGATTCGTAGTGAAATATATACTTGACGTCATCTTAAATTGATCGATGTCTCAAAAATAAATTTATTTTAATTTATTGTCTAAAAGAATTAAAGTTTCTCAAGCAATTGTTGTGATGGCAATGGTGATTTATTTCTTATAAAAATGGCTTCCTATGCTTTTTGAATGAGCATTAAATTTTGACGTTTTTTAAATAATTGAAGTACTTCGAATTCGAATTCTTTTCTGAAATTTTCAATGTATTCTAATTTCGATGCGCTGAATTTTTTGACGTATCTCACTTGTCCGTAGCATTTGTAGTTAAATTCAGCGATCTAAATGACTCGAAATTGAATTTCAATGCTAATTCAATGGGAAATTTGTCATAAAATAGTAGATTTATGTCCGTCCTATCGCACAGACAGACGGACAAAAAGTATGAAAGTGGGGTGTCTGAGGTTATACCTTTCTAATAAAAAAAGAATTTTTAAGATCGGATAGATAGAACTGATTTTGGAAGGGGGGTACGGACAGACGGACAGACGGACAGACAGACAGACAGACGGACGGACGGACATCGACCGCATGTCAATACCTACTTTTTCATTTTTTTTTAATTCTTCGAATTAAAAAAAAAAAGAAAAGTAGGCTAATAATTGCTAATCGCGCATTCATGGATTCTTCTTTCAGGGCCACACCAAGACAAATTGGCCCAAAGATATTATAGGGTCATTATCCGAACGATATTGTTACTTAATATATATGTACTGCAAAGTTATGACCTTTGAAAGTAAGATCCATCATCAAATGTAATAACATTTAAAAAAAAACATTTTGGGTGCTTAAAGTTGTAGAAAATTTAACTACATGATAAATTTAAATTATGTTTATCTTGAAATTAAACGCAATAGTGAGGTGTGAAACAAAATTTATCTCTTTTTAGCCAATTTAAGGACCCCTTAGACAATGGGCCCAAGGACCGAGCCTTGTAGGCCTAAACTATGGCCAGTGCTGTCTTCGTTATCGAAGCGTGAAGTTGTTCAGCAGACTCAACTAATAAGACCAGAGAAGCTCTCTGTGATGTCACGCTATTTATCCGTCCTTTATTTTTGCATTTAAATAACAGGGACATATTACATGAGGGAGATGAAAAAATGATCTATTTTTTTTAATTTAAATTAACGTTTTTTAACAATGAATTATTCATAGCATATTTATCCTTGTTCATCGTTAAAAAATATTCTTGGACATATGTAATGGACACTAATTATACTGTAAAAATGCTTTATGTAATTACATAAATAGACACGTTATGGTTTCATATAAATTAAAAATTACTCGATAACAATTTTAAAAAATAGCAGCGGGTATAAATAGATAAAACAAAATTCATTTCTGAATTTGATTTAAAATGTATCGCTAAACTTTTTAAAAATACAAAAACCGGGCTTCTTAAACAGCTAAGTGCGAATACAACGTTATTATTTTTTTAAACTTACAAATAAATGGCTCTGTGTCGCTATAAAATTGCATTGGGTGCAAGCTCAAGTGTCGGTCTCGTCACTTGATTGTGAATCTAAATCATGAGAACCATCACCAATATCACTAGTGTGACGTTAATTCAGTCAAATCAGTCGCTTCTACACTCCGTGCCAACCTAACTTTGATAAAAACAAAGAGTAAAAAGGCAGAGGGAAAAGCGTGGTTGGTCCGTTAGTTGGAAACTCTTGAAAGGCAATATTTACATACAAAATTATCTGAATACAATTTAACCAAAATACACTTTTCATTCTGATAAAATTGCCAAATTTTCTCAAATAATATTCAATATGTTAGACCTTAAATGAAATAATTGTTCTAAACATGTTTTCTGAATGGATTCACACATAATTTATGGAACTCTTCACATGCGCGGAAGGATCTTCTCCATAGCATTTTTCTATTTACCCAACTTAGGTTGGCAAGGAACATACATCAATAACGTTAAAAAAAATACAAGTAAAACAATGATACATTTTCTTTGCCATCCTCAGTATTATAACAAGCCCGACTCCAAACGCTCCGGTTCAGACAGAGCGATCACTTAATGATGTCGTAATGGTCTTATTTGTCTTGGAAATTCAGGGTCCCGACATCATAATTGTTATTTCATTGATGTTTTTCTTCCGAGCACAATGCACTGGCGACGATATCTGTGCGCGCGGAAATGGTGGTCTTGTCTTGCGAGGGAGGTGGGCGGATAATGGACAATGTTCTTTTCAATTCTAAATATCTATAATTTATAAAGAAAGAAGGACCGAGATTCAAATGGTCTTTTAATTGGATTGTCAATCTGGGTAAGGCAGATGCTATGCTATGGCAACTTTGATCTAGAGGTCGGCGGCGCTGGGCTTGTTACTTACTTGGACTACATGTCGTTCTTTTGCAGTGCATTTGTTCCTGAATACAATGTTGTATGATTATAATTCTGTATTCACTGACGGCACCAATGAGTATATAATTCTGTTCAATGTATAGATTTGTTGATTTAGATGAGTATCATTTGATTCTCCGCGCAGTTCTTGTGATTGACTACATAGATAAGTGTCAGTCTGTTGATCGTACAGGTCTTGCTGTTGACTACTGAGTATCATTCAGGGGGGCGTACATAAATCAATTCCCTCTGTTTTTGAAATCTGGAAAAAATGCATATTTACATTATGGGCCATTCCATGTCAAATCATCCAGGGGTCGACACCCAAGGTTGGCCGATTTTAATGAAATTTGGTGGGTTTGTTCTTAAGGTAGATATAAGAACATTTGCCAATTTTTTTTGGATTCCATCAAATACTTTTAAAATTACGGCTGTTCAAAGTTTTGCCAAGAAAGTTAACAGTCACAAAAAATGCTTAGTCGACAAGCACTCTTTCTTCAGCAATTTTGGCTATCGAACGGTTATTTTTGAAGTTAGAATGTTACTGTTTTTTGCAAATTGCTCAGAATGAAGTGATGAATTGAAATGTGTGTTTGTATTTGGAATTAAGTGCCAGGATTATACTTAAAAATATCTTTAAAGTTCAAAAACGTTCTTTTTTAAAGATTTTGACATGTACTTAGAAAGTGCTTAATAGCTCCCTGTTACGGACCAAGGAGCCCTAAGCCCATTGCACCGTTAAAAAGTAGATAAAAAGTACTTCTAAAAACTGTAATAAAATTAGTGGGCTTTTGAGTTTTTATTTCTATGTGAGAGTCTTTTTAAAAAATTCAAAATTTCAAGCGCATCTTCACTTCAGGTGCCACAAAATGTATAAGAATTGTAATGTATAATCTCACAGAGAGAACTTTTAAAAAATGTTTTTAAATTCTAATTGCAACATGAAACCTATTTTGTATTGTTCAATTTCTATGACCCCCCCCCCTCCCCCAATAAATGAAACTATCATTACGCATTTACTATCGATAAATATTCATATAAGAATTGTGGTCGATAATCAGATATTTAATGCTTAAAAATTAGGATATTAAAATTAATTTAATATTTTAGCAATAGCTAAAATATTAAAAAAAAAATTTAAAATAGCTATTAATTATTTTTTTAAAAAATCAAAGAGGCAGGAATGAGGAGAGATGAACAATTTCTGACTCCAGTCTTATGTTGAGACAATAACAACTCCTGCATTTTGATAGTGTTTAGTCTGATCTTGTTATTGAATACATGTAGAACCCCTGTGTTCTACGTCTCCTGTGTTTCCTTGTTTTTGATCGTGCATAACCTAGTACTTAATTTTGTTCGACAAGTAATGTCAAGTTAACATTTTTGAAACGTAGGTAGACTAAAATTAAGATTGATCTAATATTTTATTATTTTACTAAATTTTACTATGGAAGCATCATATTTAAGTACAGAGATGATTCAGAAAATGTATGCAAGGTAGGAACATTGTTATAATCTTCTTGTTCTGATAAACATTTTGATTTAACAGCAAAAAGTTAATTATTCATTATTAAAGAAATTTAGATGGCAACCAACAGGAAGTATTAGCTTGGAGAACTTGAACTGGTTACCATGAATGTGGCAAAGAATAAACCATTTGTTCACATCACTTATATATTTAATTTACTCGTTTAAAGTGATCAAATGTCATGCTATGATCCATATAAAAAACACTTCAAGCCTGAAGCCAACAAAAAAAAAAACTTTAAAAAATTACTCAGCAAAAAGCAAAATATTTTAAACAGAGAAACAATATAAATTTATTCCCAGGACACCTTTTGTGTAATAACCGTCAAAAAGTTTTATTAAAACATAATGACGTAAAGGTGGATGAAAAAAATTCAGAAAGTGATGACAATTAAAATTTAGAAAAAAAATTTGAAATGGAAATGGCTTCAAGATTACCAGGAAAGAAAAGATGGAACGAATCATTGGTTGTAATAAAATGTATCCCCAATAAAGCTGCAATCACTTTCATCTCTTTAAAAAAAAAAGAGATGTGTGCCAAAAAAAAAAAGCTAAAACAGGCTGAATCACAAATTAAAAGAAAATTATCAAATGTTTTTAATGTTGAGGAAACCCCCAAAAAAGATGACTTTGAGAACAAAAGTAAATCAAAACTTGAAGAAAGAAAATGTGATGATATAGATGAATTGGTTGATCTAATGAAAATTAAATTGGATACCAATGCAAAAGAGAAAATATAATAGTTCTGACAATTGCAATGCAATCATGGTCAAGAAAAAAAAGTTGCCCGCTTGATCTTATTCAATACTTATGAACTAACTTTCATGGTAACAACCATTTAGAAGGATATTGTAAATAAACAATATTTATTCTCATCTTTGTTACGCCAATCCACCTTAATAATTACAAATCATATGAAAGCCTGAATTTAACAAAGTATGTTTTTTTACATTACTTGTATATAAATACCATTCAATAAGATCAATGCTTATCAAAAAATAAATTGAATAATGTTAATTGGAATAATGTGGGCTTGGCGTGTGATTTACATGTTTTGCTTTAAAAAGTTTAATTTGAGTATCTAAAAACATTTAAAACTCAAAAGCCAACTAGTTTTATTGCAGTTCCTAGTGGTATTTTTATCTAGATTTTATTACTCAATTTCTAGGTATTAAATATGATTATCTACCTAGCTTTTATTTGAATATTTTACTATTGATAGTAAATTTATAATGATAGTTTCATTTGGAAAAAGGGGGGGGGGGTAGAAATTGTACCATGCATACAAAATAGGTTTCATATTGTAATTTGAATTTAAAATTTTTTTTTAAAAACTTCTCTCTGTGAGATTATACATTACAATTCTTATACATTTTGTGGCACCTGAAGTGAAGATGCGCTTGAAATTTTGAATTTTTTAAAAAGACTCACATAGAAATAAAAACTCAAAAGCCCACTAATTTTATTACAGTTTTTAGAAGTACTTTTTATCTACTTTTTAATGGTGCAATGGGCTTAGGGCTCCTTGGTCCGTAACAGGGAGCTATTAAGCACTTTCTAAGCACATGTCAAAATCTTTAAAAAAGAACGTTTTTGAACTTTAAAGATATTTTTAAGTATAATCCTGGCACTTAATTCCAAATACAAACACACATTTCAATTCATCACTTCATTCTGAGCAATTTGCAAAAAACAGTAACATTCTAACTTCAAAAATAACCGTTCGATAGCCAAAATTGCTGAAGAAAGCGTGCTTGTCGACTAAGCATTTTTTGTGACTGTTAACTTTCTTGGCAAAACTTTGAACAGCCGTAATTTTAAAAGTATTTGATGGAATCCAAAAAAAATTGGCAAATGTTCTTATATCTACCTTAAGAACAAACCCACCAAATTTCATTAAAATCGGCCAACCTTGGGTGTCAAATTGTATTTTGGCTGGATGATTTGACGTGGAATGACCCTTATTTGTTTAAAAAGCAACTGGGAAATAAAAAGCAAAATGTGTCTTCGTTAAATAACACATTCATAGAAAATAAGTATGTTTCAAGTTGAGCACAATGCACGGCGACGATATCTGTGCGCGCGGAAATGGTGGTCTTGTCTTTGCGAGGTAAGTGGGCGGATAATGGACAATGTTCTTTTCAATTCTAAATATCCATAATTTATAAAGAAAGAAGGACCGAGATTCAAATGGTCTCCATCAAATGGTTTTTTAATTGGATTGTCAATCTGGGTAAGGCAGATGCTACGCTATGGCAACTTTGATTTGCAGGTCGGCGCGAGTGACACTTGAGCTATTGGCGATTGGGGTTTTTAATATATTGCACCAAGTTCTAGAGACGACCCTGGATGGCTCTAGCGTGAAAGGCTTGAAGGAAAAGTAGAGAACCTGTGTGGGAATAGTTTTTTTTATGCCCAACCAATCTAATCATATAACAGCCATTGTTAAGTGCCACAAAGAATATAAATCTGATTCCATAACACATATTATCGCTCTTAAAGTCTCGGAAGACATCTTTGATGTTTCAGAAAACTGTCATTTCCTTGGGAGCGGAAGTAGACACCAACGTGAAAGAGATATACCAGCATGATTATGATATAAAACACCTATCTATATTAATGATTGAATACATCCCCTTTCCTCAACAATTGTACAACTGAAAAACCTCCTATAGGGATGGTATTTTTCAAGAGGCTATACAGAAATACCGGTTTAAGGATCTGTTATAAAACCGGTTATTTGACTGAACTGGTATTTTAGTCAAAAACTGCGACTTTTTTTTAACCCTTGAAAAAAAAAATACATTATTTATCGTAATAAGAATTAAAATAACTGAAAAATTAATATTGTTGACAAAAAATGAAAAATACTGAGGTTTTATATAAACACCGAAACCTGCTGTGTTCCTCCCCTAAATTTTTAAAAAACTTAAACTGGTGTTTCAAAAAACAATTTTGTCGTCACTTTATAACCGGTTTTTTCGGAACCACACATCCCTACATCCCTGCTATCAATGATTGACACATCCATTGGAGTTTCTGGACATATTCCTCAAACCTTATCATCTCTATCCCAAGTTGATTGAACCTAACTTTCCTGCTGAGCTCCAGAGATATCCGAGAAGGATCCTAACTGCCATTCTTTTACTTTGGCGGAAAAAGGAACAAGGGCTCATTAAAATTTGGCGACCTGCGTCAAGAGATGCGTTCATTAAGAAGAGGGCCGATGTCTCATTATTGTCGCCAACTGAAGCATACATTGCATGGTGCGCTAGACTTTCGACCCGGGTGCGATGCAGCTTTAGCAACAGACAGCCAAATCGACATGCTGGCTTGAAAAAGATCTAACGAACAGATTTGATGTTGAAGTTGAGTTTTATATCCTAGAATAAAAAGGTCTGATATGTTATGATATAATAACCCGCTGATATGTTATGACGAATATAATACCCCGTTTGGAGGGAGCGCACGTTAAATATCCTTCAAAATCCTAACGCTGAATACGATGTCGTTCTTAACGGATGCGTTGCTGGATGCCTACTCGGGTGTCGGCTCTTCACTTGACTGTGGCTGTAAAATACGACGCCCGACGCCAATAGCCCTCGTGGTAGCTATAGTGCGACGATAATTCAAACTAAAAAAACTTATTTTGCTTATTTAAAACTTTTTTTTATTAATTCAAACTATAAAACTTCTTTTTTAAAATCACTCTGGTCAGAAGTCAGCAAGAGCGATGTCAAACTAATTCTTCAAAATCCTACACGTCTCACACCCCTTCCCACTTTCATATGGAAAAACATCTCTAAATATCTAATTCCTAAGCGGATCCTAATCATATTGTCAATGCATGGTTGACTATACGACATACTCATAAACATGCAGATTTTTTTATGCAAGTAAAAATCTACCACGCAACGCTTTCCCTCAGACAACAATTGTTTATCTCACTACATTTTTTTTTTCTGCTTTCAAAAGCTAGCGTGTTTGTCGGGTGAATATTTTTTATTCTTTTTAATTTGCTTTCTGACTGATGTGGAGGGGGAGGGGGGAATTTTATAATGCTGTTTAAACTTCGTCTTTGAGGGTTCAAGGAACGGTTTAATGGTCCTGAATTGCATAAGTGTTGTAGTCTCCCAAGATGAAATAATTTTGGTGAGAAATATTTTCAAAGATATTTTTTCTTGAAATTTCTCAGGCAGCATTTGAAACAAAATTTTTAGTAGGTAATCTTTTGTTTAGTTGGAATTAAGGGGTAAAATTTAAGGTTTTCGTCTCTAGAATCTTTTATTTCGCAATCTAGACATATTTTTAAAGTCCTTTCGCGAAAGATTTTCTTCCTTCATTAAGAGGGGCTGTAACTTTGTCAGTCCCATAGAGCTAATGCACTAGTTTTGGAGCCACAACTTCCGATCAAGTATTGATTTGCCATGCTAGCCTTTTTTCACCAGGTATGGGAAACAACATAACATCGAAATAAAACAAATTTGAAACAAAAATGTTATCTAGTTATTTAATTATATATTTTTGAAATGCAATAAAATACCCATCAGATGGCGACACTATTTCAAAACTTGATCAATAAATAATTATATAAAGTTTTTTCAATTTAGTTTGATGTTATGACCTGGTAAAAATGATCCCATACCTGGTGAAAATGGGATAACATGGGAAAGCAATTCTTTTTCAAAAGTTGTGATTTCAAAACTAATGCATTAGCTCTATGGGACTGACAGTCCCTCTTAACTTGGGTCATATTTTTAAAGCTAAGTTGGGATTTCATTTTTAAGTTACCTTTGCTTGAGTTGGCTGCAGCTTAGTTTGTTTTTATTATGATTAATGTACCGTTGCTTTTGAATGTCAAAGCTCTTCCATGTATTACTTTGATTGGCGGTCCAAAACAGTGGACCTACCTCAAATGTAGCAGCTAATATTCTTTTAAAGTTACTCAGTTGATTAATTTATTGCAAAAGCGTATTTTAAGGCCCTTTTGTTGTAAAAATTATGTTAATACCATTTAAAATTAAAAAATATTTTTCTAACATCATTTTTTAATTTTTCTCTTACGCAAAACAATATAGGGTAATTCATTGCAAAATTATCCTGTCTGTGGTGTAAGTCATGTTTGTAAAAAGTAATTATCACTACAACTTTTAACATTAAACTAAAAAAAATTGTGGAATAGTTGATCTACACTTATAATAACTAAGTAATGTAATGTACTTTATTTAATTTGATTGATTTTTTTTTCAATTTATAAAGCTTTTAATCTCCTCTTAAATCGTGACTTATACTACATTTACATGGAATTAGCATATAGTCTAACTGTAGGAAACATTTTAAAAATCAATAAAATAACAAAAAATTAAATACATTGATGGATTATCTCCCCCCCCCCCCCAAAAAAAAAAATATTCTTTATTTGGCAGAGCACAATATCTCCAGATTTACCGTTTAGCAGGAGTGTCTGTCCATTTCTCCCATGGTTTAAAGATAAATAATACATCCGTATTCCACACATCCTCCCAATCTTTACTTCTATTTTAGTCCACAACTATCTGATATGACTCATAAAAGGCCGTGTAATGCCTACTTCGGGATTTCGGATCGACACTAAATCCCGAAAACTTCATTCCCAGCCACGGGATGCCTTGTTTTTGTCAACATCGTCACGATCGTCGAGTTTTTGTTGAGTGTTTCCGAAATTTCTTTCGCTTAGGGAGTTGGGTTTCTTCAAAAGGCTCTAAGTGTTAGAACTGAAATATCCGGAAAATAGTGCTTTTTTTATATAATTCATAGTAAGATACATATTTATGAAAAAAAACTGCGAGCATCGAAATAATCATAAACCGATTGGAGTGCACGTTAAATATCCCTCAAAGTCCTAACTCTGCGTACGATGTCGCTCTTAACGGTTGCGTTGGGTGCCTATTCAGTTGTCGGCTCGTCACTTGACTGTGGTTCTAAAATATACCGTCGCCAATAGCCCTCGTGTAGCTCTTGTGCGACGATAATTCAAACCTAACCTAACCTACTATTGAGCCGCCCCGGCAGCACAACTGTAAATTTTTTGGGCTTCGAAATAACAAGGTTTATACAAATACAAAAATTGTCGACCAACAACATGCCAGAGGCCTGGCAATGTTGGTCCCAAATTGAATGGTTGGTCCACAATTGATGGTTTATATGTAACTAAAATTTTGCAAAACATCTCTTGGTTCCTTTTCGAGAAACATGATCCAGTTACGATCGGTCATTGTAAAAATAAATCCGGGATCCCATATTTTTCTAACGAGAATCGGCGCGATTTTTCAGTTCTTCCTTGAAGCTCATAAATAGTCTATTACTCGACGATGGCTTGTGACATTTTAGAAGACAACGATAGAATGCCGGATGAACTCCAGAGCTGAATAGAAAATATTTTTATGTAGTCTATAATAATAAAAGAAAGAGTCTGTCTGTCTGTGTGTATGTCTGTTTATCACAAAAGACCTACTTAGACTGCTCTAAGAAATTCGAAATTTTTAATATAGATTCCTTTTAATACCTACGTGTGCACCTGAGGTTTAGTTTTTTCATATTTGATTGTGATTTTTAATTAATATAATTGGTTTAAAAAAAACGTCATCCACGTGGGATTGCGGGACCATAACAGGGCTTGAAAATACATGGACCGGGCCGAAACGGGGGCTTGCCGCCATCCTCTATTAGTTTGATTGATTGAGTTTGGTTGAGATATGCGCTCGCCCTAAGGCTGCTTCATCCTCTATTAGTGTTTGCTTTTTTTAAGTTCGCATGCGCCAACACGAATTTAATTTTGAGTGTATTTTCACAAGGGGGGTAAGCATGCCTCTAAAAGGAAGCAATGCGAACGTTAACGGGTTCCCAGTAAGGCGGGACCATACTGCTAGTATTTTTATAAAACAAGGTGGCAAAAATCGGGATTTTTTTGCCACAATCTCTTCGCCTTTTACGATAATATTCACATGAAATTTTAATTCATTGTGATCAGTTGCACTTTTTTTTTAAATATCGTATTGGAATAGTAACTTGACTTGAATGTGGGATGATCTAACTCTCCTCTTTTTATTTTTGAACTTCCAGCGATTTTATTGGTTGTTTTACTTTCAAAATGAGCTTTTCTCGTCGACTCTTTTTCTATTTTAGAGTTCTTCACATTCAACTTGTTTTTATTCCTGCTATTTTATAAACTTTAGCGGTTTTAATAGATTGAATATCAAATGTGCAAACTGTTACCAAAGCGCCAACGTTGTTGGAAAATTTTCGGTTCAGGTGCTATTTCGGTTATGCGGAGAAAATAAATGACATTGTGGGACAGCAATTTTACATGATTCGGCCAGAGGAAAACCGTAGTTCTACTGAAAGAACAGTTCATACAAACATTCGTTTTAGTAAGGCAAGAAAATATTCTACTTTTCAAAACAATTGTAATTACAGAATGATCAAAAATTTAAATGATACCTCTGGAACTGGCCTTTCGTAACGCAAAACATTTGTGACCACTGTGGATTAACAAAGACACTACCTAGAACTCCTGAACAAAATCGTGTTTATTTCTCAAACACTGAATTCAATATATACTCCTCCTTTCAAACGTGTTTAACCCTCAAATGCATACTGTTGCCGTTTAGCAACAAGTAACATAATCCACTTTAATCTATTAAATTAGAGCTCCCTCTAGACAATTTTCTTTTCATCTATTACATTCCGTTTTGAAGTTTTAGTTACTAATAATTCTCATAGATGACAATAGTAAAAGTGATTAAAAATTAAAGAGTCAGGTTATTAACTGTTGGGAAATTAAATTTTTGGCCGAATTCAAAGTATAATAATATTAGTACACTAAATACAAATAATTTGTTTTGAGAAATTAATTATAGTTAAAAAGGGTTATTTTGAAATATAATTAGTAGTTTTCTAGTCTCAAAATTGGATTTTTGTAGCTGGTTTTTGTCACATGGAAAAATTAAGAAATTGAAATCATTTAAATTCTAATGCAGTAAAAAAAAAAATTCAGTATTTTCCCCATAATGTATGAGTATTAAAGATACAAAAAAAAATCAGGATGAAAAAAATTTCATGCATTAGAGGGTTAAAAAGACACTACCTAGAACTCCTGACCAAAATCGTGTTTTTTTCTGAAACACTAAATTCAATATATACTCCTCCTTTCAAACGTGCTTAAAGAGAATGAATTCAAACGTATATCCTGCAGGGGCGCGAAATCCGCAATAAATCGGCGTTTCCAAACCAATCGGTAAATGTAAAACGTAGTCAAGTCCTCAGAAAAATTTCCGTACAGGCTCCTTTTCACAAAAAAGTTAAAAGAAAGATCTTCAGAGGGAAAGTTTCCAATGAACTTGAGCCCTTCTGGCGATTCAAACTTCCTCCGCATTCTTTGCGAAACCACTAGGGAGATTTTGACCATTGGAACTCGTATTCTTTCTATGGGGAGATGCCTCTTTTACCTACAGCATGGAAACGCTATGGCAGTCTCTTACCGCAGAAAGTACACCCACGATTCAGGATGTTAAATAAAATAATATTAAGGGGTTTTTTTTGGTGATGTTATTTAACGTCACACAGAATCGAATCTAGTTTTTGATCAGATCTCTGATGCCCGTTGTGAAAAAATTCCTTAAAATATATTTCTAACAAATTTATATTTGTTTAAATTTGGATTGTTGATTAAAATAATTTATGTAAAATACTAATAATATATATATTTTTAAATTTTGAATAAAAAAATACATAATGTGACTTTGCAAATTCATGGCTATTAATGAGAAAACTGCTGATAAAAACATGCTTTTGACACAATAATTTCCCTTCAAGTGTGTTTAAAAAAAAAAATTAAAGGCATGTGGGCAGTATTCTTAAGGTTTTATCAAGGTCCTACTAGTTATGTATCGTCTTTAAATTTAAATAAGAAAGAAGTAACTAATAAGATTTGTTGTGGATACTAGAAGAAAGTAACTTTTTTTTATGAATTATATTACAAGTTTCATTTTAAACTCTAATAAATACTAATAATGTAGAAAATAAAACTGCAATCTTTTCTTTTGTTTGTCTGTTGACTAACGGCTAAGAGATATATGTAACATTTTAAAAATAATTAAAAAAATATGTTTATTAAAGTAACAAATAATTTAAACTGCATGATTTATAATAGTATATGTTAGTTTAAGTTTATTATTATACTAAGAGTTTTATCTAATTTTAACTACAAAAAATAGAGTAAAATGAATTAAATTCAAACAAAAAGCAATTATTGCTCAAAAAGCAATTATTGCTCATATATTTACATTTCCATTTCGCATGCGCAAATCTCGCTAGTAGGATTCCTTGGCGACAAGGCACAGTATACACAGTTAAATTAAGGAATTAGTATTTAGGAATACAGGATTTTTCACAGTTAAATGTTACCATTGGAAATATTCAATTTGATGCCGGTTGTACATTTTTGGCGACTTTATCGTTTTTAAAAAGGAAAGTACCATTAACTATTCCCAAGAAATAGCTCGTGTATCTCCTTTAGGATACTATAGGAATTCGTTGAGAAATTGCTTTTCGTGATTGAAAGAGCCCTAGCCCCCCCCTGAAAAAGTGGACGTGCTAAGACTGGACAAAAGCCCATCTCCCAAATGGAAAGAGAAAAAAAAAAAGACAAGAGAAAAGTTTTCCTTTGGTTGTGGCTTCCATCTTGAATGTCTGAACGTATAAGCAACTCTTGATAAGGAAAAACGCTGATAATAGCTGAAGATCCTTTGCGGTGTATGTATGGGACACAGAGAAGAATCTAGTCGTGGTATTTTATTCCTTGGAATTTTTTTTTATTTCTTCCTCTTTTATGGTGTTTGTTTTAAGGTGGGAAGTCCGGTACTGTCAAGTCTGGGATTTAGGAGTGTAAAAAGAGGAATTTTCTTATCGCCAAGTGCCAGGGAGTGTCACGAATAGTTGCGGAAAAGAAAGTTTTATTTGAATGAAAATATTAAGGCGACGTATTTTCTCTTTGAATAAAATCGTGAATCTTCTCTTCTAAGGTAGTTGATTAAAACTATATGACTAATACTACTAGGTATATTATAGCGATATTACAAGTAACTAAAGTATATGTAACCAATTTTGGTCCACAAGCTTTTTAATAATATTGAAATTTATTCAATCGTTTGTGTAATTAAAAACCGACCTGTTTGACAGACAAGACTCTCAAAAATATTACACGGTTAAATTGTCAAATTCTAAGAGAAATAAAATTGCAAGAATTTGTAAATAATGGACTGTAACTTATGTAAAATGTTTGTAATTGAATTAGTTCGTGTAATTAAAATCCGCCCTTTTTAACAGTCATAAATCTCAAAAATATTACTCAGTTAAATTATCAAATTCTAAGAGAAATAAAATTGCAAGAATTTGTAAGTGATAGGTTGTTTATGTTATGTAAAATGTTTGTAATTCAGTTAGTTTGATTTAAATTCAAATGGTTAGAATTTTGTTCGGTAACCATTTCATAATATGCGAGTTTAAAAGCTGTTTATAGCAATATTTAAAAACTACTATAAATTTTATAACATTATTGCGCATTTCTCTATAAAATGTTCCTCTCAAAATATTTAAATTACTTGGTAACTTATAAAGCTTTTTCATTATTTTCTTATTTTACTTGAAGATATTTATAATTTAAACAAGGGTTTCCTATGCAAATAAATGCAACTTTCTTTTTATGCTCTATATTTTTTTCCTTGCAAAAAGGCTTTGTCATACATTACAACACAGCACTAATTTCTGCTGAAAATACCCAACCAAGCGACCTTTTTTAAAAGTGGCTCCCCACAGCTCTGCCACATCATGTTATTCAAATCAGCACCGCCCGCAAAAAAAAACTTTTGTTTTTAAAAGTTTATGGAAGCGTACATTTTTATATAAAAATCTAAATACAAAAAGGACTCAAGTGCTTTGGAAAATTTCCCTCCAAGTTTCTTCCTTTCACAATTGTAATAGAAAAAAAAAGCGTATACGGAAAACGTACTGTAAACTCTCGATTCTTCCTTTACATTTAACGAGTCATATAACATGTTGCATATTTCCATCCGTAGAAACTGCGGATGATTTTATTTTCATGAAAATAAAGAAAAAGAAATTCTTACCCAGAGTAGCGGGAGAAATTCATGGTATAGTCCAGGCACGTATTCCTATTATTATGCAAGCATCTTTTCCAGAGTTGGGTATAACAATAATAAAAACTAGGGTTAGGGGTTGCTGTATGATATGTAGGAGGAGTGAATGTGATGTATGGAAAATATTCTTGGTGCTTTTTCCAAGGAATTTGACTTTTTTTGTCGGTGGAAAGGTGAATATATGGAAAGTTTCTATTCATGGGAACTGTGATGGGAGATGATGCTTTTTTATATTGTTGCAGGCGGTACGTAAAATCTGTTTCGGAAAGGGAGGGGGCCACTACTCGCAGTTGAATCTTATTCATCGATGTGCTATTCGCTTCTTTATTGTAAATATACACAGTTAAAGCGATTTTACGAGCGATTTTAACTCAGTCTGAGTTAATTTTCACTCCTTTCGGTGTCGAAAGTGCACTTCCGGTGGATTTCACTCGTTTGTTTTGTTAAACCTCCAACCTCCAACAATCTTAACAACAAACGAGCTATTTTAAAGAGATTATGAGCGATTAAGAGCGATTACGAGAGATTTAGGAGTTAATTTCACTCCTTTAGAGTGTTGAAAATGCACTTCTCTTATAGAAGTAGATTTCACTCTTTTGTTTTAAGATGTAACTTAATGTGTTTGTATACAGATTGCAACGTGCTAGGTTGATTTATATACAGGCAAAAATTGTACATTAAAAAATTATTAGACAATTTTTATGAGTTTGGTATGGCAAAACCTATTTCAAGTAGAGATACATTTAGTACTGATACATTAGTGTAGATACATTTATTTTTAAAAATAACACTTATTGAGCTATTATTACTATTGAGTTGTCCATAAACTATTTTTTATTGAATTTTTAAAATATAAAAAATGCCATTGAATTTTTTTTAAATAAAAAAATACCATTGAATTTTTAAAATATAAAAAAATACCATTGAATTTTTAAAATATAAAAAAATACCATTAATTTTTTAAAAAATAAAATATTTTTACCCTTGAATAATTAACCTATATTTTTTACTATTGAGTTGTTGAACTACACACTATTTCGACTATAGAAATATTTAACCCTTTCAGTCCCAGTGATGCCATTTGACATCATCATGTTTCTGATCATAATTAAAACATAATAATAGGGTTGACATCGATTGGGATTAATAAAAAATATTTTCTAATAGAAAAAAAGTTTGTAGAATCGAATGGTGTGATGAATGATGTGATGAATCGAATGATGTGCTTTTTGATATTATAAATGGCAAAAGACTATCAGAATTTTGTTTCTAAAATGATGTTGCCAAATTTTCATTGGGACTGAAATGGTTAACCATACGCAAATATTTGTTCAATGAGCAATGTCTTGTTCGCTAAACCTTTGCACCACCCCTGTCATTTTTAATATTTTATAATTTAACTCCAAAAAAGCCGATTTCCTATATGTTATAACAATCACCAATGACCCTTTTCCGAGTTATTACTAATACTACTCACAAACAAACCTCCACCAAAAACCATTCATTCATCTCCTTCTTGGGGTGCAAACGGGTGTTAAATTCTAGTTCCTTCCCACCACTTCCGCTCAACTTTGGCGCCCACGATCGCCAAAAATGTCGCCAACCCACCAGCAAGGCCGGAATCCCAAGGAGCTTCAGCCCCTTCTTAAAAAACAGTCAAAGACAGGTGAAAAAAACTCATTTTCGCCCACTTGTAATATCTGACTCATTTACTCTGAAAAAGGCACTTAGCCTCGAGCTTTTGACGTCATGTCTGACACCCCAATTTCAGTTTTTTTTCTCTCTCCTGTTTATTTTTACGGAAGCTAGAAAGTGTTGGCAATTGCTCATTTAGTGACTTGAATATTCATAGCTTGTTGCTTTCATGGAGGAAGTTGCTTTGTGATTTCTTTCTTTAAAGAAAATCGTTTTTTAAAGTTGTAGGAATTTTCGTTGAGGTGTTTGGTTAATATATTTCGTGTAATTATTAGTTACTATTAAGTAATAGTTTAATAATTAATCATTACTCAGTTATTTTCGTGTGTTAATTTTTCGTGTAATTATTAGTTGTTGCTGATCCTTGCGGTCCAGAAGAGCTAGACGAGGTCTATGATAATTATGAGTTACTATTAAATGATCGTTAAATTATTAATCATTACTCAGATATTTATTAATTTTCAGAAAAAGAAAAAAATTCTAATCAGAGCTAACTTATTTTTTAATAATTAATTACTAATTTTACATGCAAAATAAATATATGGCTGATTTTTAGAATTTGTCTCTTTGTATTTGTGTTGTTTTTAACGATTTTCTTTTATTCAAATTTTCGTATACTTGCCTAGAAGTTGAAAAAAAAAAGTTCATGATTATTTTGTGTGATTATGATTATCAGACATATTTATTCATCGCTTTGTTATTGAATATTTATTTACAAATCATAAAATCATACATATTGAATATCATACAAAAAATCATACTTTGCAAGAAATTTAAAAATTATACAAGAGGGTATTTTAAGTTTGTATTTTCTAAACTTCAATTAAAATAAAAGAAAATACCACGAATAATAAAATTATTTTAAAGTATACTAATTCAAAAAGCAATTCTTTGCGAATTAAAATCTTTAAGTTCCTGGCTAAAAAATAGTCAATGCCTCACTCCCTGCTATAAATATCCATAGCAGTTGACGTATGTTTTTTTTAATAAATATTTTTAGTGAAATGTTGATGAATGAATATCACGTAATCATGACGCACGCATTATTCATGAATACAAAATGACCAATTGAGGAATTATTTTAAAAAAGTAAGCATATTTCCACTGAGTCAGCTTCTCCAAGAATCTTGTTTTTTAAATATTTCATATTTTTTATAGTCAATATTGTCTTTTTTTGTTAATTACTAACAATTTAAGGTAATTTCTGTTAAATTTTTTACTTACAATTTACGGTTAATTCTGTGAATTGGTTATTTCGGAGAACGCGAGCAATTTGGTGATGGAACGAAATTTTGTAAAAATTTTAATTTCCACGTAAGGAAATGGTGGATGGATTTTCTACTGAATATTATCCCGTAAATGTCATATCACTATTATATTTTATAGTTAAACTATTACATGCATATTTACGTCTCAAAAACTTCAAAAACAGTCGAAGAGAATTCAAAATTAATGGACTGTGGTATATAGTTATTTATGTATGTGTGTTGCTTGAAAAACTTGACAGTTTTTTTTTTTTTTTTGTCGGTATATTTAGTGTGCCAGAAAAATTCCGTGTGATTTACAGAGAAAATATGAATACACAATTGCGCAAAAGAGAAGAACTCAGAATTTAATTAATAGCAGTTATATTCTAAAAATTGTAAAAATAGACATAATTTCTCTTTAAATTATATCATCTCTATATATCTTTATATCTCTTTTGCCCTTCTTTCTACATCTCTTTATTCTCCATAAAATATGTTTCATTTTATTAATGGCAGTTAAATTCTAAAAATTGTAGAAATAAACAGAATTTACTCTGTAAATTAGACAGTATTTTTATTGGTGCGAAAATCAGAGTTAAGTTCCAAATGAACTCTGCGATTTTCCGAATGCTCTTAATTTTACAAAAAAAAAAAAATCTTATCTTGCTGGAATTATTGTTTTTTAGTATCCATTTACATATTGTATATATTTTTTTTATATTTGAGAATTGTAAAAGCAGTATTTTTTTTCGTCCTCTAAACTACTATAAACTATATAAACTATTGTGAAATGTTACGTCTAGACAGAATATTTATTATAACTGCATGAAATGTCCAACTAAAGTAGTTCTGTTAAATATGTTTCTATGTGTTTTGGTGATAGTGTATGCATGAGATTGAAGTTATTTATTTTGTGAAGGAATAATAATAATAAAGGGTATGCAAAAGGTAAATATTTTAAATCTTTTACAGAAATATAAAATGTTCTGTCTGGAAAAGGTCCAATTTTTGTTTTGTTTCCAACATTGTGGTGGGTCTAAGCTTTTTTTTTTTTTCAAAATTTAAAACAATGAGGAAAGAACAAAAAAAATTCTTTCAAAAAATAGTTTGAAGTATGCAGCTACAATTTTTTTGTTTTCTCTGTCACGGACTATTGCAAAAATTGAGAATTAATAGCATAAAAAAAGGGCATGTTTAAAATATTGACTGACAACAGTACGATGGAATGAAAATAATTTCTTTTTTTAAAAAGTTCTTCTCGATGATTGGTGCTCTGTGTCACGTGAGCACAGAAGTGCCAGTCACGGACGAGAATAATTAAGATCTGAATAATTTATTAATGACAAATTAAGTAACACGAAAAACGAATTTAAAAAAGCTTTAATTTTGCGTTTTTATGATAAATTAAGGCTTTAATGGTATTCATAAATAAGTAGTTACTGGGTTATGCCTTCATAAAAACGTGCAGTCTTATAAATTCGCATTAAAAATATTTATTTTGTAAAAATAAAATAAAAAATTTAATAGGAATTAGATCGTAAAAAAAACTGTTGAATTTTAGCTAAAAATTTTGAATGTTTGACTTAAGAATATTGCTCAATTCATATACATTATTGAATTTAAAAAAAATGTTTTTGAAACCAAATTTTTATAATTACAAATTGTCGCATTAAAAACCAAACTTTACCCACTTCCTTGACATGGAGAACAAACAGTAAAGTTTTATTTCAAAATTCTCATGTCATACCTAGCTAAAAAAAACGCGCTGAAAATACAGAATTGTTACATAACCACCTCACATTTACTCCCCAAAAATTGTCCCATTTCCAACGTGATAATAATACTAATAAAAAAATCTCGTTACTCATCCGATGTTACATCAGACACTCCCACAAACTGTACTACTAAACTAGCATCCCGAAAAATCATATTCCCCCTACTACTACAACAATAAATGTCTCCTACATATTGTCATACGACTGTAGCGGAAACGCCTATTTTTTTTTCTCTCTCTCTCTCTCTCTCTCTCTATCTCTATCTGCCGTCATGTGACGGGGAGAGAGAGAAAAAAATAACGCCAAGAATGAAAGGATAGAAAATAAACTAATAATAATAATAAAAGGGAGAGAGAGAAAGAGAAATGGTGGATAAAGTCGACGTTCGGAATGTGATGAGAGTCGTCGACCCCGCCGTCGCGACTGCAGCGCCGCGTAGCGGTTGTCTTCGGAAAATCGACGAGACAGTCTGCGGGTTGGGGTAGCTAGGGTTTGGCAGGGAGTTACGTGTTTGGCTTGTTAGTGAATGGATTTAATTTTTTATTTCGATGGTTGTGAGTATCGACTTGTAATTTACTTAATCTGTATTTTTCTTTATTATTTTTGGTAGAAAGATTTTCCTATTTGTTCATAGTCTGATTTGAAAAGTACGATTTTTTAAATCTATGATATGATATGTGCATTTCTTCTTATTATTTGATGTTTGTCCTGTTTGCATTTTATAAAAAGTTCTATTATCTTTTATTTATTTAAGTTAATGCTTTTTTTATGCTTCATAGATTTTTAATTTCCCCTTTATTTACAGATTAAAGGGCATTTCAATGCAATAAAATGGACGTTTCAGTGGATACTATATATAACAATAATACAAATAGGAAGGAACCCAAGTGTGGAATTTCTGAAATTAAACATCAATTTCAGGTTTGAAATTTATATTACGTTTTTTTTATGTAATTACTTTGATTATTTTCTTAAAACACAATAATATCCAGCAGTATTAAATAATAATAATAATAATAATAATAATAATAATAATAATAATAATAATAATAATAATAAATCTTTTTCACAGTTTCCCTATAAAATATGTCAGTTTTACGTCTTTCAACAATAAAAGAAATTTTTCTAACATAAAAATAAATATTTTAACACAAACACTTAAAAGATCTTTAAAAATCCACATACAGACAAAACCCGCGTAGCGACAAAATATTTACTTTGGCGCTTATCCCTGAACCCATTTGGCGAGGCGTTGGCGCGGCTGATTACGGCAAACCCAGCCTTCGCACTCAGTTGTTGGGTCCTTGAGTCGGAGACAGTCAGTAGCACAAACTCGGCGTTTCCACCACAGCTGATATCAAACGAACTCCCGAACTCATATTTACGGATATTCGAACTCCGAAGGGGAAAAAAAAATCGGATTTTTTCCCGTTTTTTTTAAAATTCTTAGTGAGTGTTTTTTGAAGAATATTTTCGATGGGCGTATTATTTGAGTGTGTGTGGATGTTACTAAGGAAAGTTTCTGTGACATTCCAGTGAGCTGAAAATTCCTTGGACAAGTATTTTTTTTCTTCTTCGTGTAGTATCATCTTCTTTTACCTTCTTCTAACGACGGGCGGGGCGAAAGATAAGTATTCGATTTTATTTTGTTCTTTTTTTCCTTCATGTATTGTTTTAAAAATCTTTTATTTTTCAGTTTCTTTTATAGTGTTTTGTTGTAATGTATTTTTTTGTTTTGGTATTATTTGTTGATTTTTCCTAATTTCTGTAAAAAAAATTCATTTACGGGCATGATTTTTTTTTTTCAAATTTCAGCACATAAGTTTATTCATTCTAATTCATGTGTAGGGAAAAAAAAAATATTCTAAAGATTAATTTGATTTGCCAATTTTAAAGTTGCGCATTCTTTAAAACTCTAATATAACAAGTGATTTTTTTTGCAACTAGTATTTAAATTGTTTAAAAATTAAAATAACTGTAAATAGAGTCCTAAAGTTTTTAAAAAATTATTTCAACATTTTATTGTTTAGCTTTTGTTTAGTTATTTAAACATTGCACGATATTCAATAATATATTTATCACTTAATATTATTTTTTACATTTTATTAAACTATTAAGTGAACAATTGTTTTAATTATTTGATAATATTTTGTTTTGTTACGCAGTTACAACTTTATTTAGTGTATTATTTGTTATCATATTACGTCACTCAACCAAATATAATGGTGACTTTAAGTCTGTACTGATATAGTAAACGTAGAAATATGTTTTTTTTTTACTTTGTAGTTTTTAGAGGCAATCAAAATTATAGCCGTTATAGTTAACCAAAAGAATAAAAAGTATTATAAAAAAACAAGATTAATTCATTTTAAAAAAGGAAAGAGAATAAGAGCACCAAAAAATTTTTTAGTACTGCAATTACTGTTAATTAAACAAGAACGCACAAATTTTATTTGAAATAAAACTTCTTTAAATCCATGTTAGACAAAATTAAAAAAAGAATACAAACAACTTGTAATATATTACCCAAAATATATTAATAATTTTAAGAAAGGATTTTAAAATAATCGGACGGATCTCTACGGATATATTTCTTCACTTAAAATGGACTAATTTTCCCTAAAAGAAACAAAATATTTGCTGAAAAATATTGAGACAAATTTAATTAAGTGAAAATTAAACATTTTTTATGGTATAACTTTAACTATTTAAACAGTTTTAGGACAATATTCTAAAACACAATTTCTTCACTGTTTTTATTTCTTTACGAATATTCTAATTTACTTCAGAAGAAACAAAAACTTAGCTTAAAAAAATGGTGGCTAGTGTAATTAAGTATGAATTAATCATGTTTAGGAGAACATTCTGAAACATTTCTCGACGGCTTTATTTCGTCACGTAGAATGTAGCAGTTTACTTAAGAAAAAACAATGAAAAATATATATATTTTTTAAATGTGACTTTTTTTAAGTATAACTAATAAAAAATAAAGTATAACTTTACGTATTTTAAAAATTTTCGGAGACAATTCTTTAACAAAATTGTAAATTCTTTTTTAAAAAAATGTTCTCAGCTTTATTTCTTCACGTAGAATTTACTAAAGAAGAAATAAAATCCTTGGTACAAAATAGTGACAAATTTAATCTATATCAAGTAAAAGTAATTAAACATTTTCAAAGCTATAACCTTAAGTATTTAAACAGTTTCAGGGAAATATTCTAAAGAAATTATTCAATTTAATTCAAAAAATTCGCGGCTCATTTTTCGTCGCGCCGAATCACCGCAGTTTCCCCGTCTGCCTAGCAACCAACCCGCCAGCCGAAACACAAACGCGGCCGCGGCCCCGTGTTTTTTAATTTCCTCTTCCCAATCAGAGTGCCTCGACACACGCCCACCCATTTGGACGATTTATTCGAACAGGATTCTTCTATTCAGACGATTTCTGATCCCCCCCTTTTGGTTGATTAATAAACGATGTCTGGGAAAATAGAACACGAGAAGAGTAAGAAAAAAATGTGATCGAAAGAACGGGAAAAGAAGATTAAAGTAGGATAGGAAATGGTGTTTTTTTTAAATATAGTATTATCGTTTGGTTTTTATTTTGTTGAAAATGTTCCATGTATAAATTATAAATTTATTTAACATTGTTATTGAAAATTGTTTAAATAATAAATTTTGTAGGATTAATATGATTGTAATAGTATAAAACAACACCCTCTTTTGAATTTGCTAACTGAAATGTTCGATTCATTATTTATTTTACTTGACAAATTTGTTCATTTCATTCGTAAAATTTTTCTAAAGATGTATTAATGTTGTTGAATTAAATATAATCTCAGCTTTGCTTAACATAAGCATAATTGTTTATAAAAATGTGATTAAAAAATTACATATTTTAAAAATAACTTTATTCTGAAACTTCATTGTCACCGAACACAGTATTTATTTCTATATTAACTGTATGACATCATTCCAAACTACTATTTCGTATCTCAAAAATAAATTTACTTTAAATTTTTATTTATATTACATTTTTCGATTAAATTTTTAATTCTTATTTTTCCATATTTTTATTATAAATTAAGTTCCTGGTGTGATTGTGTTAAAAATGGCCTTCTTATGCCTTTAAAACGAGCATCAGTTTTTTTAACAGTAAATTCGCCGTTTTCTTTTTTAATAATTGAAGTACGATTAGGGTTTTTTTAAAAATATTTTTAATGAATTTTAATTTCAATTCGCAGAATTTTTTTTGACGGTAGCATTTGCAATTTGTGCTATAACATTGTGTAAACGGTCTTAAGCCTTTATAAAACCTTTCACTCTTTATACTACAAACTCCTGTAGAAGCTTTAAAACCACAGTAGTAGACGTTCCCGGGATGTCCATGAATGGACACGAGAAATTACTATCAGTTGTAATCTGTCATCCCGTGTGTGTGACTCAGCCCATTCATAAATAATTTTCTTAATGATGCAGCACTTAAATGGCTTCCGTTTGTGATAAGACACTTTCGTGTAAGCCGGAAGTATTAGCAGTTGTCCGATTCATCTTTGGAAATTGCCCACGGCCCAATTGGTAGCATTCACAATGGGCCTGATTGGTTATTTATCGACACTTTGTCGGGGCCTAGAAATAGATTGCTGATTTTTCTTACTTGTAAATATTAGATGAAATATTTTGAATGCTTGTTTAGGAAAAGGTTTTTTAATGTAACTTAAATGTTAGAAGAGTTTTTTTTTAATAAAACCATAACACTTACTATTTAATTTTTATTATAATATTTCTTACATTATCACATTACATTTTCATGTTTCATTATTTATTAAAGTGATATTTAGTTTGCTTATTTGGGAGGATATTTTGAATGTAATTTAATTTGTACAAGAGTCGTTTTGTATAAATAATACTATAACACTTATTATTAAATTTCATTATATTATTTCTAATATCAACGTCAATAAGAATGTACAATATTATTATTCTTATCGTATAGACATTTTGAGATAAAATACTATCTTAACATAACTATGGATTCTGTTAACTTATCTAGTAGCATAATATCGTATGATATCCTTCCTATATCTTTCAGATATCATTCTGAAATAATTCTGACATGACGATATTGACTCTTAATTGATTAGTAGTACGTATCTTGTGTAGCTAGGGTAGTTTTACTAATTCATCGCCTGAATAATTTGCATTTATTTAATGTACACTTAAAGTTTGCTTTTTTACATTGATAATCTTATAGTTGAAAAACACTTTTTACAGAATTAGTTTGCAAAACGGAAAACTTACTTGCCAATTTAGTTTTTTCCCCATCTAAAGTCAATTAATCTAAAAAAGTGTTTGTATATTTGTTTTTATTTGCAATGTTTTTGTATTTTTAATGCAATTTTTAAAGTTTATCGTATTCATATTTATAGCTACAAATTTCTTTTATTTTCTTGCCGATCTCTGTTTTACACAACATAAAAAAATATATAACCTTAATTAATTCAAAATTTACCGAACAAATATTAAATCAACTTGAATACGATACCAACAGCATAATTTTTAACAGAAGTTTTTACAAGAAATTTTGACAACATAATACTTAGAATTATTTTACAACTAAAATAATAAATGTCAATAATTTACATAAAAAACACATAGTTTATTATATAGATGTTATAAAATCAAGTATATTTGTATTCCAATGAATTCAAACTTTTTAAAAATTAAGTATCAGATTTTTATTTTAAGTTATAATAACTCTTATCTTGATATGATACCTCCCCAATAGTGTCCATTCCCTCTATATCATGCGTGCCGTTACGTACCAACCCCATACTCTCACACCCGTGATTGTGTCAGCTGTCATATTTCACCAATGAGCGAAACCATCTGCGTAATATTACCACCCCCTCTGTGTGAAATTGACCCCTCCTTCCCTTACCGCCCACCCCAGTCGTCTTATTACTCATTTACGAGTCATGTGACGTCTGGCTTGTGACGTCACTGATACTATCCCGTCATGCCGTTCGGTCAGAATAGAATCTGTCACTAAAGGAATTTATAGATTATAGTTTGACTAATCTTGTGACTTAATAAATAAAAACTTTTTAATTAACCCCCTCTTTCCTTACTCCAGTCGTCTTATTACTCATTTACGAGTCATGTGACGTCTGGCTTGTGACGTCCCTGAAAATATCCCGTCATGCCGTTCAGTCAGAAAAGAATCAATCAGCACTTAAAGAATTTATAGATTGTAGTTTGACTAATCTTGTGACTTAATAAATAAAAACATTTTAATTAACCCCTTCTTCCCTTACTCCAACCGTCTTAGGAATCATTTACGAGTCATATGACGTCTGGCTAGTGATGTCACTGAGAAAAATCCATGATATGGTTGCTAAAGCATTTATAGATTGTATTTTGACTAATTTTACTATTGTGAACTAAATTGACCCCTCCTCCCTTACGCCCACTCCAAACATCTTATTACTTACTCATTTACAAGTCATATGACGTCTGGCTAGTGGTGTCACTGAGAATATTCTATGAAATGGTTGCTAAAGAATTTATAGATTGTATTTTGAATTTTTACTATTTGGAACTAAATTAACCCCTTCTTCCCTTACGCCCACTCCAACCATCTTATTGACTCATCTACGAGTCATATGACGTCTGGCTTGTGATGTCACTGAGAAAATTCCATGACGTAGTCGCTAAAGAATTCATAGATTGTGATTGAACACACCTTGTTATTTAATTATTTTTTAAAATTAATTTGTCCTTATCCTGCGAAAACCGACGGAGAATTCACTGTTTACTCATTTTGGATTATATGACTTATGACGCTTTACGTAATTTGTTACTAAAAGATCCCGTGATATATAGTCACTAAAGAGTTGATAGATCGTGATTTATAACTAATATTTTCATCAATTTTATAATTTTTTTATTAATCCGTCCTTATCTTACTAAAACCATCTTATATTTTGTTGGTTACTCATTTTTTTGTATCATATGACGCTGACTTGTAGTGCTTCACGGAATTTTAACTAGAAATTAAAGTTATTTATAGTCACTAAAGAATTTAAAGATTGTTAGTAATAACTAGTATTTTCATTTAATTAACCATAAATTTTTAATTTAATCGTCCTATTAGTACGAAAACCGACTTATGATTCGTTGTTACTCTTTTTTTTTTTTTTTTTTTGTTCATATGACGTACGACTTGTAACGCTTCACTAAATTTTATAGCTAGAAATTCACGTGATTTGTCACCAAAGAAGTTATGGGTTGTGATCGAACCCGTGTGATTTTAATAGCAATTAATTGTTTTAATGACCCTATCCTTCTCCTACGCCCACTTAGGCCGTCTTGTGTATTGATTGTGTTTCAACTACTTCTTCGCTGAACTATTAGCCCTCTTTATACCCTCCTATATACCCTCCTATACTCTTCTATATACCCTCTTTAGCCCCTCTTTACCTTGCGCCCGCGACCACGTTCTTATTACTCATTTACTGGTCATATGGCATATGAGTGGTGACGTCATGGAACGTCACTTAGAAAATACCATGGTGTAGTCACCAAAGAATTTATGGATTGCGATTCTGATATTTCCTCGATGAATGATTAGCCCCCCCCCCCTCCCTTTCTTACTTTTACCGACGAAATGTCTTGTTGCTCATTGATTACTCATTACTCACTACGTCTTAAAGGTTGTTCACCTTATGGTGTCAGTCTGGCTAGAGACTTGCCGGAAACTCTTAAACTAAGAAAATCTCTGATACACAGTTACTACGGAATTAGTTTATTGTGATTGAACTATATCACCACATGAACAAAACCATACATTTGATTCAATGTAAAAATCTGAAGTATTTGATTTAACATTCTTATTTTGTCTTAATTTGTTCCAAAATTGTCGTATTACTCATTCCTCACTTACATTGACTGGTTTGCAACGCGTCAACTAAAAATATTCCTTTAATATAGTCACTAATTTAGGGGAGAGTGTTGTACCTTGGGACAATTTTTACATTTTAATTTTTTTCTTCGATAATTATTGTCGAAATAAAAATTTCAAAGCAGCATTTCAGCACACCAATATATTCCTCTATAATATATTTTTTAAAATTCTGGCAGCTTGAAATTAAAAAATTGCCACTCATTTAAAGTAGAGGGGATAAACTGTCCCAAGGTACAACATCATGTTGTACCTTGGGACATGCTTTTTCATTCAGTCAATAGTCATACACTTGAACTAATTTGTGTCAGGAAACAAACTTTATTTCAAAATACATCAGAAAATTTGCTCTTTAGAACATTTCATCACACGGAAGGAAAAATATTTATCAGGTGTTGCCAGAATTATATTTTCAAACTTCAATCATTATAAAATATATCCAAAACAAATCCGAGTTGTATTTTACATGTTTTGTGGAATTGCTCTTAAAATAAATAATAAAGATATTTTTATTTATCCAAATTATTAGGAATTTAATCAAATTATTAATACTGTCCCAAGGTACAACACAGTACATGGTTTAAATAAATGCAAGATAGTGGCCAATCCAAATGCATTATCATTATTTTCTCATAACCAAAATATTTTAAAATCTTCTCTTTTATGAAGAAAATAAAATGCAGTTGACTTTTTGTAAGAGTAGTAGGGTAGAAAATTATATTAGAATGAGAAAAATATTTACTTTGGGGTAATGAAATATTATTTTTTGTCACCATTTCATCAATTCAATGATGTCAGTGTTAAATTTTATTATGATGATGTCTGTTGGTTAAGGCTACTATTAGAAATAAACAATGTTTAAATATTGCCAATAGATTCTTAGAAATTATCAGTGTCCCAAGGTACAAGCGTCCCAAGGTACAACACTCTCCCCTATTGATTGTGATTAAAATTCTTTCTCCAATGAACACAACGAAATTCTTAATGGTAACCTCTCCCGTAACTTACTTTTTACTTACGAAAACAATAATGCTTATTGATTATATAAATTTTAAAACCGTTCACCTTATAGGGTGTGGTCTCGTGACGTAATACGTCATCTGGAAAATCCCGTGATATCACACATAGTCACTAAAGAATTTCTCGATTGAGATTCAACAATATAATTGGTAATCATTAGCAATTATAGCACTTTTCTCTGGAATTCCCGTGATAGCATACATAGTCACTATTCACTAAAGAATTTCTCGAATGAGATTCAACAATATAATTGATAATTATGAGCAATTGTAGCACTTTTTTCTCACATGACATTTCGTAAACTGACATTGAGTTTTTGTGACTCATTGATTGCTGCCTTATGCTCATTATTATATACTGCTTATCTTCAGACGTTTGGCTTGTGACTTGTCAAGAAGCGTCACAATGGGATATCACAATATATTTTAATTTGTTTAATGTCTTGATATCACTCACATTAGTCAAATAATTTCTCAATAATTAAAAAGTAATTTTATTAGTAAATTATATTTATTATAATTCAGTTTTCAAAGGATTTCAAATAGTTCTAATTTAAATTGAATTGCATGATTTTTTTCTTTTTATTTTTCTTTGTGGTATTCTATCAACTCAATGCATAAATGCGTTATATTTACGAAGTTCCGCAAAAATTACTCCAACAAATGTATTGTTAAATTACAGTTTGTTCCTTAGGAACAACGCTCTTGCTGAAAGGATTAGAATTTCGTTGATAACAACTGTTGTTCACGTGTTTAGCAATGCGTTTATGCGTCATTTGTTGTTCTGATAGATTACTTTTCCGATAACCACTTTCTTTTTTATTTTAAAATAATGGTTACTGTAAACAAGATAACAATATTCTTAATGTTATGTAGTGATAAAGAAGTAAATAAAACTGAAACGCGTTTACAAAAGTTACTATTTAAATTATTTTGTCATGCAAGAAGTTGTTAATTTTTTTTTTTAATATTTATGGAGGTCTCAGAATTCAAGTGAACCAAGTCCATAAAATGCTTCTTTGTGCTACAGACGTTTAAAGTCGAAGCCGCTTGGCAGTAGCAATTGAAAACATTTTTTTTCTTCAATTGCTACTGCCACCAAGCTATGCACAAGGCAGGAATGCAGACAATTTGAGCACCTTCGGGATTAAGAATGTAAATATGTGTATGTAAATGAAGCTGTCACTTTTGACTATGGTTCTTAATTACGATGCCTGTCCTGTAGCTCTAGTACTACGATAATTCAACCAAACTAAACTTAACCTGCAATAAAATAACTGTTTCTGTATAAAAAACTGTATACCTAACTAACTTGTACACTCTTAAAACAAGCGAGCGAATTTAACTCAATCTGAGTAATTTTCACTCGTTCAGTCTTGAAAATGCACTTCTCCGAAAGGAGTGGGTCCTTTGTGTGTTAAACCTACAACAAGATCACTCCAAACGAGTGATTTTAACTCATTCTGAGTTAATATTCACTCCTTTCCAGTGTCGAAAATGCACTTCTCCAACTGGAGTGGATTTCACTCTTTTGATTTAAGAGTGTAGGCTACTTTTGGGCCACCCTGTATAAGCTTTAATTACAACGCATTTTTCTTACCTGTGAAGGCATTTACTGCAATCCCGTGTAAATTCAGATCTCGTACTACAGCCTACAACTGCACAAACAATCATTTCTTTTAAATTAATGCTCTGTAAGGAATAAAACTACAAACGGTTTGTTTGGGCTTACCTTGGATATTTGGCGACTTTTTTTCGTGCTTCACTTGTTTTCTCGCCAAGCATGTCTGACATCTTCTTAACTCTCTGGTTTTCATCGATCCACTGTTGTTGCTGTTTCGGACGTAAGTGCGATTATTTAAGCCTCTGCTAGGCTTTTATGTATGATCAGATTGTAATATGTTGTGTCGTATAATGTAGTTAATATCCAGAGTGGTATAACTTTCAGTAAATTAACGTAAAAGAGCAAACGCCTTTTAATGGATAAGCAAATTGTCCTTATTTTCACTGCATTATATTTAAATTCTCAATTCACCAAATGCATTGTTATTAAATTTTTATATTTCGCTGTAATAAAACTATTTTAAAAGGTTCCTCAATTATATACATTTTAAAATTTTATGCAATGTAGTTTTTATAAGTGTGTTGCTGAATAAAAAACTACAAAGTTATTGGTAGCAGAATGTATTTTATACATTTATGTATTAATATTTATGTATTTTATAAATGTTTTATAATAAAAATATTCATATTTTGATAAAGAAATTTTGACTTAATTTTTGCTTCTCATGTAGTTAATATGAAGAAAGGTTTTAGTAAATGCAAGGTTTTAGTTCCTTAGAGCTTATTAAATTAGATTTCATTACGAATGAAATAGCTTTAATTCACTCTATTTTTCCTGCTCTTATTTTTCCTAACTTTCGCTAGTGATTGTTACTGCCTTAATTTAATGTGGAATAAATGTTTAAAATGTGCAATTTTTTTAAATATAGACTCTAAGCACTTTAAATTATATAGTGTGTCGACGTATTGTTAAATTAGTTTTTGTGTAATTATATGCCTATTTTTTTAGAACTTTTAAAATGTCAAGCAAGGTTAGTTGCGTTATTTTATTCTTTTGGGATACATTTGTAAATAAAAAAATATATTAATTTCTCGGTCTTTTCCTGTTTCTGAAGAGTTGTTGAAATAAACTTCGAATTACTTATTCACTACATATCCTATTACATATTTTATGTCATTTGGTGTGCCTCTTTGTCTGTGTTGAATGTTTTTTTTATAGAATTTGCAGGCTTATTGATGGTACTAAACATATTATGTGCTTTTTATTGAAATTAATTTCTGTATCATTTGGCAAAAACTAAAATTTTTGTTTAAAAAGTCAGTTAATAATAGACATTACAATAAGCATTAAACACAAACATGTTTCAATGAAAAAAGTTTGCTAGGTAAATAGTTAATCTTTCGCTAATATCAATTAAATTTTGCAAACAATCTTTATTGACATAAAATTTTGTGAAAAATATTTCAAAAGACCCGTATTTTATTTAAAAAAGATATCTGCAATGTAAATATAGAACTATAACACAGTTTGCAATTTTTTTTGCAATTTTTGCTAATACAAAGTATCGAATGCTATGAGGCATTTTTTTCTTTAATCCCATTGAAATTATTTTTTTCAGTATTTTACAATACCTAAAGCATTTGTGACATTTTCCAACTTCCCAGGATGTTTTCTGTTTAGTATTTTATTTCCATTGTGTTTACTTTATTATCCCTAATGTATTAATTTCAAAATGTCGTGCCGCTTTTTGCATGCACCGCTGTTCAAATAGAAATTTTGCGTGTGTTAAAAAAGCGATGCGGTCTCATCAGAGCTTCGCTTTCATGTTTTCCATTACATTTTCAAACCAATTCTAAAAGGATTTGTCAATTGATAGTATTTGACGAAAACGAAGCTCTCACGATGATGTTTCTTTTAACTTTTCTGTTTTCCCAATTCATTCAGGGGGTGTCCATAAATTACGTGAATTTGTTTTAGCGATTTTATTCCCAGGTGAGATTTCGTGACGTTATGGCTCAATCCCCTCCCACATAATCTCACGTAAAATTTCTCAAAATTCGTATGTGTACTGTAAATAGCTGGATGTATTTGGGGAAAAAATAGTTCTTAAAAAAGTTATTCGATTTTTTTGTTTAAACTTTTTTTTAAAAAGTTCTTTTACTAGTTAATTTTAGGAATTTTTTTGCTTCAAAAAACAATGTTAAAATAAACTGTTAACTACAAATAAGTGACAATTCTTTTTTGCATTTATAGCACAAAAAATTTATATTTTTAGAGCTTAAGGCGTGTCCCTCAGTAACTATTAAACATAATTTTTTTTAAATATTACTTTGCAAAAATTTTTTTAGCATATATTTGTATGAAAAGTATGTTTATATTATATAAGAATTTACGTGCAGGATTTTTCTTGGATTTTAAGAGGTTAGTTAACTTTAATTTGATGTACACATAAAGATTTTATTTTTTTTAATGAGTATGAGTTTCTTTGTTTTATAATATTTAGCTGTTTATTTTGCTATTTATTATTTTAATCAAGCATCGTATCGAATTGATTTACATCATCACATAAATCACATAAATTAATATGGATTACAGTTCAATCGTGTTTAGATAAATGCAACTTTTTGAAAGGTTGTGATTGCTATTGTGAATGTCGACAGTACCTTCAACTTATGAAGATAGCTAAAATTCGTCACTAACGATCTACCTTATCTGGAAGTAAATATTAACATTTCTGCATCTAGTTTTATCATTGTAAATTGATAATTTTCAAGCTATTGGCTTTGGCCCATTCAAAAAGTTGGCAAATTTCTTACTACGTTTAAAAGCAGACTTCATAAGATCGGTCTTATCAACTGATAAAAGTCTTATCAGTTTCTTTACGACATTTCTGGCTTCTTACCTTGGACAAAGAATTTTAGACTTCGTACTTTGGCTACTTTAGCCATTTTTATAATGTTTACTTATTTCAAAGTAGGGTTATTTTATATTCTTATGAAATCAAGACGTACATATATAAAATGTACTTTTGATTAATCTATTGTTGTTGTGGGATACATTTGAAATATACAGGTACACTCTTAAAACAAACAAGCGATTTTAATTCAGTCTGAGTTACTTTTCACTTCTCCAGTGTCGAAAATGCACTTCCCCTATAGGAGTGGATCCTTTGCCTGTTAAATTTGCGACAGGATCACTCCAAACGAGCTACTTAAACTCAGTCTGAGTTAATTTTCACTCCTTTCCTGTGTCGAAAATGCCCTTCTCCTACAGGAGTGGATTTCACTCTTTTGTTTTAAGAGTGTACTTTAGCAAAGTTACATATCCTCAGTCTATTAAGAAAACCACGAAGTTCTATTCGGAAAAAAATGTGTTAAACAGTTTCCAGTTTTCCATCCCTGTGTTCTTTGCACATTGGGGTTTTGTTATAGGATCTTTTGTTATTGTATTGTATGATTATATCGTAAATAACAAGTACGTAAAAATTTTGTCCGTCCTACTGGCAATATGTCGGCATACCCCATATTCCCATAGAAACTCACAACGGCCCATCCCTCACTTAAGCAATGATCCATAAAACTATATTTCTAACAAACTATTATCAGTTTATTTATCATACAATTTTAGTTTTTAAAAAAAACTGCGCCAAAACTCCGTCTTTTCGTACTCACTTCTCCGTTAAATGCGTAGAAAAAGAGTCGTTGGCGGTATCACCCCCCCTCCCCCTTGGCGTGTAATACCCACGTCGGGAACACACCATTTAAATCATCAGAAGACGCGCTTTTAAACGGCCCGACTCAACAACTAAAAAAAGCATTATAAACGAGTAGGGGGAAAATTTAGGGATTTTTTTCCCTATGCTCCTCATCATCATCTCGGTAGTTTAGGGATTTGAAGGATGGTTATTTTTTTAAGAGCAGATGCTGTTAGTTCTTGTTATGGATCTGCAAATAATATAAATAATTATTATGAAGCATTTGACACTATTCATGCTTGCCCAGACACTATTCCTGAATTACGAAAATTAGTTAGCTTATGCTATGAACAGACGCAGATGTTTTTCACAGTTAATATACGACTTGTAATTTAGAACCTGTTTTTTAACAAGGTTAACCCATTAACGACGCTTTTGTAAACATTATTAACACCTTTATTCTTGAATAAAAACGTTAACGTTGTGTTTTTTAAAAGCTTTTTCGTGTTTAATTTATCCTACGTAAATTTCTCAGGCAATGGTCTTTATTATTGTCTTATACTTTGTTTATTTCGATAATCTTAAGCAGAAATCTTAACTTAAGTGGAAATTTTTCTTGCCACAGGACATTGAACCTAACCCCTATAACCAAAGATATAAGTAACCAAAACACTTACTCTAATGGTAATTTTTAATTGATTTTTTTTTGTATTCTGCAAAACATTAATAGAATGGTAGTGTAGAAGAAAATAATTGATCCAAAAACCGGACGTTTAAGGATATTATGAATTCATAATTTTAAAACCACAGTCAAGAGATGGGGAAGAACAGGGGGGTGAGAACAGACTACTCTTTTCTTCACGATCCCCATCAGTTAGTGCATTCATCCCCGCGCCCCCTTATGTTCTCCGTTACTTTTTAAAGCACTTGACTCCCTGAATTTAGTTTTTTTTTCATTCTTTTCAGTCATTCTGGCATAGACCCAGGTCGGAGTGAGCTGAAATCTATAGCCGGTAATAACGTGTTTTATTCCCAATTTGCGTCTATGCGCGTGTTATGAGGCGTGTTTAAATTTCCATTGTGTTTTTCTGTGTGACTCAGACTTCTGTTGTTAAAAATATCTTTTCAAACTAAAAAAAAATTAATAAAAAAAAGATACCAGCCGCGATAATGGGACGCAGCGTCAAATCTGTACATTAGTTTTAATTTAGTTTCAAAGGAACTAAGTATATCGGAAGACCTCCGTATTAACTTCTAATTTTACTAAAATATCGAGAAGAAGAATAGTCGAGGGAAATTCCCCTATGAACTTGACCCTTTTTTGCATATTTAGTGATTCATGTTTCATTACCTCGTTATGCACTCGACCATTTTTATTCCCGTCATCGCCGTAGATGAGGCGTTTTGAAGATTTATTTTGTGTCTTCAAATCTGCGCTTTTTTTTAAATAGGCTGTTTTAAATAATTATGAGTCGTTCTCGAATGACGTAGACATTTTTCTAATAATTAGAGCTATAGGATATGATGGGAGGAATCCGAATTATCCCTTTATTATAGTTTTTAGCTCAAAACCTTGATCGGAGAAAAATTTGTGATGTTTGTTGTAATCGTAACACGGTGTCTCTTGCTTATCCCCTCTACCACCTTAAAGAATTTATGCTGTCTACCATGCGAACACTTCAGAATGTCCATGTATCTCTTTGATAGAATTGTAACCGCCATTTTTTGTTTTAAAAAAATAAGTAACTTGTTTAAATGGCCAATTCTAAGAAATGGAAGTCACAATATTATAGTACTGAGTGTATAACGATTGAATGTCCATGAGTCTAATAAAAAATAGGAAAATTTTAATCGTTATTTTTAACACATCAAGATGTATGCCGTTACTATTCAATAGATTCGTCTAGAAATTCCGATAAAAAGGGATTCAAAATATTTTTTCTCGGTAACAAATATTTGTTTACAAACTAACAAGGCAATCCTTTCTCGGTCAAACTGTGCAGAACATGTTTGGAGGAAATACGCGAATTTTTATATATTCATGTGCCTTTATTACGTTCTCCGTCTTCATTTTCATTTTTCTAAAACTAAGGAAATGCCACTTAAACTTTTGCCAAACCATAACATCTAACCGTCAAAATAATGATGGATGCGATTTTTCGGTAAGAGGGGGGGGTGGGGTGGGTATCGGAGTGTGTATCGCCTTCACGAATCCAATCTGGATTAGTCTCATGGACGATGCCATTTTTTTTGCGGTATGACTTATGATATTTTGTGAGAAAATGAGGCACCTGTTTGTTGTTTTTTCCTGTCTCTCTGGAGACATGGCTAAATAGCTTAGGTGAGAAAAGCTGTCCTAAATGTTTTTTCGTTTATTAGATTTTTCCAGATGGGGAGTTTTAAACATTCTTTTACGGTAAGGATATAATGTTTTTTTTCTCTTCTGGCTGATAGTAAATAAAAGATTTCTGCTGAATATTTTCAAATGTAGTGTTAAAAATATTTTATTTATGAAATATTGAAGTTTTTTACATTATATTTTGTATAAAATTGTTTCACGAAAGCATTTTTTTTGTTTGCCACAAAGACTTAAGTAAAAAACTTAAGTTTAGTATTATATTATTTTATAAAACTTTTAAAATATTAGGAGACTCAAGTTATTTTATAAGATTCAAAATGACTCCAAATCATCAATTGCTAAATAGCATCAATGCAAATTACTGTAACACTTACATTAAACTACTTAAACTATTTTAGTAAATAAAATATATTTCCCAGCATCAACCTATATAAGAAGCTACCATAACAACATTGCAACCTGAACATATATCTACATTTCTTCCCCATAACCTACCTTGACATACTATCTACATTTTATCTATAATCATCCTACAAATTTTCAAGTATCTATCACTTTTATCGACACACAAACACAAGTGTATTAAAAAAAAAATTCATCACATCCCCACGAGGTATTTACAGGCATTAAAACTGTGACCCTTATATTCAAACCTTATAAAAACGTCAAAATACTACCACACATAAAACCGAATGAAATGACGAAAACTGTATTCTTCACCACACACCATAAAATGCTTCTCCAAAGACCCGGTTTCAAAAGCACCACTTAAATTGTTTATCTTTTACATTTTATTATTTCCCCCTGCCACCCCTGAGTTTCCATTTTGGAGGCACCCTTAAAAATAAGTTTTTATTGTTGCCGCTACCGCTATCATTGCCCCCATAAAAGTCAAAAAGGTAAAAGACTGGAACGATATTGTCTGGCTAGTTTGGAAAGAGATGTAACTGACATATGTTGTTGTGAATGATCTTTATCGGAAATAGAGAATTACAGCTTAGGGGACGTACATAAATTACGTCACGCAAAATTTTGACTTTTTTGACCCCTCCCTCCCCCTATGTCACGCTGCGTCACGTTTGGTTGAACCCCTCCCCCTAAAATTACGTCACGTTTGTCGCACCCCCCCCCCTCTTTTTTTCAAGAAAAAAGTTGGTTTTAATATTTCTCTTTGTTTTTGAAATTTAAAAAAAAATTCATAATACGATATTTTAAAATTAACTTTGAAGGGAAAAAAGAGTAAAAGTTGTCTCGGTTAAATAATTTATATATAGGAATGGATCGACATTGTATTTACATTTTTGCTGTTCAAGGATAAACTGGCTATTCAATAACGCCATCTAAAAAAGGGGTCGGGATGTAATCGGATCTGTCAACTGTTTAGTTCTGGGTCTTTTTGGTGTTCGTCCATGTAGCTGCTAGTCCTCCGATTCCTCAAGGTAGTGTCACAATTTTGTGCGTTACTACTAAGTACCATTAGGAAACGGTCCATAAAATGTTGAAGGCTAATAATGCGAACGTTGTGGCATACAATACCCCCCCCCCCCCAACTTATTACTGAAATCGTGTTTCTTTTGATGATCTTATAATAAAAAAAGATTTCAGATTTCTTTCTAAAAAACTTTATTTTATGTAAAACAGATTTTCCTTGCAAAATCGGAAATTTTGAGTAGTTACGTCACGCAAGCGATCACCCCTCCCCCCCTCCATGTCACGATCCGTCACGTTGTCTCATACCCCTCCCTCCCCCCTCTGAGCGTGACGTAATTTATGTACGTCCCCTTATTTTAAGTTTTCATTTAATTCTTTCTCCCTTTATGGAGTTTCTTTATGGAAACGCTACCAGGAATATAGATAAAGGGTTACAAATTAATTTATTATGTTACTTTTTACATCACTAAAAAAAGACGACAATTTTATACAATTTAGAACGGCTTCCAATAGATTGTGACGTATTAGTCCAAATGACGGTTGTCGTGCTAATTCAACTTTCATAAACTTCAACACTTTCAAAGAAAGCACCAATGATTTGTTTACGATTCGCTACGTCACTCGAAATAATACTACATGACTTCTGTTTCAGATTGATATCAAAGCTCGCTTTTTTAAAAAAAAAAAAAAATTAACGTTTTAAAGTTTAGAAATAAAATGGCCATAAATAAATTTTAAATAGTTTTTTTTTTACAATTTAAGACAAATGCTGTCAAATTTTTAACCAAGAAAAAAGAACCGTAATTCTCAGTTTTGCTACGCTTCCTGAATAATCTTAAAACTCACGATCTCTAAAAATTCATATTTTCTCAAAAGTTACTATAATAGCCCCCGTTTAGTTCTGGTGTGACGTTAATTCAACCAAGCAAAACCCTTCTCTTAGCTGATCTGACAAATCTCAGCTGCTTTGATACAGCTAGAAAGATTGATTAAAAAGGTTGGCTGGAAAAATTCGTTTTTAATCTGAGATGAAAGTGTTAATGGTATTCACAAAGTCGTCGTTAATGGGATCAAAAAACTATAAAATGAATTTGTGAAGTTCATCCGACAAAGGTCCGCGTATGTGGAACTCCGCAGTGAAAAGGACAACTTTCACTTCAAGTAATTACTTCATCTTCTGAAGGCTCTATACATCTCCTGCCAAGCAATCAGACCATTGTCACTAAGTGTTCATATTAAGTATCTAAGCGTTTTCTTATTTCCTAGATGGGCAATCTCTCAACTGACCCCCCACTCTAAAATTGCATTTCGTTTTCCCCCGTTTTAATGGCATCGTTGATATTTCCGTGCGTTTCGGCCGTTACTCTCTCCCGGTTTTTTTTCTATGCGTATGAATAATTCTTCTCTGTACCAACTGTTAAGCCACGGGTGTTTTACATTTCCCTGGGGGGATTTGACTGAATTGTAACTAACATTGGTGTTAAAAGTGAGTTTTAGGGCATGATTGAGCGATGTAATGTTTGAATAAGCTGTCATTCTCAGACAAAAGACTACAACATCTAGTACAACTTCTACTATAAAAAGCGTCTTTTATCTCTTAAAGGGAAAATGAGAAAATAAATGGTATTCCATTCCATTACATTGGTTAACCATATCCTTACTGTAATTGGAGGTATGAAATTATCTACTCCTTGCTTTCTTTTCTCAATTAATTTATGTATACATGTATAAAGAGCAAATGTGAAAATGCCCATGGTGTTAGACCATGACCATATTTCAAGTTCCCTCTTCTAATAGTATTACGTTCTGACGCAAGTTTCAACCACGTCACTTGATTCTTGTTTAAAATTACAAGGCATATAATAGCTAGGTCAAAACTCTTAAAGGCCTAGATACAAGCAAGACGGAAATAGTTTAACTTTAAGCTATTAATAGGAAATATTTTTTTTCTCTTTGTATTCTTTCATTACAATTCTTATTTCCATGTCAAATTTGACCCAAACTTCACTTTACAGCTTTGTCAAAGCCCAGCGTTAAGCCACCTTCTGAGGGACCGAGTCTTATAAAAACAAGATTCCGCTTATAACTTCCTGAAAACCACCGAAAAATTCAGATTTTCTTGTACTTCCGAACCTTTTAAACTGCGCTCAATCACGAGAGGAAGTAATTCCTTTTTGAAATGTATTTTGCGAATGGGCTAAAATCACGGAAGTTTTTTTTTTTAAAGGCAAATTTTGTGGTTTTTTTGTTTCTTTAAATTCGTACTTCTCCTGATTAATTAACGCCGAAAAACAAGCTTTCGAACGCTTTTTGTGTTTTATGGCTTCGATTAAGCAGTTTCTTACTTGTTACACAATTACATTTTGTTAAATTTCCATAAACATTCAATTTAGGGTTGACCATGGTTTGAGGCAGCAAATGTTAGGTTCATAATTACAAATATTCAAAGTTATCTGCTGTTATTCCAAACTATGACGACACTTTGTTACATTAGCAGGTATCTTTAATTTTACCTCAGAATTATTCGTATTTGATCAAAAATTTGCAGTTGTATTTAATGTAGTTTAATGTGCCAATTTAATTTTATAATTAATGTTTATGTACATACAATTCGATGGACATGTTTTACGTCTTGAGTGGCAATCGTTCCAGCGGAATTGTTTTCATTTTTGGTCCACCTGGAATTTCACTAGTTTTGGTATTCTCCAAGTGTGTTTTCTGTGTCTTGCACGCAAAAAACAAGTTGCACATAAAGAACTGTAAGATAGAAAACGGCAGAAAAATGAAAGTGAAGCTGAAACTACCAATTAAATCGTTGACCAATGAATGATCTAGCAATAACGAAAGTAAAAGAATGAAAACTGGATAGAATTACTTCATCTGAAATAACCCAAATATAATATTTTTTCATACATAAATAAGTACCCCTTTAGCTCCAAGTAACCAGTTCAAGTTACAGATATTCGAACTCCGAAAATATATTTCCAGATAAAAACGAAACGCAAGAAATAAACGACCGTTGTACCATTTCACGGGGCATATTCAAAAAGTGCCGTTCTTTGTCAGGATCGCTTTGGAAACTGCCACTTCCTCTGCGCTGGTGAGATAAGAGGTCTGAAGCAGTGAATTTCTTTCTGTGAGAGTAATCTTATTTATTTTGGGGTTGTTCTCTCTCTCCTGCGGGACGATAAGATTCATTCACATGTCGGCAGTAAAAGTTGACCGTTTTGGCCGTTTATTCATCGAGATTCGAATATGGAAGAAAAAATATTGACGGTGGGTTTGGAATAGAGAAAAAAGTTTCATTTTGAATGAAAATCAATGAGTCTTTAATAGAAATTAAAAAAAAAAAAATTGCACCTAATTGTAGAAAACCGTAATTTTTACTATTTCATATTGCTCTAATTTTTACATTTAATCCTAAAAAAAGTCTTAATTGTAAACTTTCTCAGTATGTATGGGAAATTTCTTTTTACTGTAACATTATTCATCGTATGTTTTCGGTATTGCAAATTGTTCTTTTCTCAGGGATGATATGATTCATTCACATGTTGGCAGTACTTTTTTTCCGTTTGCTGTATCCATTTATTCATTGAGATTCAAATCTGGATAAAATAAAATGACAGTGGTTTTTTGGAGTTAAGCTCAGAGAGGAGCTTTTAATTTTAAAGAGTCCTGGAAAATACTTTAATTTTCTCCCTCCATATTGTTAATAGCTTCACTGTGAAGCATAATCCTTAAAAAAAATGTCTAAATTTTTGCATTAGTTTTAATAAAATAATTAAGTATTTTCACTATGACCTCTGCTTTAATTATAACTTTTTCTTGGAAATTGACTGAATTTTTTTGTTGCTCGTATTAACATAAAGAGAAAGTCATTTGGTTTGTTTATGAATTCTGAATTTGTTATAAATTATGAAAGTTCTTAATTTCAAATAATTTAATTCAGTTTTTTACATTCCAAATTTTAAATTTATCTTACAATTTGATCAAAATATATTACTTAGACAAAATTACTTAGACAGATAGATGTTTAGTTATTATAAAACTTAATAACATACTTAACTTTGATATCTAGTATTGATTTAAAGCTAAATTCACCACAACATTAACTATTTCTAACGTCAAATTCTTCTAATTATTATTGACATACCCAACTTATCGATTCCCTGAACAAAATCTCTTCTCTAAACTCAAATAAACATCTTTGGTTAAGCTTTGCTTTGTTTAACCGCAACAATAATCCCTCGGGGGAGATTTTCGAGTCGTTACAAAATTAGGAAGATAAATTACAGCCCTTTTAACTTTGGAGGATTTTAGAAGGAAATCCCCTTGGAATTATGCGATTTGCTTCCATTGTCATGGTGAGAACTCATCCATAATTTAACTAATATCGCTGAGTGTATGGTAGTTAATAATTCAACTCGTTAAATGACGGGGGTTTTATTTAAACGGTAATTGTTTGTCACCCCACAGCATACAAGGACTTCAAGTTAAAAAATAAATTTTAGAACTTTTGAAATTGAGAAGCAATGTTAAAGTTGAAATAAACTTTCTATACTTTTATTAATGAAAAGGTAATTCATGTATCTCAAAATTACGAAGAAATGTGAGCGACCGTAGATCGTAATACCACTTCCGCTACTAGGAACAATTATTAAGGTGAAACACAGAACAAAATGTTTAACATACAAATTTAAGACTATGAATTAAGACTCTAAATTTTAAGACTGTGAATCGGAGCATCATAACAACATTCCATTCCCTATTTTTCTTTTGTTAATCCTGAGAACCTGTAAACTCCACTTTAATTATTAATGTTATTCTGAATTAGACAATGATATTTTTCTTTATTATGAACACAAAAGATGGTTCTTAGTTTTCTCATACAGTCAAATCATGTTCCATTTTCATGCCTACCTCAATAGCATCACAATAAACCTGGACCAAGGAACGGAACTCTTCAGATCATGACATCCACCATTCCGTACCCGTACTTCATTAGCTAATCTTGAGGCAATCAAACTATCCCTATTAGCTGGCATCCAATACCTCGCAGGCGAATGCAATACAAACATGGCCCACTTCTGTTATTGCATCTTCCCACTCTACCTGATTGTGTTTGGTATCTGCTGGGTTTTGGGTTACCTGATGTCTTGTTATTGCTGCTGGTGGCGTGATTTATTGAATTAGTATATCTTTGATGTTTAACTTTACTCCACCACCTTGCTATAGCCATGGTATCTGGTTGTTGTTGTTATCGTGTAAATGCAAAGTTATTTCTATATAGGGCCAAAAGAGTTGATAATGAGAGTCGCCAGATCATGGGCCTGCTGGATACTTATAAGTACGTCTTGTGGTGGTGCGCCAAGCCAGAAAACGAGGCAACAGTATGGTATATGGTCCAGATTCAAACTAAATATTATTCTCCTATTGACATAGCTTCCCACTTAAACTCGGTTGAGTTTCCGACGGTTCCTGCGAACTAAGCTGCCTATTTTGTTGCCGGTGCAAGAGGCAATTTGGAATCGTGATGCACTGACTACAAATTAGCGTATGTTCGTACGTCGTTATATTGTATTTTCACTATATTGGCGTACTTCTTAGGACATTATTGTAACAGTGTTGTTTTTTCCACTTGTATGACGTAAAAAGAATGTTATTTATATATTTTTTAAGTTTGTTTCGTGGGGTATAAGGATAACATTTAAATGACTTCCTTATGCCCCACTAAAAGCAAATATATAGGCCTAAAAATTTATAAATAACATCCTTTGTACGTCATACACGTTGATAAAAACAACACTGTTAAAATATTTTTTTCTGATGTACGTCAATATGGCTTGCAAGCGGCCACTTAGAAAGTATTTCGTATTATTAGGCAAGAGATTGTGTGTACTCTACGAGAACTAAATGTCACGAACTTTGTGGTGGAATATTTTAGTGTTTTTAGGGCCCATATATACACCAGGAAGAATGTATAAAAATTTGCGTGTAGCAATACATGAACCGCTAAATTTATCGTAAGTCAAACTTATTGGAAAATTTTCCACTAATCTTTTCCCGTACAATATTTTAATAAAACAAGAAGTTTGTATGGAAATTGTCCTACGTACTTGGACCATTTTATTATAATATTATTTGCATAGCTATTTTCATCCTACATTACACTATTTTTCTCTCTTGGAGCTCTAATTTTTTTGTGGACATGTTTTTTTACGTGGTCTGTGACATCATCAGACGCAGATTTAGACTACAATAATCAAAATACGTCGTTCTTACGGATCTTTCACGACTTATACTAGACTTCAATAACTATTACGACTTTAAATCTGCTTGAACCACTTTTCATTTTATAGATAGGACCGCTTAAATGAAATTGTGCACTTCTGCTGTTACACCTTCTCATCCTTGGCATATTATGTTTGGTATAGTGAACAGGCCCTAGTGAATGAACATTAGGTAAATATAATTAAAAAATAAGGTTTGTAAATCATGCCACTAGATGGATTGGCAACACTGACTTCCTCCCATGTAGTAGGAAGCTATCTGACATATGGTTGGTTGTCCTGGTCATTATATCCTGGTGTTCATTCACTGGCGAACGCAGCGCCTTAAACGTTCATTCACTGGTCAGTCTACCCTATTTTACTACTTTGACTAAATTTCAATAACTATTTCGACTTAAAAAACTGCTTGAACCACTTTTCATTTTAAAGATGGGATCTCTTAAATGAAATTGTGCACTTCTGCCTGTTACACCTTCTCATCCTTGGCATATTGTGCTTTGCTTAGTATCCGCCGGTTTCTTGTTTCATTCTACTTGCTGGTGGTTGGTATGGAGGAGGCGGTTCGGGGCATCGTGGTGGGTGGCATGTTATTTGCCCAGGTGGTAGGTATTATTATTATTCCGTGCCACTCTGTGTCTTTGCTTCTTCTTCCCTCCTTGATGTGGATAAGGAACACCGGATTTGGTTGCTTGTTAAAAGATAAGCGTCTGGTTCGGGGATTTCGCGTGTGTTTGTTCATGTTTGGTTTGTCTTTTTTATTAATGGGAGGAAATTTTTGGTGGTATCTTTTTTTTATGTATGGGAGAAAATTATAGAGTGGGAATAAAAAACAATCCTATTTCTTCACAAAAAATATTATTTTATTTACTGGTTAAATAATAAATATACTAGAAGATGAGTTAGTAATTGTTTCTTCGCCTCCCGGTCCCGTTGACTCGATATGCTCAGGTGAAATAGGAAAACATGTTTTTTTTTTCGTTTTCCAGCTTTACTTTGTCATATTAGGGGTTGAAAACAATTTGAGCACGAAAGCACATGAAAAAGCAGCTAAATATCACGTATTCCTGTAGGTTCCAGTGTGGTTTTATATTATGACGTCAGTCGGCAATAGCCTTCGTGTAGTTCTTGTGCGACGTTAAATCAACTCAGCCTGTACGTTCTAGAAAAGAAATTAGTCCTTTATTCTAATCACAAAACTCGTTAATTCGGATGCCTGAAGTGTGGACATCCGGCAACGCCATAATGATTTCAGAGTGCATTTATTTCATTTTTTTAAGTTTTGTGATATATATAAATATATTTAAATGAATATCTTTTATACTATAAATAAATCATATATGTAGTATGAATAATTAAAGTAAGTTTTTATTGACATGGGTGCTATATGCGTTTTAAATGGCGATTGATCATTTTTTAAGGAGCAGGATATTTAGTATGGATAATATGACCCGTAGTTGCCGGGACAGCCGGGATTTGATTACTCAAACGGTAGCTATCTACTAGTTATATGCTTATTATTAGTCTTGCTCTATTAATTATATCATTGTTTGGAATTGGGGAAGAAGTGCCGTGATTTTTTTTATCTTGAAAATCTGGTTACTTAAAGTATGGAGAAGAAACTTGACACGCACTTGAAGTATGCCTACTATGACTCTGAAGCACACATACAAAATTTCCCACAATCGCTCCTCCCTATCCCCACGCTACGACGTTAAATTTCCGTCCTGAAAAACGGCGTCGTAGCGACGGATTTACTACGACGATTCAAGAAACCACGCTGTGACCTTTTCCTTCTTGGGGGCAGGGCCCTTCGTTTCCGCGGCAACTAACGTCATCATTACGCACCTCTGACGTAACGCGATCACGTGCATCGCGGGGAAGATTATTATACAATGTTGCAACTCATCTGCTGGCTGGTGTTTTATTATGTCTACATTCCTACACAAGCGCCTAGCAACGAGAGGCATAAAATTTTTACGTCTTTGATCTTTTCTGGTTTCGGGTTGAAATGCGGGTATTACGTTTATTTAACAATTTCGATTGTTTTTGGGAATAGGATTTATATAATGTAGACCACCGAGAAAGGTGCTTTGCGGTCAAATAGAACAGTAGGACTCCAATTATCCGAACTCCGTTTGTCCGAACTTTCATGGTATAAATCTGCTTCATCCCTAGTCTTAACGTGTAAAAATGCTTCCTTTACATTTAAATCAAAGATCTTTTATACAGTTTTTCCTCCCTTTCATGTATTTACCATCAATCATTAAATAATACGATTTCGGGAAAAAGCCGATAATTCAAACATTTGATTTTCCGAATGGGAATAACTCCGAATGAATTCGGATGACTGGTTAGGTTATGTTTGAATTATCGTCGCACTAGAGCTACACGAGGGCTATTGGCAACGGGCGTCGTATTTTGGAACCACATTCAAGCGACGAGACGACACCTGAATAGGCACCCAACGCAACCGTCAAGGGCGACATCGTACGCAGCTTTAGGACTTTGAAGGATATTTAACATGCACTCACTTACACGGGGTATTATTCGTCGGACGTTTTTGGCTGCACGGGCCGTTTATTTTATAGGTCGGCAGTTATTTGGCGATGCCCGGACCCGAACCTGGGACCTTTCGCATGCTAGGCGAGTGCCTAACCGACTGGGCTCCACAGCCCTTCGGATGACTGGAGTTCTACTGTTATTTCCTTCTACCTCTCCATACTTTATTGACACTTTTTTTTGGCGTCGAATTTACGTAGGCGTGTGTGGGCGTGTTGTTTGCTCTGGAATTTTCTTATTCCTACCGGCAGAATATTTCACCGTATTCCTCTGACGTCAATGCTATACTAATTGCCTGGAATTCCCTTTATCTGAGCACACACAGTGATTTGCTTTACGAGATTTATTTTCGTGTTTTTACTGCTCGGTAAATAGGTTGTGAGCGTCTAGGGTTAAACCCCGATGGCATTTAATTTTTAATTGTAAAAAAACTTTCTCGTATTTTCTTTCTCTTTTGTATGGAAGATTATCCTATTATTTTGTTTAAATCTTGTTTAAGGTTATGTAATTCCAGTTTTCATATTTGCTTTAAGGCGATTTCATTGGTCGTTTTAATTTCTCTCTCGAAATAGTTTTTTTTTTCGTCTGCCATTTTAAAGTTCGATGTTAGTCTGTTTTAGTTAGAGTTCTTAACTTGCAACTTTTTTTTTATTCCTTTTATTTATTAAACTTTCGTCGGTTTCAATTCGATAAAATTTCAATCATTACCAAAACGTCAATGTTTTTGGAAAACTAAAGTTTAGATAATATTTTGTCTTATGAGCAGTGCGCGCCCGAGGAGAAATTAACGAAATTGTGGGACAGCACTTAAAGTGATTCACGAACAAGGAAAGTTTTAATGAGAGAATTTTTTTTACACAAAATTCGTTTTAGTAAGGTGAGAAAATATTGTTTTATTCAAAACAAATGTTATTCAAAAATGACCAAAATTATTTTTTTAAAAAAATACCGCTAGAACTGTTGCCACATCCGACGTATAACATGAACATTGCATAGGTAAAAATAAAATATAAAATAATTTTAAAAAAATTACAAGTTATCCGATAGAAACAGATCCAAATATCAGTTTTTTGCAGCCTTTGGTTACAGTCATTATTTCGATTAAAAATGAAGTTGAATGAAGATCAATACGATATAAGAGTTCTATAAAAAAAATACTTTTCAAAAAGTTTTTTTAGTAGTTCATTTTAAATGCATTTTGCATTAAAAGCAATGTTTAAATAATCTGTTAACTACAAATAAATGATATGTAAGTAACTACAAACATAATTTTAAAAAAAATCTTTGCATAACATACATTTTAGCATAGATTTGTATGAAAAGTATGCTTATATTATAAGAATATACGTGGAGGATTTTACTCGGGCCCTAAGAGGTTAAACAACTCAACGAACAAACTCTATGTAGTCTGGCCCCACAGCAGAGTTCAATCAAAAACTTCTTTGACGTGTTGAATACATGATTTATTCCAAACATTGAACTCGGCATCAAGAGTTTGATGTGAAAATTAACAGCAACCGAAATCTTCAAATAAATTCATTCATTCGAAGCGTCAAAAAAAAGAATTCCTTCAACTCATACGTTAATCTCATCACACATATTTCGCACTCAACCCCTACATTAACCAATCGGCGGGTAACTTTGAAGCGCATTATTGCCTTAAGGGCTTCGCATACCTTAGTCGTTTAATTTGACAAAAATGCAACTGGCATGTTTTTTATATTTACACTCCTTGCCAACCTAAGTTGGGTGAATAAAAATATGCTATGGAGAAGATCCTTCCGCGGATGTGAAGAGTTCCATAAATAATTTGTGAGTCCATCCAGAAAACATGTTTAAAACATTAATTTCATTTAAGGTCTAACAGATCTGAATATTATTTGAGAAAATTTGCTAATTTTATCGGAATGAAGAGTGTATTTTAGTTAAATTGTATTCAGGTCATTTTGTATGTAAATATTAACTTACAAGAGTTTACAACTTACTAATGGACCGACCGCGTTTTCCTCTCTTCCTTTTTACTCTTTGTTTTTACACAAGTTAAGTTGGTACGGAGTGTAGTGTTAAAGGGTTTTGAAAATAAAATTAAACCCCGTTATAGCGTCATCAAGGGGAAAAGTTGAATACTATATACGTGTAAGAAATCATGTAAAATGCTTATTTTTCTAATTTTATGAATGGAAGGTAAAATGATATGTATTGTAACAATTTTTTTTACCGGAAATCAATTTCAAATTTTATGAATTTTCGCATCATTTGGCGAATAAAATAAAATAAAAATAATGGAAAACCAAATTTTAGGACGACTTTAAGAAGGCATTTTGGATGTGCCTTCTTAAATAAACGGTCTATGCAACCATAAAGTCCGAATTCCCGAAAAGAGGAAGTGCACGTTAAATATGCTTCCGACGCTGCGTACGATGTCGTTGTAGTGGCCTAAGTAACCCACAGTCTACCAAAAGGACCCTCAAGGTGATGAGTTACCTCGGCTTATATAGTATTATTAACGTTGTAATCTGGAATAGTGGTAGGAACGTGGCGGAATCAGCGCCACCTAGTTGTTGATGGCATATTGAGATTCGTGTGTGGTTAACCGCCACATCGCTCTTAAAAGAGGCGTTGGGTGCCTACTCAGGTGCCGGCTTGTCACTATATAGGTTCTAATAAATTATGACACCCGTTGTCATAGTCCTCGTATAATAACTCTAGTGCGACGATATTTCAAACTAACCTAACAAAATACTCATTAAAACATCTTACAACCCTATCCAACCAAATCAGCCCCATTATATAATTCATAACTTTCCAGGAATCCCCGACCCCATGAAAACTCCAACAGAAGAGAATGGTGCGAGAGAGAAACAAACGCATTCCTGTGTGAAGTCAACCTTCTTCTCCTTTTATTGTTTACCCTGAGTTTCTGGTGTCGGCCGATTCAAAAGGGCCCATTGTTTCTGCACGCCCCCCTGGAGGGTTAAAATGGGGGACGTGTATAAATTGCGGTGCGGGAGTTGGGTTTGGATTGAGTGATGTGTTTTTGAAAATGTCAGCGTTTGTTTTTGGTTTGGTGATTGAGGATTGTAATTGAAATGATGATAAGTTAATTGTAAGATTTTGTAATTTTTTTCTTTGCATAATGTGAGATAGTTTGAATAATGAAAGAGACCTTGTTAAATCTTAGTAGGGCAACCCTTATAGTTTCACTTAATTTTTTTTTGTGGACGTTCCCTTAAAATTAAAAACCTTTAACTATTATATTATAAATATAAACTTCCGAAAACATCTACATCTAGTTAAAAATTTGACTTTGGGAAAACTTTGTGAACGCCCGTCGCCAAAAACCCACATGTAGCTCTAGTGCTACGATATTTCAAACTTACCTTACCTACAATAATCTAAAATAACAATTATACCAGCGAGAAACTGTTCCAACTAGATAACTGAACTTCAGCATTCGCGAAGGGATGAACGCTCTTGGGTTTCTACTTCTTCCTCAATGAGCATTGACGTCACGCATTCCTCCGAGGGATGAATGAAGTGTGGAAGATGAATCATAACTAACCTTTTAAAATACACTCTTGTCTCTTGCGGCCCATCCAGTTGCGCTATTTTTTTGTTGTTGCCCCTCGTTTGAGATATTTCTGAGTTCATATTTGGAAAACTGATGGAAAATTGATATTTTTTTTCAATGGCACCAATCCTGATAAGAATAATAATAACTTCGATTATTTTGAAAATTAACATGATTGTTTCATGTGACGAAATTCGTTACAGCTTTCATTTATGATCTTGATGTGATCGTGGCACTGATTGGTGCTATGTTCTCACGTGACATGGATTTATACAAATCAAGCTCGAGAATGAATTTGTTTAAATTTAGGATTTATTTTGACACTATATGTCCTGAAACATGCCCATTGATTGTGGTAGAAAATAATCAAAACTTGCAGTTAAACTTCCGGATATGGATATCATTGCCTCTGAAACTCTTGAATTTTATAATTCCAGGAATATTTATCGAATATATTTTATTTCATAAAAAAAAAAGAACTTTTTCCCTCAACTTGCATAATTTTTACATAGTTTTACGGAAAACTTATGCTTAAAAGTTACAAAAAATAAAACTTGTAAATGATTTGCAAATTCCTAATCCAACGTTTATTAAATTATTTAACCAAATATATCTCCTGAAATATTGTGATGGTCCCTGTTTTGCTTGGAAGCTAATTGCGGGGTACTTTCGACTCAGAAAATTGTTTGAAAGAAACTTTTATGGTTCACAGACATTAGAAGGAATATATTTGGTAGTTTTGGGGCATTATGTTGCAATATTCTTAACATCACTACTTTTAGGAAAGTTGATAAAAATATTTTTATCGAACCATTTGTGGATTTCAAATTTGTTGTTTTTCTTTTTTTATAAGTCTTGGAATGAAAGCTTACGAAATAAAATATTGCACGACAAATGCATTTGAATTAATTATAAACATGGATACTTAATTTACATAAAATGAATATTTCTTCCACGTCTAATACTTTATTATTTGTTTTGCGATGGCTTCATTATCGTGAATACTTAAGGTTCTTTTTAAGCTAATGCTTCCTGTCAATATAATTTTTAATGTTTTTTTTTATCAATTCGTTGCAACCACGCCCAACAACGGTAAAAAAATTATACAGTTTCTCTACAACTGACAACTGTGTAATCAGCCTTAGTGAAAGTGAAAACGATACCGAATAAAATTCCGTGTTGTCAGCATAGCTTTATATTCCCTGATTCCATAATACTCGCATTCAGATTTTTATAGTGCGTGACGTTAATAATTATCCATTGAAAATCTTCCATGGTTCAAGCCTGCACACATCCTTATTCTACATACAGTTGCTGAACAGCGCACGATTTAATGACCATTAGCAATGGTCTCGGTTCGCCGAACCTTTTAAAACTAATGAACTTTAAAAGCATATTTTGTATTCTACAAAATTTCGCTTACCTCCATCATAAAAAGCAAAATTACACGAACTTTAAAAGACAATGCTCTACAAAAATTTCTCCGTCATTAAATAAGTATCAGGGGAATTATGGCAACAAAACTTTCCGATTCGAACTGCGACCCAGGGAAAATAAGCAGCATCTTCCTAAATAATGGCGACGGAAACAATAAAAATTCCTACGGGGCGGTCATCATTACGAGCACGGAACAATGCCGTTCGGGATGGCTATTAATAGTAATTTCTGCTGTGATTATTGTATCCGAAGTACTTTTTTAAACGTGGGTAACTACGGATTCCTGATTGTGTGACTTAAAACTTGGTCAGGGTAATCTTGCATTGTTTTCTCAAATGAGTCTTTGTGTCGGCTTCTTTCGAATGACAGGGTCCCGGTTAAGAATATTTTCTTCTTCTTTGGTATTCTTCATTCAGATTATTATTCTTCGATTCTGTCTAATTTGAGGATGTCTTTTAGAAAAAAGATTTTATCATTACTCTATTTGTGGTTTTGTAATGCATGGAAGTACATAAACCTAATGTTACGCATTCGAATATGTGGATGATTGTCAAACTTTGTTGTTGTTGTATTTCTATATTCTTGCGACAACTGCAGGCAGATTTATTCTGAAAGGGAAGATTGCGGACAGGAATTATTGTTAAAATGAGGAAAAAACTATATTTGTTAACTATTTTTCGGCACGATTTAATCGTCCAACGATATTAGCCTCTTTATTAGACAAATATCACACCCTGTGTTCGGTGGTTCACAGTAATGTCAAATTCTTGGCTCATGTGCTCGTTTGGTCCAGGTGTTCAAATTCTTGGATGTTTTATTCTATTCTTTATCTTAACTTCAACTAAATTTAATAAGCCGGTCCAACATATTGCTTGGATGCAGCTTTTTCATTTTAAAAAATTCGGAATTTGCCTAGAGCTAAATGCTTTTTAATTATTTGTGCATATTAATGAGTTTTATCAATAGTTGTAGACTATTGATACTTTTTCATGCCTGTTCTTCCATTACGAAAATCCTTTGCTTCCTTGAATTTTTTGAAAATTTTAAATATATACACTCTGAAACTTCACATTTAAAAACATACCAGGGTTCCCACGAGTCCTTGATTTTTATTTTCAATTTTAATGACCCTTTAATACTCCTTGATTTTTACCAAAAATCATTGAAAAGTCCTTAATTTGGGTTTATTTTAATGTTTGGTCGATTTAATAGGAATAGTAATCGACACATTCTGATTAAAGGTCCTTGAAAAGTATTTAAAAACTCCTTGATTTTTATTTTGAAATACGAGTGGAAACCTGACATAGAAACTAGAAATATTCCAAAAACATCATCATTTTGATTTCCAACAGTGCTGATAGTTGTTCATTAAGCTAAATACTGCAAACGATTATTCATATTCCACTAAAAATTCTAACTTAAATCGAACAACCAATATTGCACATCATTTCAACCACCGTCGATGGACAGAAACTTCCATAATCCGACACCTACCCCATTCCTGAAGGTTCCACACCGGAAAAGAATGCCTTTATTTCCTTTAAACCAGGCAAAAAAACTTCAAGCGGTGATATAGATGAGGAAGCATTAACCTCGAGTATAATATATAGAAAGTAAAAATCTTTCAAATACTACCAATGTTTTGCCTTCCAACGGTACTGATAGTTGTCCCAAGAACTAAATACTAACAAACGATTTCTCATATTTCATAAAAATGTCATAAAATTCTAACTTAAAATAAGACAACCAATATTGTACGTCATTTAAACACCGTCGATGGACAGAAACTTCCATAATCTGACACCTATTCCCCATTCCTGAAGGTTCCACACCGGAAAAGAATGCCTCTATTTCCTTGAAACCAGCCAAAAAAACTTGAAGTGGTGACATAGATGAGGAAGCATTAACCTCGAGTATAATATATAGAAAGTAGAAATCTTTCAAATACTACCAATGTTTTGCCTTCCAACGGTACTGATAGTTGTCCCAAGAACTGAATACTAACAAATGATTTCTCATATTTTATAAAAAAAATCTCATTTAAAATAGGACAACCAAATATTGCACGTCATTGTCAACAATGTCGATGAACAGAAACTTCCATAATCTGACACCTACCCCATTGCTGAAGGTTCCACACCGGAAAAGAATGCCTCTATTTCCTTGAAACCAGCCAAAAAAACTTGAAGTGGTGATATAGATGATGAGGAATAACATTAACCTCGAGTATAATATATAGAAACTAGAAATCTTCCAAAACTACTAGTGTTTTGCCTCCCAACAGTACTGATAGTTGTCCCAAGAACTAAATACTAACAAACGATTTCTCACATTTCATAAAATTCTAACTTAAAATAAGACAACCAATATTGCACGTCATTTCAACACCATCGATGGACAGAAACTTCCATAATCTGACACCTACCCCATTCCTGAAGGTTCCACACCGGAAAAGAATGCCTTTATTTCCTTGAAACCAGCCAAAAAAAAAAAAAAACTTGAAGTGGTGATATAGATGAGGAATGTCCGCCAAACATTAACCTCGAGTATGATATATACAAAGTAGAAATCTTCCCAAAACTACCAGTGTTTTGCCTCCCAACAGTACTGCTAGTTTTTCCAAGAGCTAAATAGTACTAACAAACGATTTCTCATATTCCACTAAAAATTCTTACTTAAATCGAACAACCAATATTGCCATAATTCACCAATGTCAGGAACTTCCATAATCTGACACCTACCCCATTCCTGAAGGTTCCACACCGGAAAAGAATGCCTCCATTTCCTTGAAACCAGCCAAAAAAAACTTGAAGTGGTGATATAGATGAGGAATGTCCGCCAAACATTAACCTCGAGTATGATATATAGAAAGTAGAAATCTTTCAAAAACTACCAATGTTTTGCCTTCCAACAGTACTGATAGTTGTCCCAAGAACTAAATACTAACAAACGATTTCTCATATTCCACTAAAAATTCTTACTTAAATCGAACAACCAATATTGACATAATTCACCAATGTCAGGAACTTCCATAATCTGACAACTACCCCATTCCTGGAGGTTCCACACCGGAAAATAAGAATGCCTCTATTTCCTTGAAACCAGCCAAAAAAACTTCAAGTGGTGATATAGATGAGGAAACATTAACCTCGAGTAAAATATATAGAAAGTAGAAATCTTTCAAAAACTACCAATGTTTTGCCTTCCAACAGTACTGATAGTTGTCCCAAGAACTAAATACTAACAAACGATTTCTCATATCTTATAAAAAATTCTAATTTAAAATAGGACAACCAATATTGCACATCATTTAAACACCGTCGTTGGACAGAAACTTCCATAATCTGACACCTATACCCCATTCATGAAGGTTCCACACCGGAAAAGAATGCATCTATTTCCTTGAATCCTTCCACAAAAAAAACTTGAAGTGGTGATATAGATGAGGAAACATTAACTTCGAGTATTAATATATAGAAACTAGAAATCTTCCAAAACTATTAGTGTTTTATTGAAAATTCTAACAAAAATCGAACAACCAATATCGCACGTCATTTCAACTCCATCGATGGACAGAAACTTCCATAATCTGACACCTATACCCCATTCCTGAAGGTTCCACACCGGAAAAAAATGCCTCTATTTCCTTGAATCCTTCCACAAAAAAACTAGAAGTGGTGATACAGATGAGGAATGTCCGCCCAACATTAACCTCGAGTATGATATTCTAAACGAGCGGCATTGTTCGCGCTTGAACTGCGCGGCTGGTTTTGTGGAGGGGAAGAACCGAGAGAGGCATTCCGACCTCGTGGAATGTCGGCGTGAGAAAATACCTCGATTTGCATGTCGGAAGGATCCGGATTGCGCCATTTTTGCGGTTTGTTTTAAATGCGGCTCTTATGGTCATTTTGTTGTTATTTTAACCTCTTAAGTCCCGAGCAAAAACCTACACGTATATTCTTATTTTTTATCTAAACATACTTTTCATACAAATATATATACATATATGCTAAAAAGTAAGTAAGAATTTTTTAAAAAATTATGTTTAATAATTACTGAGAGACACGCCTTAAGCTCTAAAAATACGCAATTTTTGTGCTATAATTGCAAAAAGAAGAGGTCGTATCACTTATTTGTAATTAACAGTTTATTTTAACATTGTTTAAATGCAAAATGCCTTTAAAATTAACTACTAAAAGAACTTTTTGAAAAGTTTGAAAAAGTTGTGGCATCAAAATTACTTTTTTAAATTGAATTAACCCAGCGGTACTTTGGTTTGGAGATCCGCAGTCATTCTGTCTCATTCGCCGTTGAAATCCTGATCTTGTGGTCTTCAATTACTTATAAACAACAACTATTTTGAATTTTATTGTATTTGCTAGATATCAATACAATTTCGTGTGTTGATATCACACCGTGCATCACGGAAAAGTTTCAGAAAATCCCCCATTGAGTTTACACGGGAGACATGTCTCTTTTAAGTGCGTATTGCAATCAATGTTACTGATTTATCGGAAGTAAAATGCTAATGCAGAAGAAGACATAAATTCAAGACAGTAATTATTTCGACCTTGTCACAGCGCGAAAATTTTTCTCTGTCTCACATTTGCATATCGGGAGAATCCAGATTGCGTCATTTTGTAGAATATGGGGGCGGGATTTGTTTTTTAATGGGTTTATAGTCACATTCTTTGGTAGAAACTATTCTTTGCATTAAGTACTTTTATTAATTTTATATTTTTGAATTGGGTTAAAGTAAATTTTGTAATTTCAGCCAAAACTTGTGCTTTATTACCGTCTACATTGCAAAAATTTCTACAAAAAAAAAATGTGTAAAGAACATAATTTCGTTTCGCTGTATAGATTTGTGCGATTCTGTATACCCTAGTAAAGAGGCTGATATTTTTATATCATTGAAAATCCACTCTTTTTCTTCTAATTAATAATCAAAATACGAAATCTGCTACTTTTTTTGCTATTAACAGGAGCTAAAACCTGTCTCTCATCACAAAACCTTAAACCAACCCCCATATAAGGTTCAAACAAGGCCACGGTTCAATTCCCCTCTTCAAGAACGAGATAATAATAAAAAAAATTTGCGGTTTAAGTCACTTGCTGAAGATAGAGTCACGCCAAACGGCCCCATTCAAAAAAAGGCGCCGCCAAACAGATAAGATTCCCTCATCAACCTATATCCGGTACCCAAAAAGAGAGAGTAGATCTGGAGAATAAAAAAAACCTAGAGAATTTTAAAACTAGAGAATCACCATCCCACTTTGCGAATCGGGCGTTCACTTCGCGTCTCGACTTTGTCTAGACAGGGAGGGGGGAGAAGGGGGATTTTCTAGTAGCGCGGAAGTGACGGCAACCCCTTTTGGCGTAGTCGTAGATCGGTCGCCAAGCTAGCGGAATCGCGCCAAAAGGACGATCAACTTTGCAAGGTTCAATGGTGGTTGGAGGTTTGTGACGCGCTCGCTAGATGGCAGCAGGTACGAAGGTGTGTTATGGAAGGTTCAGAATACAAGTGAACCAAGTACACTTTTTGTCATTTTCCAGTAAGCAACGCAAAAGGATTGCATTTGCGATTTGCATGGAAAAAAAGATGTAGAGTTTCAGTACAATAATGAACAAAGTTCTAGTTTAGGTAATATCCTCTTGGCAACAGCAATAAAAAATGTTAATAGTTAGTTTTGTTTCAAAGCTTTAACTTTAAACCTGCTGTAGCTCAAAGATGTTTTTTCATCTATTCTGAGCCTTCCATATTATATGATAGCATTAATATTTTGAAGGATAAAATTGTAATAATGTACATAAATGTCAAGAATTTTCAACATAAATCTAAATAGTTATGCCCATTCATTATTCATATAGTTTTTGTTATGCAAATGATGTTAGTAATTTTATTTTTTATTATTCGTAGTAATATAAAAAAAATACATAATCGCTTTTAGGTATTATTCCGACATTTAAATATCCAGAAGATATCTAAGCGGGATCATACGATGTCATGTCTTATTACGTTAACCTTTCCTTTTTTTCACATACAAGTGTACTAAACAAGAATACATATTCAACTGTATGAGCCAACTCTGTATGAAAAGGGCGTTTATATTTGCATCATCAATGGCACGGGAAAATTTCATTCATTGAAACTTTCGATAGATATGACGTGGAGCAATTTCCAATCGTCAATTTTGACGTTTCCGATGACGTTGATTGAAGTTCTTTTCATTTGTGAAGTTGGAAAGGTTTCTGATCTTTTATAAATTCGTTCTTGTAATTCGTTAATTTGTGCTCGGATTGTGTTGATAAGTTGTTTTAAGGTGGATAAGTTATGTTGTTTGGTTATTTTAAATCTCGTTTTGGATTTGAGAATGCTTCGAAAGAGGTAAAATGTATTAATTATTATTTATTAGGTAATGGGTTGTACAGTACTAATTATGATCTCGTGTTTATCGATTTTATAATAATCTAGATAAGGCATCTGCTTTCGAACTTTTCTTTTTACTTTGCTACTTAATAGCCCTCGTTTAGCTTTAGTGCGACGATAATTCAAACCAAACTTTTCTACTTTCTTATAAATTGTCATCATTTTAATCTTGGTTAAAATCTGTATTGATTGTATCGGGTTTAATTTATGTATTTATATTTTTCGAGGAGTTTAAATAGTATTGTGGAAATGTAATAATTGAAAACTTATTATCCGAATATTTTAAATAGCTCATTTAGTTGAATCCACTTGTGTTTACTCCTGAGTAAGTATTTAAAGAGCAAAACAGAGTCCTTTTTTATAAATGTTATAATTTTTTTTCACATTTAATATTAATTGATAATATGATTGTCGACGTTTCTTATACAAGAATCAATTTGCATACTTCATACCTCGTTGCTACAAAAAATGCTGAAAATGAAAATCAATTTTTCCTCAATACTTAATTGGTAAATCAATATCAACTTGAAACAGAGCACAGATTGAAGGAAACACAGGAATAAAATCTTGAAGGAAATACGTCAACTAAAACAAGCCAATTTATTTTATAGTATAATTTTCCAAGTTACCTATAAAACGAAGCAATTAACACCAGCGTAAAATATATTCTATATAAATTCCTTTGCTCAAACTATTGCTCTCCGTTTATCAGGGCACTTTTTTAAGGATATTGATTACTCAGAGTAATCCTTAGGGATTATAGCAGTTGAAACTTAGACAGATACGGACAAAAACTGCTTTGAAAATCGATAATTAAATACCTTACTGATTTATTTATAAGTTCCTTAAGATTTTACGGAAAAGGTAATTTACTGTCCGCCACTCAATGTAGGATTAACCGCTTTATGGTTGTGTTTTCATTTACACAACTCGATGAAAATGTGGTCTAATACTTAACTTGTTGTGTTGTTGATTTATCTTAGACGCATTTAAATGTTAATTGTTGAAATGTCACATAATCAGACCCGCAAACTCTAGGTATTTAACTCGATACTAACAATTTTCCGGATTCCGGGAGTAAATAGAATGTTAAATTTTTCCACCTTCGAAAATATCAGACACTTAGTACTTACAACACGGAAATTCAAAAAGTAGTTAAATATCCAAAAGTTGGCAGGTTTGCATAATTGAAAACTTCGGATAAGCAGTTTTAAAATTATCAATTTCATAGTAAAACAGCCGTGCTCGTAGTTTTTTATTTTATAAAATACATAAGCAATAATTGGAGTTTTTTTTTTAAATTTTACACCGCATGGTTTTATAAAAAAAAGTTTTAATGGACCAATACTAAAGAGTATATTGACTATTAACTGTGAAATTATATTGAATGTGCATCCTTTTAATTATTTGTGCCATTAACTTCATCTATTTATTTTCTTTATACAGTTGATCAAGAAGAAGAAACCCAAGTGACCAAGGCACTAAACACTCTATTCGTAAATGCATTTACAGTAGCTGCTGGACGCTGCACGAGACTCGATATCAGTTCTTGTGCGTGTGACAGCGGCTATCGTAAGATGCGGAAAGCAGCACTGCAGAATGAACCCTGGACAACTGGAACGGCCACGCCCCCCGGTGACGTCACAACTACAGTAGGACTCCGATTATCCGAAGCTATTGATACCTAACCACATTAGGATAGTTGGGGTTGATTGGAATAAAGGTAGCTATGCTTTAATCAATAGGGTATACTTAACTGTATCGCTAAAATGTCTTCTAATATTAAATGAATTATAGTTTGAAGCCCAAAATAACAAACACATATTTTTTTGAACAGTAAGTATTTAAATAAATCATACAAATCATTTTAAAATGGCTAATTTTTCATTGGTACGTCAAACACGTCGATTTGGCTGACGTCACTTGTATAAACAAACCTGTGTGATGTTTTTTTTTGTTTGTAATTAAACTGGATTTAATCTAACTTACTATTAAAATAAGAATTATGCAGATAATGGAACGAGGTTTTACAGAAGCGGATAGTTCAAATTTGCTTTAACCCTCTAATGCATACTGTTACCGTTTGGTAACAAGTAACGTTATCCACTTTATTCTATTAAATTAGAGCTTCTCCTAGACAAATCTGTGTTTTTTTCATCTATTACATTTCATTTTAAAGGTTTAGTTACTAATAATCCTCATAGCTGACAGTAGTAAAAGTGTATTCAAAATTAAAGAGTGAGGTTATTAACTTTTGTGAAATTAAGTTTTTGGCAGAATTCAAAGAATAATAATATTTGTACTAAATACTAATAAATTGTTTTGAAAAATTAATCTTAGTTAAAAAGGGTTATTTTGAAATATTTTTAGTAGTTTTCTAGTCATTATTATCAAAATTGGAATTTTGCAGTTGGTTTTTGTCATATGGAAAAATTTTTAAAAATTGAAATTATTTAAATTCTATTGCAGTTAAATTTTTTTACTATTTTTCCTATAATGTGTGAGTATTAAAGAGACATATATATTCTTTTTGGATGAAAATAAAAATTCATGCATTAGAGGGTTAAGTAGATTCCAAAATGGTGTTTCAAAGTTTGTTTATAGTTACTAGTGACGTCATAAATACCACGTGACAGCTACAAAGCGTTTTCCGTGGGTAACTTTTTTCGTCCTAATTTTTTAATTCATGTTTCGCAATTTTTTAGGGGTACTTGAAAAAAAGAAAAAATACGGGTCTAATATTTTTGGTATAAAAACAAGCCAATAAAAAAGTTGTAGTCTAATACCCTATTGAGACCTAACCATAATCGGATAATTGGAGTTGGTTGGAATCAAGGTAGCTATGCTTTAATCAATTACTTAATGAATTGTTTGGCTTTGAGATAATGTAGTTGTAGTTTCGATCGCTATCAATCCATACCAAATACAAATTGTAAGATATCGTTTGGCAGATTGAGTTGTATATAGGTTGGTTGGTACATGTATTTTCCGGCTTATGTGCAGCAGAGACCCGCTTATAAACCTTCGTCAAGTAAAACAGTTACAGACAGAATTTTTACTGACACGGGGAGAGAAAGTACACCCAGGGCAAAGGCGGGAATTTAACCCGCACTCGGTACAGTGCGCAGACTGTAAGAGTAATGGGCTGCGAACTAACCCACTAGACCACCCGGGCTCCGTGGCAAATTAGTTTTTTTGTTATGGTGCTTTGGCATTGATAGTCTATTTGAGGGGTCAGGGACATGTCTTAATTGCGGAGGTGGCGATAGACGGCAGCAGGTTCGAAAGTCCTACGGTCACAATGCGCAGTTTCCCACGGGTACAGGTCCCTGGAGACTATTTCCTTCTCCTTCAGGGACATGTCTAAATTGCGGAGGTGGCGATAGATGGAAGCATCTGTCATGTATGTGTGATTTGTGTCTGCCTTACTTGACGAAGGTTTATAAGCGGGTCTCTGACCATGCACACGAGCCTGAAAATATATGTCTACCAACCAACCAACCTACGTAAACAAACAAAAGCCGTGTGCAGTTTGAAGTTTCAACATGGTCAATTACAAGTGAGTACACATATTTCAAAACCTAATCGATATTAATCAGTGAGCTTTAAGGTTTTCAAGCATTGTATGAGACTTATTGCTTATCTTGGAATATAATAAGTGAATTTGTACAGCCAGTTTATAACTAAATAATTTTCTGCGGAAACCGGTTCATTTCTGTAAGTAAATAATTTTTCGGGAAAGCTCTCATGACCAGATTTGTTTCAGTGATTGACTTTTCGACTATCATCATTCATTTCGAAATCATTAAATTTTCATTAACCATATTTCATTTAAGTTGTTTTTGTTTGAAAAACTATAACAAATAGAACAGATAACTATTTCGTTAGTTTTTATTGCTCAATCGTTGAACTTCATACTAAATTGTACTTCTGAACATCCTAGTAAAAGCTACGTGCAAAATCTTTAAATATAACTGTGTTTTCTCGGAGAAAATGCCGTACAGATATCTTCGAAGTAAAAATAAAAAGAACAATTAATTATTACTTATAAATAAAAGTCAATGTTTTATTTTTCTTGTCTATGCTTGTAACTTAAAAGTGTCGACCAGAACTAAGCATTTGAAGAGTATACGGGAAGAACCACTTGATTTTTTAGGAGTCTCACCTTATGCGTCTGATTGCAAACATTCGACAGGAAACCGGTTTTTCTTTCGGTTCTTCAATCGCGGTACAAACGTGTTACTCGTGTTCACTGATCTCTGGCGTGAATCAGGGTTGCTACGAAAGAAAAACTAAGCTAGTAATCGGTTTCTTTATACCATTTTAGGCGATTTCTCACTATCATTGCCAAAGAGGCCTATTGAGGAAAGCCATCTACGAAATCAAGAGGTTTTCCCTTGTACTCTTCATTTGTAAAAGTCTTCATCTGCACACCGACAAATTACCAATCTTTAGAATCACTATTACTATCAAACAGGCCTAACACCATATTAATTGCAAGCATATGTCATGATGTGATCAAACCCGAATGATTATAATCATAAGTTACTTTAAAGATCAAGTTTATAATAAAAATAACAGTACATGCTTCAATTCCTATCATTCTCATAATTACTGTGCTTATTTCAATTAAGTGTTTTGGTTGTAAATTGGTAAATCATCGCTCTAGTCTGCTATCTGCTTAGCCTATTTAGAAATGCTGATAGTGTGTGATGTAGTTGATTATTAGTGTATTAGACTATTCTAGTGCTGCAAGAAAGAAGACCGTTCTGCACAATTTTAGCATTGTTGAGTTATTAGCATCAAACATACACATAAAAAAAAAGATTATCTATAGAAGTCAGTAAGCGTATCTACTTTGAACTACTAATATCAATACCAACTTTTATTTCACCTGTGGGGTTTAATGAAACGAGTATTCCAAAATTCAGTTTTTCGGTCTTCACCGTACCGAACGCCATTCGAGTAAAGCTGGGTAAATTCGTACTACTTTCTTATAGCTGCCGTACCAGTGTGCGGAAGGGGCCCTTAGACATTACAAAAACGCAGTGGGATCTGTCTCCAAGCTAATCTACCCATCCCTCATCTTCTGAGTTGCATTTCAAAATTCAGTTTTTCGGTCTTCACCGTACCGAACGCCACTCGAGTGAAGCGGGGTAAATTCGTACTACTTTCTTACAGCTGCCGTATCATTGTGAGAAAGGGGCCTCTTAGACATTACAAAAATGCAGTGGGATCTGGCTCCAAGCTAATCCACCCATCCCTCCATCTTCTTAGTTGAATTTCAAAATCCAGTTTTTCGGTCTTCACCGTACCGAGCGCCATAAGAGTAGAGCGGGGTAAATTCGTACTACTTTCTTACATCTGCCGTATCATTCTGCGAAAGGGGCCTTAGACATTACAAAAACGCAGTGGGATCTGGCTCCAAGCTAATCTACCCTTCCCTCCATCTTCCTAGTTGAATTTCAAAATCCAGTTTTTCGGTCTTCACCTTACTGAACGCCACTCGAGTGAAGCGGGCTAAATTCGTACTACTTTCTTACAGCTCCCGTATCATTGAGCGAAAGGGGCCCTTAGACATTACAAAAACGCAGTGGGATCTGGCTCCGAGCTAATCCACCCATCCCTCATCTTCTGAGACAGGTGACGATGAATCGAGTGCTGGAAAGATCGATTAAAGGAAAAAAAAATGATCGATTCCACAACATACTCCCCACTTTGAAAAAAAAAATCCACCCTCATTATCCCCGAAGGTACCCGCCGACATTATACTCGAGGTATACCCATCGATTACCCTGCTAATTGGTTGTCATCTCTTTCGACTACTTTATGGAAAGAGATTTTTCTTTGCTTGTTGACTTCATTATTTCTAGAACCCGAAAAAATAATTCGTTTTTTTAAAAAACTGTTAACAGGTTTTTTTTAACAAGAGCTCATCAGTCATTCGGTGTTGGGTATGGTTGGAAAAAAAAGTGAGTTTTACAGAAGAAAATGAGGATTTGTTATAATTATGTGTGTTATTTGGGTATTTAATGGTTTTTTCTGCGTTCTTAATTGCTTCCGTCAATTTGGAGAAAATGCTTTATAAAGTTAATGTATTCTGAATAATTAGAGCAACAAGTAGCCATTTATTGTTTTAATCTATAAAAATATATAAAAAAAACTTGATTTAATGCACTTTAATGAAAAGGAAAAAATTTAAAAAATCATAATTTTAGTAATCTCTTTAAGTCTTTTTAATTTAATGTGATTATTCAAAAAATAAAAATTCCAATGTCTTAATTAGTCTTATGAAAGCATATCTTAGACCAATTATGTCCAAGAGTTTTACGGCGTCTTTAGCTCGGTTTTTATGATTAGAAAATGTTTGTGCAGATAATTAGCATTAGTCTATGCTGACCAGATTCGTTTCAGTAATTAACTTTTGGCTTATGAAATTGCCATTAAATTTTCAAAACTCATACTTTATAATTTGATTCTTTTTATTTCAAATAACTATATATGGAAAGTATATAGTTAGATAGCACAATTTTTATAGTTCGATAGTTGAGTAACAAATTACACAGTACTGTCAAATACAGTACGTCTAGTCACCATAATTAACGTTGTACTATAAGCTTCTATAAGCGTATAAGATAAAGAGTTAAAAAAAACTTCTTAATGCTATTTTAAACTTATGGTTAAAATTTGAACGATGTCGTAAAATTTTCCAAAATAGTTCAAATTGCTGTAAACTTTTATCTTGCATATTTCGATAATGTTATGTTAAGCATCCTTACCTTTCCAGTGAAAATACTAAAATGCTCTTATAATTGAAATCTTATAACCCTCTAAGTCTAATGCATACTGTTGCTATATGGTAACAAGTAGCATAATCTACTTTATTCTATTAAAGTAGAAGCTCCCTCTCGACAAATCTGTATCTTTTTTTTTTCTATCTATTACATTCCATTTGGAAATTTTAGTTACTAATAACCCTCATAGATGACAGTGTAGTAAAAGTGTATTCTGTAGTGTAAAAGTGTAAGTGTATTATTAAAGATGCAAATATATTTTTTCGGGATGAAAAAAAAATCAAGCATTACAGGGTTAAAATGCTCTTAAAATTGAAATCTTATCAATTCCCGCTGCTTTATATAAAAAAAAACCTTGTCAAAATAAAACTATTTGTGTATTTCATTTGAATAAAAGATGAACTAGTTTATACCAGCTAAATTTGTAAAATTCCTCCTACTTGTAAGCGTGATTCTAAATTATGAGGCCAATAGCCCTCATGTAGCCCTAATGCGACGAATATTCATTTATACCCTAACCGTATTGTATGCAAATCTAAGCTTGACAAAACTTATTTGAAATAACAGCGATATATTTCCTAAAAACACATGCAATAAACTAAAAGCACATGCTTAGTAGATAAAGAACCGAAGTCCAAAGTGACAAGACAGGACATGAGTATTTTTATAGCTAAGATACAGATCTGGTTTCTCAACTTCTTGCGACCACGACAGGAATTATTTTGATTTGAAATTTATGAGGTACATTAATCTTCTAGACTGTTCCACTTGCATAGATCTTTTAGAAATTTATCTGCTCTATAATTCTTAATTTCTTCTTCTTTCGGGAAAACAACAATTTTGAAATTTATGTTAATAATATGACAAGCTGCGTGGAACTTTTTATTTCAAGTGACATTTGTGAAAATAATTTTAATTTTCAGTTATACCAAAACCGGCCTCAAGTTTGCAGTATACAAATGTTCTACGAGTAAAAGGGTAAATAGTTCTCATTTTTGAGTGCGAGAATCGAATACAAAAAGGTATTTCACATTCAATAAACAAATTTATTTGTTATTTCAAGACATAAATTTATTATTTTTATTAGTTTAGCTTCAGTTAGAGTGTTATTTTAATTATTTTTTCCCCTTCGATTTTGACGTAACAGGGCGCACGAATATCATCGTCAAATTATCTACCAATCGGAGCAGGCGAAGCATCGGCGCCAGCCGCGTTGTTTACGCAAATTCCTCCGCCTAGTACATTTCTCTGCTGCAAACTTAAGGTCGGTTTTGGTATAGTATGCTTTATATTATCGTGTTTTATCCTGTAAGATTTCAACTGGCTTTTTAAAATATTTCTATAAATGAAAGGTGGCTAAAAGTTAATAACTTTGCGATTTTAAAAAAAGGTATTTTAATGGGTAAAACTTTACTTTTAATATACGACAATGGAAGCGAACTCATAAAAACATGGACAGCACATTTAATGAGGGTTTTCTCTTAGGTTTTGATTTAAACAATTTTAATCTTGATTTCCTTTTTAAAGTGTTTAGCTTTGACTTGGAATGATTGAAGTGGGATCAACGAGTTCTATAGTAGGGTAGAGGAACGACTCATACTGAGCTGCCATCGGCAGCCATGGCTCATTACAGAGCCCGAATAGTGTGGCAAAAATGATAGTTAATTTATAATTTTGATACTGAGAAAGGAAGTACACCCAGGGCAAAGACGGAAATCGATTCCGCACCCGTTACAGCGCGCGGACTGCTGGCGCTTTGTCCTGCATTCCAAACCACTCGGCCTTCGGGCCCCACCTGCCACCCTGTATTGTCTCCGTGTTGAACCATGATGCGGTTGGTAGGTTCAGTCTCTACCTTGCTATAGAACTCTTTGAGTGGAATACTTTCTTCCACACTAGTGTAAACCATAACGGACATATTGTAGTTGTTGAAATACTAAATAAAGATAAATTCTTTCTCATTTCTCAATTGGGCGAATCAATGTCTCGTGGAAACAGAGCACCGTTCGAAGGATGCCTGAAATGAAAGCTTGAATTAAATTACGTCACCTGAAACAAGTCAATAGTAAAGTCATAAAAATTCGCTCATTTGCAGATAGCAAGCATAACAATTCTGAGCTATCTTCCGGATTTCGTCAATACCACTTGATAACTGGAAACGTAGTTATACCTCAGTTTCCGAGGATTTCCCACATTTCTCTAATGATTACAAAGGGCCGTCGTAAGGAAGTGTCACTTAAAGATTTCCTTATCGACATATCTTAATATAAGAACAAAAGAAAGGATACAAATCGAAATAAGCCAAATCATTCTTAAGCAATAAACATATCCGGTATTAAACACCATGACTGAAATAAACTAACCATCTAGTCCATCTAGACTGCAGGCAGGTTGGACAGATGACGAAAACGATTCCCCTCATTAAGGAAAAGGTTGCAACATTTCGGATAAATATTATCATTTAAATGGAAATTTAACGTTTGAAAATTCTTAATTTTTATTTCTATGCGGATATTTTCTTGTCTAAATTGTATGATAGTGGATAATTTAATCGGGACAGCGCAGTTTAGAACTATACAAGTTTTATCTTTCTCTTATATCCCGGAAATATATATTGAGAAAAAAGAACCACAATTTCAAAAAATGGAATTAAAAAGATGTTTAATACAGCTACATTTATTAATATTAAAAAAAAAACATTCGTAACAATATTCAATACCCCTGGAGTAATTGAACACCGAAAATTATCTTTAGCCTTTGGATTAACCCTTACAGTTCCAGTGATGCCATTTGGCATCATCATGTTTCTGATCATAATTTAAACAAAAAAAATAATAGGGCTGTCATCTATTGGGATTAATAAAAAAATATTTTCAATGGAAAAGGTTTGAAGAATCGAATGATGTGCTTTTTGATATCATAAATGGCTATAGATGATCAGAAAAAAAATCTAAAATAATGATACCTAATTGTCATTGGGACTCTGAAAGGGTTAATACAGAGAATAAAGAAGATGGTGAAGCCACTCTCTCTTGGCTTCATTCTCTCTTCAATCGTTGCGCCAAACCCCATGACCCATGTGACTTGTGAAGATATGTTGGCCCTATATAGGTTTAGTTCTATCCTTATAAAGTCTTTGAACTCCACCTGATTTACAGTTCTGTGCAATACCGGGGAAGATTGAAAGAATTTGTTTTAATACTCAGTCATTAATTTAAAGGAAATCCATAGTGTTACTGCGGGAACAATACACGAGACGTGGGAAATTAAAACAGTGAATGTGTGCAATTACTCAAGTTCCTAATCAGCTAGGTCTTCTAACCTGCTTTAAAATATGTGGAGAGAAGCGTATACTTTATGCATAAGGATTTAAGGCATATTTTGCAGTACGAACTCATACACTACAACTGTAGAAAGAAAAATGGTTGTAAAGATTGTAATTTTGGGAGGGGTAGTAGTCTAAACAAATTTACGGATTAATTTCGTTGCCGAAATAATAATTATTTTACAAAGAATACATAATGTATTTTCGTCATTATCTGGTAGGGAAAAGTCTATAATGCCAAATTTAATTTATCTTTAGAATTCGCTTAATAAATTATAAAATTTAATTCAAACAAAATTCCTTAAAAGAAGATAACTTTGGATTTGAATATTTTCCTTAGCTGCTGCAAAAATCACGGGAAACCTATCTTTATTGTTCATTTTGCAATCTATACATTTCACAAAAAAATTGCTGTCTGCAACGTCACCAAATCAATCTTAAAGACAAAGGTTGGCGACTGCTGCCCTATCCTATTGACATTCCGTATATTGGACATTTTTCTACAACCTCCCATAATTCGTTTAGTTCTTTATTAAATTAATTGTATTGCAAACTAAGCACGCTTGACCTTCTCTATGCTCGTGGAAAAGCCGAGCTGTCCATGTGGAATGATAAATTCAGATTAAAAAAAAGAAAATAATCGTTGACCAAACGTATCGATTTGTTAGGATTACCACTTAAGCTAAGCGGTATATATCCTCTTAACTTGATTAGATTACCGAAGATTGGAGAAATATAATACCTATCTGGTTAGTGGTAAGAATTTTACTAAACTAGATTCTATTTGTAAACACCAATTGCTTGTAATTTGAAATCTTATGACTTGTAGTCAAGGCCTATGGTGATTAATAGTTTACCCTTTCTGTCCCAGTGATGTCCAAGTGCATACACAAAAACTCGGTACTTTTGCATTTCGCGAGCGCAAAGCTATGAAGTATCTGGGGATGGACAAAAGTAAAGGGAGATCATAGTCCACGACAACAAAATTGAGCAATTCTTAGTATTGATTTCGAAAAGGTCTAAATAATTTAAAAATTAGGTTTTAAAAAAATGTACCAAGTTATAAATTGAACTGTTATTATTATATTTACACCTAAAAGTCTTATTTTTTAAACACATATATATTTTTTTTTAGAAAAAAGAAATTTTCTGAATTATACTTGTATTTTTGAAAATTCGTAATTGTATTTGTTTGGTACACTTTGTACGAAAAATATGTCAAGAATTTACACAAACTTTTTTTAAATGCAAGTCAAAAGTTAGGTTTATATTGGTAACTTATTTTTTTTAACCTAAAATATATATTTTTAATTTTATTTTTAAAAAAACATTATATTCAACATTCTTAAACATTCAGATTATCAATGCATAAGGGTGTAAAAAAATAATAAAAAAAAATAATTTGTAAGATCATATGAGGTGGACTTAAATAGATCTAAAATGGTTTATAACCTCACAAAAAATTATCAGGAAATATTTAATAGATTTGAAGAAAAGTGTACCTATGTGTTGAAAATTATAGTTTTGAGAAAAATGCAAAAAAAAAACAAATATTTACTTCTACTTTTAAAAAAAATGTTTTTTTTTATATAACTGTAATTGTCAAAAGTTGCAAATTTAAAGGGGGCGTGGCACATTTGTTTATTTTCATAATTTTGATAAGAAATAATTAACCAATCGATGCAAAATTGGTCACATTCGATAGGCCGGGCTGCCATCTATCGGAAAACACTGGTTTCAAAATTTTGATTTTTTTGGTCATTTTTAACTATGATCTACCCTTAAGGGGGAATGGGCGAACTGGACAGCGGGTCTCCAAACTCAAGTGCCTCAATGTTAATCCAATGGGAAAAAAACTATTTTCGCTGCCACATTTCTCCGGCTGTATTGAATATTTTTGCAAGCGGATTTTTTTATGTGATAAATGTAGCTGACTTACAGGTCCCGACAATCCCTTTTTTTGAAAAGAGTACGAATATTTTTTTTAATGTTCAATAAATTGTTTTACACAAAATATTCGAAGCAATTTTAAAAAGTGGGATTATAGAGACCTGTAAGTCAGCAACATTTATCACATAAAAAAATCCGCTTGCAAAAATATTCAGTACAGCCGGCAAAATGTGGCAGCGAAAATAGTTTTTTCCCATTGGATTAACATTGAGACACTTGAGTTTGGAGACCCCGTTCAAATGCGCCCATTCCCCCTTAACTGTGTACGCTGTGTTTTATCGCCAAAAACTTCTATTTGGCGCTATTTGGCCCTCGCGAAATTGAAAAGTACCCAAAACCCATTATATATCTCCCATTTTTTTTTCTTTTTCTCGAAGATAATTAACTGCAAGAATTTCATCTCAAACTAATTTTTAATTTTGAAATCTTCACCCTCAACTTTTATTCTCCTTTTTAAAAAAAGAATACCGCTTTTATTATAATAGTTTAAAAATTTCTACATCTGGATCATAAAACTTTATATGCGTTCCAATTTTCCTCCCTAGACGTCCATAGAGGAGGTAATTTTCCTAGGCCATTTGTTCAAAGTTATTCTACGAGACGTCTAGACAACGGTTATAATAAACGTCTGCAAAGCTCTAACAGATTTCACAGCACGGCTGTAATTGGGATACAAGGGATGAGAACAACCTATTGTTTTTCATCTGGTCTTAACTAGACATAATTTAATATGTATGCATAATATTAATGACGCATAATAACTATGCATGATATTAACGGTAGCATGTATTTTTTAACACATTCAGTATCACTTCGAAGAATACGGCCCACAACCCACAACACAGCTAATCTACACTGGTGGCCAATTGCTTAGGACGATACCGTTTTTTCAATATAATTTTTTGTACAAAAGCGCTTTCCAAGTCAACACATTTAATACCGTAAGATTCCCAATACGTAAGGACATGAGTAATAAAAGCAACACTTACTAAAAGAGAAATCAGAGGGACAAAAAGCTTTTGAAAGTGAAATGGAATTCCATTCCATGCATCTCAGAGGTGGAGATGAATTTTGGATTTTCAATTACGACAATTTTACGAGTGTGGCATGAATATCGATAATCCCAGTAAAACATCAAATCTACGACATAGTTTTAACCCTAAAAGCCGGGTCCATTGACGACTGATCATTGAATGTGAGAAACGTCTATGTCGATTCTATATCCTACATGTGTCGTCTTGTTAACCATTTAATGAATATCCACCGATATGGGCTTCTGGAGCCGTATGTATCACGTATCCGCAATATATCATGCTTCATGTATTTCCTCCGTCGTAGATGATCCGTTTTTGCATGGTCTTTTTTAGGCCACAGCTGTGTCGCAGTTTTAATGTTTTACTGGATTATCGATATTCATTACACACTCAAGAGGTTATTGTAAGTGAAAGTCCAAAATTCATCTCCACTACGGAGATGCATGGAATGGAACATTTCTTTTTCTCCATTTCTCTTTCGCTTCCTTTTATCCCTCTGATTTCTCTTTTAGTAAGTGTTGCTTACATTACTCATGCCCTTACGTATTGGGGATCTTACGGTATTAAATATGTTGATTTGGAAAGCTTTTGTACAAAGTTTATATAGAAAAAACCGTCTCGTCCTTAGCAATTGGCCACCAGTGTACTATTGAATTTTGTAGTTAAAAAAGTACAATGAAGTAAATTTCTATGTTGAGAATGCACGTTAAATTCGTATTCATTCATGTTCTGTATTCTGCATTGGGTGTCAGTTCAACTGTTGAACTCGTCACATTACCACGGTCTTCACATTTCCTCTCGTCACTTTACTACGGTTCCGTGGCACTTCAACAGTTCCTATGTAGCTCTAGTGCGACGTTATTTATTCCAACCACGCCTCTAGCTATTCCCTGAAAATAACACTAACTCAAAGACCTTATCGGAACCGTTTTGATAACCCTCATGTTTAAATGTTCCCTGACTGAACAGTTCACAGGAACCAATTGAATCACTAAATGCAAAAAAGATCCACATCCATAGAAGAATTTCCCAACAAGCTGTTTCCTTCCAAGCTTTTAGTGAAATAAAAGGCGTGTGGGGAAATATCCCAGTGGACATGGGCCCTACTTATATTTAACGATTAAAATATATAATACCCCTTCTAGGGAGCCATTCATTCAACTCAGTGGTGTAAGGTGTAAACTAAAGGCGAGATATTTTAAATGCATTTCAATAAAAGGGGTCTAGACAGGCCCCAGACGAAATGGCGAATAACTTGTGTGATGGACTTAGTTTGAATAGGGTTTGGAATCTTTTTGTTTTCGAGTTCAATAGCACTTGTTCCTGGGTTATAAGGTAAACGGCCATTTTGACGAAAGTAGTTTAGTTATTTTTTTTTCTCCTTCTAGCGGGGCTGCATTATTGGCCCTTGCAGACTCAGCATATTCCCAGAACTGAGAGCCATATTTGGCGGAACCATCTAGGACATTCTGGGTACCAATTTTGACGCTTAGATTACAAGGAATCTGAGCTCTACTGAGGGTGTCAAAGTATGACGAGATTAATTTTGCCGAGAGAAACCAAACCAAATAGGTACTCAAATGATATTTAATACATGCCACATAATCACATGTCATGCGTGCTCGAGATTTTTATCCTAGAGGGCTCTAAGTTGGCACTAAATTGCCTTGGCGGCTGCTCACCGAAAATACAATGTTAGTGTGACTCTTGTGCATGCTGGTACAAGCCAATTTTAAGTGAGTGACTCAAGTTATAAAGTCATTTTGACGAAATTAGTATAGCTATAATTAATAAGAAGCATGGTATGATGGACAGATAAAATTTCGAAACTGCAGACAGTATTTTTGTGTGAATATCTTATAGTAGTATAGCCCATTTCGCAAACTTTGCTTTTAAAGTCTTCAAAGAAAGTTTGACAGAATACCTAACAATTTTTTTACGTCAATTATTAATTGTTTTTTTTTTATAGCAGTCACTTATATGTGATTTTAAATATACTTCTTAGGATTGTGATTTGTTATTATTGCTTTGTTACAAACATTTACTCACTTAAATAATGGTACTTCTGTATTATTAGAATGTCATTTTGACGAAAGTAGTCTAACTAGTTTTCAGTTGTGGTTTAAAAAGTTAGTAACATTTCTAACCCAACTCATATTCCACAAATTTCTTCAGACATATAATTGTTTTAACGCAGATTGTCTACATTTGTCTCACTTTGCGTTATGAAGTTGTAAAATAAATGTTGGCCCTGCGTCAGACTCGCGAGTACTAACTTTTACTAACTAACTTTTAACCACCCCAATTACCAGTGCCTCTAAAACGCGTAGGGAAAGAATGCCAAACTTGGCAACTCATCCCCCATTTGGCAGAAGGCACATTAAAATCCTTTGTCAAACTTCGGCCCCAACATGGAAAATAAAGGGGTCATACTTGGCTTCTTAGCTCGTTTTGGCAAATGCATATGCTGAAAAATAAATTCATGTTTTGATCATTTCCTCTGTTGCACACATGTGTGATGTTATTTTATCCTTTGGGAATGAATCGTACTATAGCAATATTTGTTACTGCAATAGAGACATACACTCTTAAAACAAACGAGTGAAATCCACTCCATTAGGAGAAGTGCATTTTCGACACTGGAAAGGAGTGAATATTAAATCAGTTTAAGAGTTAAAATCACTCGTTTGGAGTGATCCTGTCGGCACATTGTGTACGTTTGTTTACCATTTCAGTTCCAACTTTTTATTTTTTATTCTACAAATCTAAAATTGTGAAATAGATTCATTATGCATTGAGAATGGAATGTTAAAAAACAGAGGGGGGGGGGGTCTTAATTTTTTAAACTAAAATTTAAGGGGGGAAAATTGGAATCACCACTCTTGAATAAGTTATAACAACAATTTGTTCAAAACTTTGTTTGTTGAAAAAAAGTTCAAATCAATTTTTAAACACCTAAGAGTGAAGAATTTAGGGTCAATTTCTTTCAAAAATATTTTTGGGCAGTGAATTTAATTAAACCATGTTTTTCTTATTTTTATTTAATTGAAACAAACATTATTTAATTCTTCAAAAGACATAATTCTTTTATCCAACGATAAATACGCGCGAGCTCAACTTAGTGAGAAAAAATCTCAAGATGATGATTACCTTTGGAATCATCGGGGGTTAAAGAGTTTAAACCATACGCTCCTTTAATTGTTTTGAGCAGTGTAGTTTTCATTGCAACAACAACGCACAACTTTCTCTCACCTTTTTTTCAGCCGGGCTAAAATACTATCCGTTTTATAATTTTTAAAGAACAAAGAAATAAAAAAAATTAAAATTTTGATCCATTTTTGACGGACGGGCAGACAGATGACGGACATCTTCAACTTGTCAATGCTTACTTTTTATTTTATTAAAAAAAATCTTCCTAATTTAAGAAAACGGATAATAGGCTTAAAAATCCATGCTATCGTAATGTTAACCCGTTAAGATTCACATCCAAACATAAGGCTTTAATCGTCTCTCTAAGTAAAGAACTCTGCTCCAACTTGACTACTGCCGATAACTGCCACCAGGTGCCGCTATCTACCGGCCCATGACAGAACAACAGAAATCGATACGCGGGCCCTCGGAAACAACCTACAAAACAACCAACGAAACGAATACTTTTCAGACGATGATGCAGAATTCCTATTCCCTTGCAAACAAAGCGAATTTTCACCCTTTTTTACCCCAACAGAATACTGTTTATTTTGTTTATTTTTTTACCGTTGCCATTTATATTTTTAAAATATATTCTTTTTGCCAACGAGCGCATTCGCAGACGGGATGGAAATAGAGGATCGTGCGTCTGCTAGGGTGGTCAGGTCATTGACCCCCTCAGCCAGGATATCGACTGATGTCTCTTCTCAGACGAGAACCACCTTCTATTCTCGCGGATTCTCGTCTGAGCGAAAAAGATTCTGTGTTCGAAATATTTTTTTTGTGTGGGAAAATGTTCGAATTTTTCCATGAACTTCGTGTTTAATTATGCAATTGCTTGTGGAATGAGCAGCGTAGGGTTAATATGGCCAGAGAACTTTTTTTGAATAAAAAAATGCATCTTTTAAGTCATGCATAATTAACTATTATTTGAATTTGTTTTTTTTTTCATGAACATTTACAAATATTATAATGCTAAATTAAGTTAGTATTTTTTTCGGTTTTTTTTATCCACACACACACATATTAAATTACTTCTTTTTGTAAAACTTTATCAGTATTTGGTTGAATTAAAAGATTAAATATAAATTACTTTTAATTATGCTTTGGAAAAAAGAGTGTTTGGCTCGATTGGAGAAAATTAAACTTTTTATTTTTATAAGCAATTATACTTCCACCCATTACCTATATTTATTATTACTTTACTTATGAAGATTAAGAAGCTATGTTATGCTCCCGATTATTTACTGTTACTTTTATGCTACTTACAAAAATTATTTGCCAATGTAATATTTTAATATACAGGGTGAGGCAAATAAAAGCTGCCTAAACGTGGAGATAAGAATACGATAGAAATGTTGCCAAGTTAAAAGCAATACGAAAACAGGTTTGCTCACTGAAGCTATTGATCGCTTCAATATGAAGCCCAAACAAACGTTTGGCGAATTATTTGCCGGCAACTACACTACGGTTTTAGAAGCTAGTTGAAATGAAATCTAAACACGGTTTGTAGAGCTGATCAAAAACAAAGTTCCCACTAGTGATTATTTCGGTCGTTTTTTATCAATAGGACCTTTTTGTTTTTGTTAATACAAAATACAGGGTGGTTATAAAATAACGCTCGCTATTCGGAGTGGTCTGTAGCTTGAATGAATCATCCAAATGCATCAAAAATTGAGACACTTGCTAATCAAGAATCGGGAAAAAGAATGGAATCATAAAAAAAATAGAATCCTAAAAAATAATCATACAAAAACAAGCTCGTCTCTTGACCAGGGTTCTAAATTACGAGGCGTCGTCAATTATGGCCAATTACGGCCAACACATCCAATAACGCCTCGTAATTTAGAACCCTGGTCAAGTGACGAGTTTTTTTATGAATCCATTCTTTTCCCCTTCTTGATTAGTAGTGCCTCAATTTTTGATGCATTTGAATTATTCATTCAAGCTACAGACCACTCCGAATAGCGAGCGTTATTTTATAACCACCCTGTATTCTAAATTTATTGCAAGACACAAAATTTACATTATGGGACGTTTTCATACAATACGAACTTACGCCACTAGTCTACGAGTAGCCCTAATGTGAAGCTATTCCGATCCAACCAATGCAAAAACAGGTTTCAGGCGGCTTCAAGAGTTTTTCTCGCCAAGCATTTTAACGTATTCCTATCTTTATACCGGGACCGCTTTTATTTGCCTCACCCTGTATTTCAGTAATAGTTAATGTATTCTATAATTAAGATAATTAGAACTTAAAATGCCCTATGGCATTTACACGGTGCAGTGAAGGCTGAATGAAAGTATTTGTTCAATATTTTTCTACTCCCACATTGTTAGATGATGAATGGGGATTTATTTTAGTTGAGGAAAATACTTATAACTTTATTATTTATTGCAAAAATCTAAACAATCATTTTAAACTCTTGGCCTAACACCAGGGCCTGCTCTAGGAAATCTCAGACTATAGGCACAACCTATTTTGGGGGCCCCTTTACGAAAAATTGTGAGTACGATTTCCAGTAATGATGATGCTATACACCAATGTATCAAATTTTTGCTACAATTTTATAGGTTTCCTTATAAACATCGATCAAAACAATTGCGTTAGGACTATTTCTTAGCCAAAATTTAGCGAAAAACAAGGTGGAATATCAGAATTTTTTTTTTTAGTTTACTGATATTTTGGGGATTTACAGCATTTAGCATAATAAAACCGGAAATTTAGGGGCCCCTAAATTTTGGGGGCCCTAGGCCCGGGCCTAACAGGCCTTATGGAGGAGCAGGCCCTGCCTAACACCTAAGTAGTTACTTATAAATCAACAAGCCTTAAGTACATTTAAATTTTAATGCACATTAACTTCATAGCAAATACGTACTAAACAGCTGTAAAGATTGTAAAATATATATTTTTCCAATCTAATTTTCTAATTATTAATTTCTATCTAATTTTTTTTAAAAATATTTCAATGAAGAACTTGATTTAAAAAAAATCTAGATTTTAAATTGAATTACTGCTATAAAATTTTTAGTAATTATTTTGAAAGCATTTTTTTACTGATTACTCGATTATATTGTAAAGTGGTTTTTGTTCCAATTTTTCTGTAAGGTAAAAAAAAATACTAAAATACTTACTGGCCAATAATGAATCATGAAAAGTTTCATAGTAATTTATTCTGACATCACATAAAAGTTTGATATCGAAACAACTTTCTAAATTTTGCTCCGTGGGTTTGTTTCTCTGCTATGAAAGTCACATGGTAGAAAAACGACCTCTACAGAAAACTCGTGAACTCTTTGCTACCGAATTACAGAAATAATGATATTGAAAATTTTTAGGATAATTTTCTGTTTAGCTTCGATTGTCCAAATTGGTTTTAACGTTTTCTTTCATCTAGTAATATTCATGTACAGTAGAGTCCCTTTTATCTGAATCTCGGTTATCCGATAATCGGTTTATCAAAAAGAAAAATCCCGAGCCTTTCGGTTAAAATAAGAAATGCTTACGCATAAATAAATACACAAAAAATAAATACGTACATACAAAGTTGGATTAATTTCTCAAAATATGCGGTAATTTTTTTATTTTATTTTTGCTGCTTAATTTTGGTACCTTTCGGATAAGCGGGCCTCTGTACATATATAAGCTCATTTCTTTTCTGTAATTGTAATGTGTTTTGATTCATAGTTTTTATCGTAGAGGTAATAAAATATAAGTTAAGTATTTTTTTTAGGTTCAAGTTTTCTTTTAGGGATAATATAGTAAAAGGCTAACCTATTTTTAATCCTTTTTCTACAGAAAAAACTTTTTATTGAAGAAAAAAATTCTGAACAAACTTCCGTCCTTTATCAAAATAACTGCCGATCTTTAAATGGTATGTTCATCCAAAATATCCGACGAATGATACTTGTGTAGAGGAAACACACCTTAAATATGCATTGAAGTTCCAAAGCAGCCACAATGCATGTCATAACTAAAAGTTGCGTTTGGTGTGTTACTCACTTACTCAGGTGTCGACTCGCCACTTGACTGCGGTTCTAAGGGCTGGGGAACCCAGTCGGTTAGACAATCGCCTAGCATGCGAAAGGTGCCAGGTTCGGTTCCGGGCATCGCTAAAATAACTGCCGACCTATAAACGGCCCGTGCAGCCAAAAATTGTCCGACAAATAATACCCCGTGTAGAGGAATTGCACGTTAAATATCCTTCAAAGTCGTAACGCTACGTACGATGTCTCCCTTGACGGTTGCTTTGGGTGCCTACTCAGGTGTCGGCTCGTCACTTGACTGTGGTTCTAAAATACGTTGCCACTAGTCCTGGTGTAGCCCTAGTACGACTGTAATTCAACCTAATCTGGCAAATTGTTCATAGTTAGTAAACTAGCTATTATTACTAACTAGCAAACCATCTTCTCTTGTCCAAACAGACCAATGAACCCCCAGATGTAACGCTTCATTAAGATTCACGCTTCAACCACAGTCCAAACAAACCGCGTCCATCCTTCTACAAAAAGCCCCCCCCCCCCCCAACACATCACCGTAATGATATCAATCCCCCCCGTACGGTTGCTATATCCTTAGTGCTGTCGATAAAGCGAATCCGAATCATAGTCCCTAGGGCACTTTAGGACGGCAAAGAAATATTGGTCTGATATATTTCACTTGTTTGTCAATATCAGCGGAAATACACCAAAACCGAGCTTAAGTTTGCAGCAGAGAAATGTACTAGGCGGATGAATCTGCGTAAACAACACTGCTGGCACCGAAATTTCGCGTGCTCCTATTGGCTGCTCCTTCGACCCTGATATTCGTGCGCCCTGTTACGTCAAAATCGAAGGAAAAAATAATTAAAATAACACTCTAACTGAAGCTAATCTAATAAAAATAATAAATTTATGTCTTGAAATAACAAATAAATTTGTTTATTGAATGTGAAATACCTTTTTGTATTCGATTCTCGCACTCAAAATTGAGAACTATTTACCCTTTTTCTCGTAGAACATTTGTATACTGCAACCTTAATGTCGGTTTTAGTGCAGTTATATACAGTACCCTCAATATCTTCGCTTGCCTTGCTTGATAGTCGCCACGTCTTATAGGCGCACGAGGACGCAATTGTTGAAACCCAGTTCCTCCGGTTCAGTGCGGCCTTCCTGGCAACTGCCCAGTTTGGCCAACCAAGATGGTCTCTATCCTTCAGGGTGTTTCGTCGCCACGTCAGCCTTGGTCGGCCTCCCTTCCTTTTACTGTCAGGAGACCAAGTTAAAGCGATTCGTTCGTTAGAATCGAGGCTCCTTCTCATCACATGACCGACCCAATGTCATCTTTTTTTTCTTTATGTCATTTGTCAAGAGCTTGTCTCAATCTCTTTACCGGTTAAAATATGACCAAATGTAATCCGGTGTTAAACTGGAGAAGTGAAATAAATTAACGTTTAAATGTGCATTTGATTGCACATTTCTACATTGATGATATTTGCCTTATGTATACCAAATTAAAATAACGCGTAATTTATTCAATATTAAATCATTTGAACATACATATACACTACAGAAAAACAGTATATTATTTATTGAATCCTAAAAGTTCGACGTTAGACACCAAACTTTCACACTTTTTGTCCTTTCTGTCTATATGTAATATGTAATGTAAGGACAGACATATCTGTCTGAAAACAAACTATCCATTGAATTAGCATTGAAATTTAATTTTTAGTCATTCAACTCACTGTTGCCACATCAAAAAGCTCTCGCCATTCAAGACATTGTCATTTAATGCTTGTAATCAGGGACATCTAAAATTACTAATATTTTTTTAAAACGCATTTAATGTATTTAAAATTATGAACTACCTAATTGTGTCTCTCCGAACCAAGCCAAAAAAAATAGACAACTATTCTCCAAAAACCACTAAAATATCAAAACCGGGGGCACTCACAAAAATTGCTAAGGCATAGAACAAAAAGGAAAAGGTATAGACCAAAAAATAATAACAATAAAAATAATATCTAGTGTAAAAGAATAAGGACCGTGAGTTATTGGCAATCAATGAGCGGTCCCGCCCCGGTTAGAGTGTGGTTTTCACTGATTTTTGATGCATCCGTTTGCAGTCAGCGGCCTCCAGTGGTCAGATGGTCAGTTAAATGACAGGATCATATCGATTTTTGCTATCAGTTAGCTCAAAGTTGTTTAGAGATGGTTTTCCAAAGACGTGCGTACTAACTAGTAGTAAAAGGATAAAGGATATGTTTTAGAGGGTAGATATGACTAAGTTCGATGAGTTCGATCGAGAGAGAGGTTAGAAAGGTGAGAATTGTTTGTAGTTTTGGTATTCTCTCTCTGGCCGTTTGCGCATATAAGAAGCACCAAAATATATAGTAATAGTAATAACGCTATTTTTATTATAGGTGATCGCCATACTCTTTTGTATGGGGCATATATTTGTTTGTTAAAATATATATTTTTTAATTTTAAAAAAAACTTGAAAAGCTCAACTTTAGTTTGAATTAATCACATTTTTCGGATATGGGAATTTTCCAAGAATTTTTCAGATATTGTTTCGAAATTCAATATACACTCACCCTATGTCGAGTGTTTGTATATTATATCATTACACGCCTTGGGTGTTTTAATAATAATGTAAAGTAATACTCCTTGTTTTATTAATGGGATTTGCAATCTATCGTTGAAAATATTCAAAATATGCCTACTCAACTTTGAGACCACAGAAGCTCTTCGTGACGTCACGATATCTATCTGGTTGGGATTGTCGCTTTTTCCGAAGAAAAAGTAAGAAACCTATTCGTACACAGCTGATTACACTTTTTAGGTTCCGAACAGCTTTCTCTCATCTCTTTCAGAACAGCCGTCAACCATGGCCTACTCTCAAATTACAAAGCACAGAGGAGCTTTCCCAAACACGTGCTTGGACGGAAAGTTTGATGTCACGTCACTGGTTTGCAGTGTCGTTTTCGGAAGATGAAGAAACCTTATCTCGAAACTCTAACGGGGCTGCAACATTGGCGGTCAAGCCTTTGTAGACTCGGCATATTCACCAGAACTGAAAGCCATTTTGTTTTTGGGTGACACCAACTAGGCGACTCTCGCTATCAATTTTGACTCGCAGATTACAATATCTGAGCTATCTGTGGATGTTAATGTAGGCTGAGGTATAATTTTGTCAATTAACTCAAGCCAAATGGGCCCTCCAGGGATCTTTTACATGCCACATAATCATGCCCATTTGCGTGCCTAGGATTTTCCCTATCTCGAAACTTGTTCGGAACCATTCCCTCACGACTATACTTTTAGTGCCACCTTAAACAGCGACTTCAATTTTCCCAAACACGTGCGTGGGCGGAAGAGCTTCTCTGGCCTTGTACGTTAGGTAAACCATGGGTGAACCCAAACTGGACGGATAGTGTGACGTCACAGAGCCCCTATGGGCTTATTAGATGAGTAGGCCCTGATGATATTACTGATTCCACAACGTTGATCTTTTTTATTGCATATATCAACTCAAACGTTTAAAGAAAATGTATTTGTAAAACTAACGTTGTCCCGACCACAAAAAAAAATTGTCACACTGTGCCATTATTAAAAAAAATACTAGTATATAAATGCTCCAATGACCGCAGGTTCAAAATCCCTTGTTCAATGGCTGTCTGTGGCGGATGATTGAAACGTCTGAAGGTGAATTTCATTGCTGCTGGTACAAAAAGCCCGGATGCTGCTGACATGGTGTGTCAAACTGGTAACTGACATTTGGCTTTGGTTCGAATAAGGACTGGGGAGCATAGTCGGTTAAGGCGCTAGCTTTGCATGCGAAACATCCTAGGTTAACTCTCAGGTCCGGGTCCGAGCATCGCCAAAATAACTACCGACCTATAAACTTATCGCGCAGCCAAAAATGTCCGACAATACCAATTGTTGGCGTTACATTTGCTTTAAAATCCTGACCCCGCGTACTATGTCGCTCCTGAAAGTTGCGTTGGGTGTTTATTCAGGTATCAGCTCGTCACTTTAGTCTTGCTATAAATTAAGACACCTGTCACCAATATCCCTCGAGTAGCTCTAGTGCGATAATATTTCGATCCAACCCAACCTAACATTCGGCCGAATATGAATACTCAATCCCCATGACAAAACAACAAATGTGCTAAAACACAGATGTAAAAACTAGATACAGTAAAGACCATCGTTTTCGAAAATCGCCAATGGCTAGAACCCCCAAAGCCCTTTGAATACGAGTCATTTATGACATTAAGGTAGCATACTGTAGCCAGGGCCTGATTCAGACTTCAGTGCAAGGGAAAGCCAGCCTTTTCCGGTGACCCCTACCAAAGTGGCTGAAAAAAAAAGTTTGCTCAGCCGGGTTCGAGCCCCGGTTGAGTCGTCGGATTTTCTGGATGGGAAAATTCTGGACACGCATGTCATGATTATGTGGCATGTAAAAGATCCCTGGAGGGTCCATTTGGCTTGGGTTCTCTCGGCAAAATTAAAGCTCGGCATATTTTAACATCCACAGATACCTCAGATTCATTGAAATCTGTGTGTCAAAATTGGTAGCGAGAGTCGCTTAGATGGTGTCACAAAAAAATGGCTCTCAGTTCTTGGGAATGTGCCGAGAGTCTGCAAAGGCTTGACCGCCATTGTTGCAGCCCCATTAGAGAGAGAAAAAAATATATCAATTAGACCTCTGTCAAGCCAATGCCGCAATGTAGCGGCTAAATATTCTGACAGCTTTACACGGAATTCGCGTGTCGACGGGTCTCCCGGCGTGCGCTGTCCATCTGGAAGGAAGGATGTTCGCCATTGTCATGCAAATGGAACGCGCAGACGGATCAGAATAATCGCCTGACTGCTGGCCCCTACCGCTGAATTAGGAATCGCTTAATATGGACCCGATTTTTAGAATATGCCTGTGGCGGTCCTCCACACGCGCCAACCTCAGAAAAAAATAACATCCACGCTAGATGGCGCTGAATTACTGCTGCGTTACTTCCACACTCTCAGAAATAAAGCTCTAGATTAGCGGTCGCCAGTCGCCAACTGGCTACTATTACATCGAAAGTGGCTACTTAAAAATCGAACCCCAGTCGCCAAAAGTGGAGATCATAATTTGTCCTTTATGTTCAATAAATAATTAATACTGAAGCTGCATTTCTAAAAATAATAATTAAAAAAAAAAACACTCCGATTCGATTCTGTCGGGAAGAAAGACTTGATTTGATGACAGTTGTTGCTTATTGGTGAAATTTTTCCCTCATCATTAGCCGGTTGTAGTCGGCCGCCCTGTGACTTAAATGGAGCTGGGCGACGAAAATCTTAAATGCAAATTTGTTTTTAAATCTTGCTTTACGATCTCGGCAATTTACAGGTGATTTATTTACAGCTGCTCAAGATCTCAACTACATTTAAACAATTCTGATGTGAGAAAATTTCATGAACAATCGTGAGCGATGTCAAGAATTCTCCGAAACTAATAGTAGTTGAACTGTATGTACATAAAATAATTTTCTCCTTTCAATAATAGCCAATTACATAATACTTTCATAATTTACTAACAAATTTTCATGTCAAAAATGTCTATAATGAAATTTTGTTTTGTGGAAAATCGCACTTTTCTTTGTTGTATATACTTAAATTAAACTTATTAAAACTGGCTACTAAAAATCCAAATGTGGCTACCATATTTTTTCACTCTGGTAGCCACTGACTACTATTAAAAATTCCCAGTCTAGAGCATTACTCAGAAATAACACTTTCATTTTTGACGATTCATGAATTCTCAAGCCTCATTTCGTTAATTTTGAGGATTGTTTCGTCAAACTATCACGTGACTTTTGAGTAAACGCGAATCCTCACTCCTACGATCTTGATTTGACGATTCTGTATCTTGATTTTGAGGAAACTGAATCTCATTGTTGTACTCACATGCTCAAAAATGACGAAATATCTCTTTAGATTAGACGACATTCACATCCTCACAAAAATGACGATTCAAATTTCCTCAATTTGAAGAAACGAAAACTCGGATCATTTGCCAGTAACGGAATCGTCAAAATTAAGGAAAATTTCGTCATTTTTGAGCATACATTTTTTAGAGTGCAGTCATCTAGTTTATTGTAGTATAAAATCTGAAGTAACCTATCTCCACTGTGAGGATCCTTTTGGCTTCGGAATAACGTCACTCGGAACTATGACGTCAAAATTTCCGTCCCTGAGCGTGTTTGGGAGAGCTTAATCGGCCTTAGTAGTTGAGTAGGCCGTGGCTTAGGCTATCTAAGAGATGTGCTAACATTGCTACAAATTCTTAAAAAGATGTCCATTTGAGTCTAAAACAGTATGATGATTTACAAACATTAATCATTTGTCGCTCATTGCAACTAAGATATGGTGTTATTTGTATGCAACATTAGTTGCAGTTAGACTTAAATCATCTGCTAACTGGATTTCACGTCGTGCGTGGCAATAGTTTCAACGGTATTGTTTTCATTTTAAGTCCTTGTGGAATTGTATTTTTTGAACTGCACAATATTTTCCTTACTTATTGAAAGGAATGTTGCTTAAAAAAATTTCCTTCGGTAGGACTAAAACTTTTCTGTATGTGAATCTTGTTAAATTGCTTTTGCATAATTTCGATTTTTTCTTCTCCTCACAAGATAAATGATCACGTGAAGCGAAATGTTCCAACTTTGACGTTTTGGTAATTCTTTGCATACTTAAAATTCAATCGAATTAAAACTGATACAGTTTAATAAATAAAAAATAATAAGGTAAGGTAAGGCTGATAAAGGAATAAAAACAAGTTGGGCATGTAAAAAAAATCTTACAAAAATGAAAAGCAGATGATAAAAACGCCCATTTTGTGATAGGAATTTAAAGAACCAATGAAAACGCAGGAATCCAAAAATGAAAACAGGAGTGATTACATCATCTGAAACAGCCATATTGCGATTGAGCCCTGGATAAAAAAACTGACTTCCATTGTACGATCGTCTATTTGTCGTCTATTGGGTTATAGACTTACCAAGTTTTAGTTGCCCTTATGCTGTTTTGTGAAGCGTACGAAATTTAATTCAATTCTTATAAGTTTTTGAATCTAGCGTTTTATTTTAGTAGCCAGGAAATAAAGAATAAAAATATAAATTAAAAAAAAAACTTGAGGTAAATTAATCTAAATAATTTTACAAAGTTTTTCAAAGCCGTCCACCATACACTCAGGATGATTTTTTCAAAACTAGGTCAAATGCGATAATGCCTAATAACTATTCTTTATGAATTTAATGCTTCATTAATACCAGACCGAAGGTAAAAAGACTTTGCACACCTGCCACCTTTGTCAATCAAGTAGTTGTAAAAGAAGATAGACATAAAAAAGTTCGTGCAAAATCTGTGTCTGCTGATCCAGTCAATGAAATGACGTATACATATTTTCGTGACCTCGTTTTAGCAATATACCTGTACATTGTCTGATAGAAAGAAACTTATTACATTTACAGCATAAATTTACAATAAGCTAAACCCTGTTATCTAGATTATACAAATGCTGTTTTGCTGTATTTGATATACATATTATGTTAGGTTTTCCAGCAACACACATAACATTTAAAATTTTATAATTTAAATTATGGTTTATTATATGGACTCTTTAAAATCATCTGAAACAGAAATATAATTTTATAAATTTAAGTAATTTATATTTTATTCTCATGCATTGGAAAAGCGTTTACTCTTCGATAAATTTGCTTATCTCTTAAGAGTTTTTGAAAAAATAGCTGAAACTTAGTTGCTTGTATAACTTGAAGAGAATTTTTTAAAAATTGTGACTGTATAGACTTTCAATTCCTTTTGGAATTTTTGTTATTATTTTCTATAATTGTGTAATTGCTATTAAGTGTTAAATTTTCGATAATTCTTATCATATATAGGTCAGCTATATCATTGGAATTTATTGCACCTAAATGTTTCTATTGACATTTTTTTTTAATTCTCAAATTTTATGTGTTTGCAAATTTTCTTTTTTATTTCCCTACACTGTATAAAAAATCTGTTGCTTTTACAGAAAAAAATGTCAACCTGATGTGACAAAAACATACCATATAACTTATCGATAAAATCTGTTTATTTTGAAGTAATAATTTGTAATTTTAACGCAAAATTTGCTTTTTGACAAACAAATTGAAAAGAAAAAACAAAATTCTACTTCTTCCATCAAGAAATCGAAACTTTATTCACTCCAGTTATATTCAAGAGGATACTGACCATAATATTAAAGAGGAACAAATACGCTTGTTGATTTGCAGTCTAGTACTCCTTACCTTATTAAAAACAGAAAAAAAATGTTTTTACTTTAAGTAGCATATTTTTAACAGAAAAAACCTGTTTGAAGAAAATAGCCGTATTTTTCTGCAAGCATTTTTTTCTGTAAATTCTTTTTTACAATACTTATTCACTTTTTAACTGGAAATTATATTTTTCAAATCTAACTGCTTGCTTCAATGATACGAAAGCCCTCTTTTCTTTTATATGTATTTTTTCTTTTCAAATTGAATTTTTTCCGATCAATTTGAAATTCATATGAAAGAAAAATGTCGGTGGAAGCATATTTTACTAGGAGTTATTGGAAGTTTTCCAATATAAGGGGAAAACTTGATAAATAAAAGACGCTTTGCAACAGTAACTATCACTTTGACCGGTTCAAAAAAATTATTTTAATATCGTAGATTTCACATATATTTTCCATGTACCTGACATTATGATGTCGCAAAGATATCAATAGTTGATCTACGATATCCTATGACAAGAATTGTTTAAAGTTTCAATCAAAAATGAAATTTTTTAAGAATATCGATTGATTTTATATTACTTTTACTCGCACTGCAAAAGGCAACACAAGAAAAATTAAATTTTTAAGAATCGTGCCGTTTTGAAGCAGAATTTATATTTGCACTGACCAAGATGTAATTCGTTTGAAAAAAAAAATGTTCTAATCTTATTTCAAAAATCAATATAATACGATTCCAAAAATAAATCCTTTTATATTTGATACAATTTACAAATACGCAAACGCGCAAATCAATGGAAATTATTATTTTCCAAATATCGTAGTTTTCCCGTGTCTTTTGAAGAATAAAAAAAAAAGAACGTTGTAAAAGAATCAATCTGAGAGAAGAGCAATATTTTGCTGAGGTCGGTTTGATAAAATTGCAATTAAAAATATTTTAGCACACGATATGTTACGATCTTCTCTCGATGTAAAATCGATATCGAAGGTAGGAATGATATTGGATGAATGTCGAAATTATTACATTATTTTATGTGCTAAAATCAGCTGAGTTTGAAGTAAAATGGACTTTAAAGTAATCTAAACATAATATAAATCCATATAGATATAAAATGTAAGACTTTCGAGGGACTAGATATTTCAGGTTTAAAACAGCCATCTTTAGGAAATAAAAAATAAGTTTATTCGCGAAACTTACATTTACAAAAGCAATTGTTTACATTATGAACCCAATGTGGGAATTAAAACTCTTTGTAGCTACCACGACGTATATGAAACTTTAAATAGCATCAACGCTAGATGGCGCTTATTTACTTCTGCGATAATACATACCAGTAAGCTAAATTACAACAAATATTGTACAGGGTGAGGCAAACCAAAGTGGCCCCAAAGTGGAGATGAGAATACGACAGAAATGTTTCCAAGTCAAAAGCCAATACAAAAACAGGTTTGGTAACTGAGGCTATTGATCGCTTCAATAGTAAGCCCAAACAAACGCTTGGCGACTTATTTGCCGGCAACTACGCTATGGTGTGAGAAGCTTAGTTGAAATAAAATATAAACAAGGTTTGCAGAGCTGATTAAGAAAAGTTCCCACTAGTGATTATTTTGGTCGTTATTTGTCCTAGAGAATCGGTTCTTTTGTTATTAAAAAAAACATTCTAAATTGATTGCAAACACAAAATTTGCATTATGGGACGTCTTCACACTATAAGAACTAAGATCAAAACTCGCCACTAGTCTATGAGAGTAGCTCTAATGTGAAGCTAATCCGATCCAACCAATGCAAAAACAGGTTTAAGGCGGCTTCAAGAGTTTTTCTCGCCAAGCATTTCAACGTATTCCTATCTTTAGACCGGGGGCCACTTTTGTTTGCCTCATCCTGTAGTATGTAAGTCTAAGCAACTTGGAGGGGGCTGGGGAGCCCAGTCGGTTAAGCATGCGGAAGGTCCCAGGTTCGGGTCCAGGAATCGCCAAAATAGCTGCCGACCTATAAACGGCCCGTGCAGCCAAAAATGTCCGACGAATAATACCCCGTGTAAGGGAGTGCACGTTAAACATCCTTCAAAGTCCTAACGCTGAGTACGATGTCGCCCTTAACGGTTGCGTTGGTTGCCTATTCAGGTGTTGGCTCCTGGGGCGCAACTAGAAAAAAATCCTGGGGGGGGGTTTCAAAATTTTTATATTATTTTTCAATTAAAATTATTTTTCATTGAAAGTATTTGTAATTAAAATTATTTTTAATTGCAGCTAGTTTTAATTTGAATTACTTTTAATGAAAATTAGTTTTAATTAAAGTTAGTTTTAATTAGAATTACTATTGTATAAATACAGTTTTTTACAATTAATTTAGAATTACTAATTACTGTTTATAAACATGAATTATTTTTCACTTTACATAATTCATATTTGTGTTATTTAATAGATAATTAATGTTTTATTTTTTAAACACAAATTAAGTGTAATGAATAAGAAAATAATTCCCGTATGTTTTTTTTTAATTAACTAATAAGATAATAAAACAACCAATAAAATCGTAGTATGAAGATCGTGACATCGTAAGGAATATTCCCAACGACAAGCTTCTAATATTATATGTTATTAAAGGAGGGTAGTGTGTGTGTAAATATAACCGGCCAACGTCCAAGCTTTCTTTGATTTCGGGAATTGGCTGACCAGATCACGAAGTGGCATGAGACGATCAGCCAAAATTGGAAGAAAAAATTATTGGCACGTATTTTTGGCTCCGTATAACCATTAAAATTTACTAGCTGCGGTGTGATGTGGCAATTTGGGACAAAGTAATTTTTTTACATTTTAATTAAAAATCTTGTCTATTTTTAATATATTTTTAAATTAGGGTATTTATACTTTTAAATTAAAAAAGAAAACAAAAGGGGCAATATTAGCAAATTAACTTTTTAATAAAACAAAACAATTGGGCATTCTTTAAATAAGCACAATCACGTTTTGGCCGATAACTAAGAAATTTGATAGGACATATTTAAAGTTTAAGCTGAACAAAAATAATAATAATAAATGATTTAATATTTCAAACTTGAACAAAGCTAATTCATATTTGTAAATAAACTTTCGACGTCATAGATGCGAATCTCCGATGTGAAATAATTAAAAAATTGTATGCATTTATGCCGCTGTATAAAAATACCAATTAATTATTATAAATTGTGCTTCAAATATAAAACCCATTGAAATCTAATGAAAACAGAACTGAACGGCCATAAAAGCAATAAAAAGACAAAAAATAGCGCCCAAGCTTAATTACAAACATACTCATCTTCAGAGAAACTTGAGAGAAGAAATTAAACTTACCAATATTTTGCTCTCTTATGACATCTATTCAATCTTGATCTTAAGATTAGAGTACGACAAAAAGACACGCAAAAAACTCCTAACTTGTAATTCATTGATAAATAAAAAAAACTAGTCACTTAAAAAAAAAAAGATCTTAAACTGGCAAAGAATAACTTAAAATAGACACACAATCGTTGTGCACTTAACGCAACCAATATAAGAATAATCCTTTAATTAAGAAGTCAAATGAACTTTTTTTATTTGAAAAAATGCCGAGTTCCACGTCATTACCAGACATTGGTAGATACCAACTCCCGACTTCATGGCAATCCCGGGTTGTACGTTGAATGTCGTCGAGACTACCAGGCGGCTAAAGTAGTCTGCTATTACATACGAATTAAAAAAAAAGAAGAAAGAAAAGTGGAGAATTATTTGACGTATTACGAATAAAACTGAACAAAATGCACTTTCAATAGCGATTTCAAAAAATAAATCTTTCATATTTAATACTTATTATATGTTTTCTTAATACTTATTTCCTGTCTGAGTCGGCATAGAGGCTCCACACCCGCTCCACGACTTAGCTTTTCATCAAAAATTGCTTCTCTTAGATTAAGTAAATGCAACGTGGTGCTTAAAAAAAGTATTAGGACGAAGACTTTCGATTTTAATAGTCAAAATATATTTTTTTTAGGGCACTAGCGCTTTTTTTTTTAATCCCCCCTCCCCCTCAACATTAAAGGAATAAGATTTTTTTTTGTTTTGGTTTTCGTTTTTCATCATCGTCGCTAGAGCTACACGAAGGCTATTGGCGACGGGCTTCGTAATTTAGAACCACAGTCAAGTGACGAGCCGACATCTGAATAGGCACCCAACGTAACCATTAAGGGCGACAGCGTACTCAGCTTCGGAACTTCTAGGATATTTAACGTGCACTTCCTCTACACGGGGTATTCTTCGTCGGACATTTTTAGCTACACTGGCCGTTTATAGGTCGGCAGTTATTTTGACGATGCCCGGACCCGAACCTGGGACCTATCATATGCAAGGCGAACGCCTACTGGGCTCCCCAGCCCCAACTCGGATTTCGCAAATGCGAAGTGTTCTTTTTCTATGAAATTTTTTTCTTGTTAACAAAATAAATTGTGACTATAATGCGGGTTCTGGGGAAGGAGGGAGAGAGGTTATGACCCTAGCCCAAGATTTTTTGAATGCACAATATTAGAGCAACTCATAAAAAGTGACAAAAAATTAATAAATTTGGCAAGACATGTCATTTTATCAGAGCTGGCGCTTTTTTTCATTCCCCCCCCCCCCCCCCCTCACATTAGAAAAGAGTCTCGTTAGAAATATTTTGTTTCACACAGATTTATACTTCCCGCCACCCATATTTGAAACACTTTGGGGATGGAAAACCGAAACCGGTTTTTTTTGCCCTCGGTTTCGACCAAAAACCGGTTTATCATAAGGCCAGTCTTAAGGTTCAGTATAACCGAAAAACCGGTTTTTGAAACATCGGTTTTTTTTTTAAAAACCGCCATCCCTATAGTTTCTTATTTTGTTGGCGGCGAGCGAAATAGTAAAATAGTGTTTCTCTATGGAATTTTTTTTCATCACTTTCGATTTTTTTATTGTTAACAAAACAAAATTTGACTATAATATGGGTTCTGGGGGGGGTTCTGACCCTAAAAACCCCCCCCGTGGTTGCGCGCCTGGTTGGCTCGTCACCTGACTGTGGTTCTAAAATACGACGCCCGTCGCCAATAGCCCTTGTGTATAGCTCTGGTGCGACGATAATTCAAACCTAACCTAACTAAGCAACTTGGCGTTCAAAATAAAAGCTAAAACTCACAATTTGTCCGAAACGCGTTACAATCTTGCCAGACCGACAGAATGATTCCCGCGCTAACATTCGAAGAAAATATGCATCCACTTATTGTAGATGATTACTTTTCTGTCTGTCGGAGGCGAAAAAAACCTAGCCCGAATTGATTTGCCTTCGGATGTTGCTGCAAGATTAAGTCTGCATCTCCCACTAAGGAAAAATAGAATCATTCTGGGTGTTAGGATATTCTCCATCAAAACAGAATCGTTTTTTCCCCGCCATTTTCGATGTTCGAAATTTATTTGAAAGTTTCTGAGGACGAACCATCTCGCACCGGCTCGCGGGGAAAATGGCGTATGGTATTTTTAGGAGAATCTGAAAATTATCTACAACTCCTTGCCAACCTAAGTTGGGTAAATAGAAATATGCTATGGAGGAGATTCTTCCGTGGATGTAGAGTTCCATAAATAATTTGGGAATCCATGCTTAAAGCATTAATTTCGTTTAAGTCAAACAGATTTGAATATTATTTGAGAAAATTTGGCAATTTTATCGGAATGAAAACTGTATTTTGATATTTAGATCATTTTGTATGTAAATATTACCTTGCAAGAGTCTCCTACTAATGGACCAATCGTGCTTTTCCCTCCGCCTTTTTACTCTTTTGTTTTTACTCAAATTAGGTTGGCACGGAGTGTAATCAGTGTAGTGGGCAGGACTTATACACACATTTTATACCGTCAACAATAACTGAAACCACCAAAGAAACTAACTATCGTCTGATTTAAGTATTATTTCAATGGGCTTGTTAGTAAAACTTTGTCAAGGAAAACCAATCAACCAATGAAATCGCAGTTCGGAGCACGCGACGTTATTAAAAAACCCAATGAGCTTGTTTAACCCTTTCAGTCCCAGTGATGCCATTTGGCATCATCATGTTTCTGATTATAATTTTTAAAAAATAATAGGGCTGACATCGATTGTGATTATTAAAATACATTTTCTAATAGAAAAAAATTTGGAGAATCGAATGATGTGCTTTTTGATATCATAAATGGCTATAGACGATCAGAAAATCTTTTTGGAAATGTTGATGCCAAATTGTCGTTGGGACTGAAAGGGTTAAACACTTCAAAGAAAACGAAACGCCAAATGATATCGCAGTATTGAGAGCGGGACATCATAAGAGACATTTCCCTAGTTTAAAATTTTTGAATTTTTTATTTGTTTCAAATCGAAAATTTTTATTTGTCAAATACGCCACCTTTCCACTCACTTCGATACATTTTCTGTTCCTAATTCCTAAAGTTTTTTTTATTCTATAAATCTTTGCGCTAATGGGCATCTCGAATGTTATTGGAGAACTTTGCAATTAAAATAAATTACGAAACTTACTCTTAGATTACGTTTGATGAAATCGAAAGTTTTGTGCAGTAGCAATTTTTTCCCCGCGTAAGATATTCTGATGTAACATTTGAATACAACCTTTTCGTTTTGATTGAAACAAGTTTTACTCAAGAATTAATCTTATTTTTGATTTGTTAACTTAGCTTATAACTTAGCTTTATAAATCTTAAATTTGCCCAACTAGTACCTGTATGTCGTGATGAAATTTTAATACGTTTCTAGGTGTCTGATTTTCATGAACGTTAGAATTGTTAACATTTTGATTTTTCTAAAACTCTCTCTCTGACAACTTATTCAGTTAGTAATTTTATTCATTGTAACTTTTTTCGCGAATTTATACGTATTAATGATTCATATACTTTCCAGAAATATGTTGTGCCGGCACAATACATTTTAGTAATATAATCATTTTTCAAGCCCTGATGTTGTGTAATTTATTAATGTTAAAAGCTAGTGTTACTTTGGTAACTTTAGAATTAGGTAACTGTGTTAGTAACTTTTAGTTACCCTTAGTGTTTTTTTTGTTTAAGCTTCAATAAATAGGAACATTATAAGACAAGCTAAGTCCATATTACTAAAAAAATGTGTGTAGTACCAATTAAATTATACGAAAATATGTATTTTTTAAGACTTAAAAGTGAAATGATATTTTTTGGTAGGGAAGATGTTGATAGTAATCAAAATTGGGCCGTTAAATGGGTTTATATTATATACAATCCACTCCTATAGGAGAAGTGCATTTTCGACACTGGAATGAGTGAAAATTAACTCGGACTGAGTTGAAATCGCTCGTTTGTTTTAAGAGTGTATATCTAAAAAAAAATGGACATGTTCCAGTTCTTAAGTGGCAACCGAAATACTGAACGAAAATTATTTATTGAGCCTCGATCCTTGAATAAGTGTCATGTGGAAACAGAACACCAATTGGAGCACGGATCGAAGGAAAACAAGCAATGAAAGGTAGACGTAATTACGTCCAGCGGCGCGTTTACCAATAGGCGTTAGAGGCGGCCGCCTGTGGCCCCAAGATTGTGAGGGCCCCCAAATTTCAAAATTTCTTAATACTACGTATAATAAAATGTTCCTAATAATCCTAATTCTTTCAAATACTTAAGTACTGTTTGTCGATTTGTTGGCACCCGATTTGTTTGTAAACCAAAAAAAAAAAAAAAAAACTTTTATTGTAATAAAAATTACAAAATCTGCTTTTGACGGGATATTTTAGACAATAGATATCAATTTTTGTAAATCGACATTTCCAAGAGTGGAAACGCTATTGCATATGTATCTAACAATTCCGATTGACAATGCAACTGTTCGACGAGGTGATAAACGAATTTGCAGAAAGAAAATGCAGAAAAAAAAGTTGTAAATGAAAAATAAGTATGTAAATGTAAGCGCATTAAAAGTATAAGTGAAATTCTTGTCTCTTGTAATATTTAGCCGACCATATCTTTTTTTCAGCCACGATTGCGTCACTAGCATTTCATGCTCCAAAAAGGGGGAGAATCCCAATTTACAAACTGGTTCATCCTTCTTCATGCTTTATTATTTGTACAAGTAATAAAGATTTTTTAAATTCTAATTTCTGTTTGGTTTTTGGGGGGCCATTTCTGAAGCCGCCTATGGCCCCAACATTCATAAACGCGTCACTGATTACGTCATCAGAAACAAGACAACAATTACTTTATTGCAGTGACCATGCAATGACCCACCAAATTACGTTTCTAGTTTCAAAGAATAACATTATGCATGTGTATAGGGTCATAGAGTTGAGAAAAAATTAGATGCTTGGCGGAGTACACAAGTGAAACCGTCAGAAAGTCGCCACGCAACACTAGTACGCCCAAACAAACCAATCGCACATTGGGGGCTGGGGAGCCCAGTCAGTTAGGCTCTCGCCTAACATGCGAAAGGTCCCAGGTTCTGGTCCAGGCATCGTCAAAATACTGCCGACCTATAAACGGCCCGTGCAGCCTAAAATGCCCCGCGTAAGGGAGAGTGCATGTTAAATATCCTTCAAAGTCCTAAAGCTGCGTATGATGTTTGCGTTGGGTGCCTTTATTCAGGTTTCGGCTCGAGACTTGACTGTGGTTCTAAAATACGACGCCCGTCGCCAATAGCCCTCGTGCAGCTCTAGTGCGACGATAATTCAAACCTAACTCGCACGATGTTAGTTCACGCTGATAGGCATAAGTTTATTCCTTAAAGCAGTGGTTCTCAACCTTTTGTAGGTGACGACCCCCTAATGTCACAAAATAACTTCGCGACCCCCCCCCCTCCCCCCCCCCCGTCCTACACACGTTGTACTCTTTATTAACTATTATATATAGGTAATTTTTTTTATTTTTATTTTTTATTTTACGATTGCTGTCCCGTGGAAAGCTTTTGAACAAGTTATTTGAGCTGCGTTCTGAAATGCTAATATTTTTGCAAAATACTAAACCAGAAGTGGCCGGACATATTTGTGCACCTACATGAGCTAAATACCGAGCTACAAGGTCGAAATATAACAATAATCAAAACCCAAGACAAAATTAACGGATTCTTAAAGAAACTGAATGTTTATGCTGCTTAAGTTAAGAAATCTAATTTTGAAAACATCCATTTATGTTACGAATTTAAAAGGATTCCGAAAAGTTCCCACAAGCACAAGTTTCTCATTAGCTTGTTGCAACGTAACGTATTAGAACTAAAATTCTGTAATAATAACATAAAGAAGTTTAAATGTAAATTAACCAAGATATAAAGTAAAATAATGTGTGGTGATTTTTTCTCTTCCATTCTAGCTGTAAAATTATCGTATAAAACGTTACTTAAATATATATTTTTTATTTTTAAAAACTTTTCGCGACCCCCCTAGGATCCCTTCGCGACCCCCCAGGGGGTCGCGACCCACAGGTTGAGAACCACTGCCTTAAAGTAACAATCAAAAATAAAAAAAGGACTGTTTGTGCAGTTTTTCTACATAGCACGAGATCTGCACCAAGATTGCAGTAATTTTGCGTGGTATCGTGGTAATTATAGCTTTTAAAAGAGTGTGAAAAATCGCCAAGTTGATGTAGAAAGCCTATACACACTTTCGAAAGTACACGGGAAATACCACTTGATTTCGTTGAATTCTTTCCTCAATATTCCTCTTTGGCGATGATAGCGATAAATCGCCTAAACTAGTGTAAAGAATCCGGTTACTAGCTTTGTTTTTCTTTCGCGGCTACCCAGACTCACTCCAGAGATCCGTGTATACGAGTCGCACGTTTGCACCGCGAATGAAGGACCGAACGAAAAACCGGCTTCCTGTCACCAATGTCCGCCAAGCAGACGCAATTACGGGAAGACTCTTAATAAATCAAGCGGTTCTTCCCTTGTACTCTTCACTTGTATAATAGCGCCAAATAGTTCGCCGAGAACCTTTGTTTGGCTTACTGAAAAAGCGATCAATGGCCTCATTTGGCAAACCGGTTTTTGTATTGGTTTTTACTTGACAGCATCTCCATCCGCTTCTTTACTCTATATACAGAATCATCACTCTTCGATATCCTGTCGATCAATTTTAACGAAGTCAGTTGTTTGTTTTTCTGTCAAAGTCCTGGTTTCTTTACAATTACGTGAAAAAACAGTCAAAACAACGTATTTTTAAGAAACATATTTTGGGTCAAGTTGCAGTCAAAATTGTAGGAGCTTAGTGCACTCTTAAAACGAACGAGCGATTTTAACTCAGTCTGATTGATTTTCACTCCTCCAGTCTGGAAAATGCACTTCTCCTTTTAGAGTGGATCCTTTGTGTGTAAAACCTCCGACAGGATCACTCCAAACGAGTGATTTTAACTCAGTCTGAGCTGAGATAATATTCACTCCTTTCCAGTGTCGAAAATGCACTTCTCCAACTGGAGTGGAATTCACTCTTTTGTTTTAAGAGTGTGGAAGAACGTGCTAAGTGATATTTTTGAAAGATTTTCGATTTTTTTTTTTGTCAATGAACCACGTTATTCCCTCCGTTAAAATTAAAGATAACAATATTCCCTCTTTTCAAAAACTTTAAGAAAAAAAAAAGGTTTTTACCTTTTGTTGAAGTGCCGTTTTTAACGCCATTGAAGTGCAAACGTATAAAACTTCGAAGCTCATTTTCATCACCTTTTTGTCACTTTAGCACGTTCTTGCGCTAAGCTTTTCGATTATGTTAAATGTGCTCTGACACATTTTCTGACGTCTTTGTTCTATCTGGGTAGGGTGTAGGGAACAATATTTTTCTGTTAAAAAATTATTATTAGTGCCATCTGTAGACCGAGAAAAAGATGGATAGATGATGCGGAAAAAAAGATCTAAAAGACTTGAAAATTAAGAACTGGAAAGCGAAGACCCAAATACAGGCGGCTTTGAGTCGTATTGTTATAAGAGATTGTTATAAGAGAGGCGTTATGGTCCAGCATGGACTGTAATACCGGGGAGGTAGTTAGTTAGAACTCTGTTATAATTTCTTTAAATGTCCTAGTTCTGACAAAATATTATTACAGATGTTGATCTTCTTATCTAATTAACTTCTTTTTTCAAAATTATCCATAAAAGTAAATAAAAATGCAACATCCTCAGAGTATGTGACATGATCCATAATTTTCAACCTTCAGCTTATTACTTATTGTCGATTCAGTAGTTGAGCCCAAACAAAATTATAATTAAGACATTTTAACCGAAAATCCGGAGATGAACCGCATTAAGTAATTTTGCAGGTATTTAAAACAAAGTTACGTCCTCTCTCTTTATCAAATTTTAAATTATTACTTTGAAAATTTTCTTAAAAATTTTGAAAAATAATTTTATTCTTTTGACAGTTTTTATTTAAATATTTTTAAAAACTGATTTTATCCTTCCGTATTATTGATTTTTATGATTTAAATTTTTAAAAATATATCAAAGTAAGAGATTTAAAAAAGAAAAAAATATGTTATCAAATGGGTAAATGAAACTAAGTCAAAGGTATCAGATGCTATAAAGAAAGACAAATCCTTCTCTCGAGCAGTTGTGGCACGGCATTTTAACCATAAGGACCAAATCTTGTCAGTAGATGGCAGCACATGCTACTAAAAAAAAGATTTGAAACTGAGCACGTTGACAATTTGGTTTGTTTATTTACAATTTACATGCAACAGCAACTGTATGCAAATTTGTAAGTATTTATTTTCAAATTCAATATTATCAACAAATGCAAAGTCGAAAGCACGCAATTAATTTGACAAACATTTTCTGAATTTATATATTTTTGCTATTTAATTACAAACATTTATTTGTTGAGCTGTTTCTTCATCCTTCACTGCTTACCTTACAAAAGAGTTATTATGCTTCAGACATATACCGGAATTAACAAATCGCATTAATTATTTTTGGTTCAATACATACGACCGCCTAAGGCATTTCTCTTCCTTGTAACTCTTCAGTCGTTTGAATTGTTGCATTGAGAAGTGAGCTCGTTGAATACAACCAAGATGTTGAAATATTTATCAAAAATTGGAGATAAGAAAATCATTCGAACTAGTTGGGGTTTATTTTCTTCCGCAGCTGTTCCTATCAAGGAACCGAATATTCACCATACCAAAGTCAGAATTATTATATTTGAAAATAATATTGTATGGTGAATGTGTATAAATTAGTGTAGAACTAATATTTGTTTTCTTCTTCTGTTTAGATATTTATTGATAATGAGTGGCACAATTCAGTATCTGGGAAAACTTTTCCCACTGTTAACCCATCAACAGGTGAAATTATTGCTCAGGTTGAAGAAGGAGATGTGGTGAGATTTATTTGATTTCAATATATATTTATGGTAGTTGCGTATTAATGTAAAACTTACCAGTACAGTTTTGATATTTTTTAAGTGCTGCCATTCAACACCTAAAATACTTTTTACTAATCCTTAAATAAAACACTTGATTTGAAATCGGATTACTTTCAAAATTCTAAAGACTGTATTAAAATTGGAGTAGTCAATCATTTTGATAGAAAATGGAATGAGTAACCAAAATGTTACCTAGTTATTTTATTATATATATATATATATTTTTTAAGAAGTTTTAAAATGCCAACAATTTACAGCAGATGGAGACATTATTTAAAAACTTTATCAATTAACAATTAAGTAACGGGATGTTATTTTCTTTTCAATTTTGTTTTATATTGATGTTATGATGATTCCCATACCTGTCAAAAAGGGATAACATCGCAAAGGCATTCTTTTGCAAAAGTTGTGATTTTAAAACTAATGCATTAGCTCTATGGGACTGGCAGTCCCTCTTAAGTAATAAAGTGCCAGGAAATTCTATCTTTTTCTTATCTTGTTTTCCTTCTAGGCTGACGTGAACAAAGCAGTGCAGGCCGCTCAAAAGGCTTTCCAGTTTGGATCCCCTTGGCGAAGGCTGGATTCATCGGAGAGGGGAAGGCTGCTCAACAAATTGGCTGATGCCATTGAGAGGGACAGGGCTTATTTGGCTGTAAGTTGTATTGCTATAAATGCTTTGTCTATACAGTGGTGGCCAAAAGTGTGGACACTTTTTGAAAAGTTTCATCTTTTCAAACTTTGTGTGATTACAGAATATATTAATTGTATATCAAATAAAACAATTGTAATATCAAATTAAGAGTGATTTAATCTTTATGAGGACCACTGTGTGCAGATCACTGAAGCCGTCTATGAGACCTGTGGTCCCATATAATCTATATCCATGGACACAACATCATCATCAAAGTAATTTCATGTAGAATTAAAAATAAATACAGTATTACAATATATGTATTACGAATAAGTTATGCAACTAATAGTATGATATGTCTTAGTTTTGCAAGTCATTGAACCACCAATATGTATTGCAATTGCAGCATAAGAGAATCCATTGATTGTGTTTGTTTTTTCAACTAAAATGAGTATAACTTTATTTGTAATACAGATACTTTAATTCTGTTTTTTTAATGAGATTCTACATTAAATTACCTTCAATTTAATATTTAAATGTTTGTATTTAAGCGAAATTTAATAGATGTAAGAACACGGGTAACAGTTGAAACACGTGAAACTTTCAAAAAGTGTCCACACTTTTGGCCACCACTGTACATAGCAAGGTTCGAAAAACCACCCGTCCTCCGGTACAGCGGTCAAAAATTCCATGCCGACAAACATAAAGAGACGTTTGTGTTTATTTTAACAATATCCATTTTTTAGTAATTTTTTTAAATTTATAAACGAAATATGTAAAAACTATTTTCATCTTGAGCTTGTGTGTATTAAAAATTAAGTTTAGTTCATTTATATTTTACTTAACTTTTTATATTTTTCTAGAGTTTAGAAACTTTAGATGCAGGCAAACCCTTTAATGATTCTTTTCATATCGACCTGGACATGACAATTAAAACTTATAGGTATGATTTTTACTTTTAAAATATCATTTTTTTACTTTTGTCAGATGTATAAGCTTTGCAATTCAGGTGTAAAATGACTCATTTTTTTTTCTTTTAACTTTACAGTAACACACAATAATTTAATAATCATCCTAGAACATGTTAGAATTTGTACAAAATATTATATATAATAAAGTTTGAGAGTCCTATGTCATCCTTAAATTTACACTTTCAAGACTTTTTCTTTGCCCACTTAAACTAAAAACACATTTTAATTTGATTTTTCAATATTAATGGTTAATTTTAAAGATTTTAAGATTGTAATGCAGTTACAGTATAACTATAAACAAGTAACCTATAAACAAGGTCAAATAATAAGTATATCATGTCTCGAATCTATAATTTGGAGGGTCAGAAAATAAATTTAGAATTTTGTGCCTTTTCACATTTTTTGCAAATAAAATAAAATTTAAATAATGAAAACAATTTTTTTTCGATATAAGTTTTTTGGGGGGGCATTTTGAATATCGTATAGTTTTAGTATTATAAAAGAGGAGTTAATTAAAAATTGTGGTTAGATATTATAACATTAAGGTCTTAGTATAATTCAAGGAACCAAGCATTTATGGCGTTATACATGTTTTTGGCATTGTACACTAAGTTTGACTATAGTATAGTTATAAAAGTCAAGTATTATACCTTTTTATAAAAGCAGTGTTTCATTATCATCTTAATCTTATTATTTAGATATTACGCAGGATACTGTGATAAAATTTATGGCAAGACATTAACGGTTGATGGTGATTATTTTTCATACACTAAACATGAACCAGTCGGAGTATGTGGGCAAGTTATCCCTGTAAGTTCCTTATTCTAACTAATATTTCATTTTTTTTCTCCAAATTTTGTACATTTATTTCATACTTTAGCATTGTTTTTTTTAATAAATTCTAATTATATTCACTTTCTATTAACAATCTTGTGCATAAAATTAAAAAAAAACTTTTTTGGCACATGTGTTTTTAAAAACTAAAGTCATAAAATATTACAGTTAAAGATATTCCTAATTGAAAGAATAAAGCTTGATGCACTACTATTAATTTTTAACATTCAGCTGAAATAATATTAATTTTGCCATTTAATCTCTACTACTGATTTACTTATACAGTCGAACTCCGCTATAGTGAACCCTCTGCGGAACCAACAATTGGTTCACTATATCCGAGGGTTCACTATATCCAATTTTTCTGGAATAAAGTATTATACGATATATTAATATATCGCTATATTTTTATACGCTTTTATAAGAATAATAATAGTTTTGCATACCTTGAATTAATTGAATAAATTATTTAATTATTCAATAAATTTTCAAAAAAATATTAATTAATTTTTGAAATTTTCTCAAAATAATTATTGGTACAAAAGGAATGTAAATACATATAATTAAGTAATAATGAATTTAATATGTTACCTCTATATGCCTACATTCTGTGAAAGAAAATGGTAACTTTGGATTGTTTACGATTAGAGTTCATAAGGAAATACGAGTAACAGATAAGTGCATGTGAATTGGACAATTGGACAGTTCCACTTATCCCCAGTTTTCAAGGGGTAGTTGAAAAGAAAGAATGTGTAGCTGGGAAGAATAGCTATAGCTTCATTCAACTCTGGAGGAGAAGAAGTTGCAAAACCAGTGTGTATTGTCGTACAAGCCGTGACAAATCGTCCAGGAAAGGGTATTGTCGTATTATGGAGACAAGCCTTCCACGAAAGTGTGGATGGGTGAGATGTGGAATATGAATAATGGTTCGAAAAGAAAGGGTGGTTCCTGGAACCCAGAGAGGGGGGGGGGGGGAAAGGTATGTTTACTTTTAAACAGGTCCAGTTTGAGTACAATAATATTGGAAGGTCAGGTTGAAATGTGCCACATTGTTAAAGATTGCTTCCTCGCTGCCACTTGCCATTCATAGTGTATCTTAAAATATGGAGAACTGAACCAAAAAAAAAATAAGGAATGGAAATTTAAGTTATAACCGAACTCCCATTTTCTAAGTAGTTCACTATATCCATATAAAATAACATTAGTTAAATAGGAGTTCGGAAGGGACCACTGAAAAGGTTCATTATAAGCGAGGGTTCACTATATCCCGGGTTCACTATAGCGGGGTTCGACTGTAGTTTAATTACTTTTATTCGCATATTTGATTCTGGGCATTACTATAAGCCGTAATTCTTTTAAATTAGCCGTTATTTTTCTAATTTAGGTGAAAGAAAATAACTTATTTTCGTGTTCTTTTCAGGATTTATTTTCAGTTTGAAATCTTTATTTACTCTTTCCTATTTTCCTCAAATCTTTCTATGACACTATAAATTCCAAAACTATTCCCTAAGAATTACATTGTTAAAATTAAACCTAATTAATTCATTTCATTAATCACAGTGGAATGTCCCTCTTCTCATGCAAGCCTGGAAACTGGCTCCAGCTCTTGCCGCTGGAAACACGGTGGTTCTAAAACCAGCAGAACAGACCCCACTATCGGCACTGTATGTTGCACAACTCATCAAGGAAGTAGGGTTCCCACCAGGTGTTGTAAATGTGGTTCCTGGTTTTGGTTCAACAGCCGGCTATGCGATCGCTTCTCACCAAGATGTGAATAAGTTTGCCTTCACTGGATCTACAGAAGTAAGTGTTTCAATAAATTAGATAGTTTCGTGGGTTTTTTTTAAAAATAGTTTAATTCTTGGATTAATAAAATTTTCTCTGAGATTGTCTCTGAAGTTGTTTCAAATGTCTGCTGAAAGTGTTATTAGAAAAATTGGTCTTGTTTAAATTTATTGTAGTAACTAAAATTAACTAAATAGTAAATGTAATTTTTTAATTTATGCTACATGTGTATAGTTCATATAAAGTGTTAATTTAAAACAAAATACTTTGCATCGTGCTCTTGATTATTTCATTTTTATATACAATCATTAAATTTGAATGCAAAATATACCTTTCATTTGGATACAAGTTTGTAATAAAAAAAAACAATTTAATAATATTTGTAATTTTTTTGAAAATAAGAATACATTTTAAAATTTATTGCAAAAATAAATTTTTTGGTTATATTTCATTCTGCTTTTTTGTCTATTTTGTAATTTGAATATAAAATCTTGATTGAAAATACTGTTCAGTTCATCTTTAGTATAAGAACAAGATATAAAGAATTGAACTTTTGTTAAAGATGTCACTATAGGGTATGAATCAAACATAACTTAGTTGATAAAAGCTTTTTCTTTAAAATTATTTTATTATTTAATCTTTGTCTTGCATTAGTGAGGTATATATATTGTGAACTAATTTAACCTTTTTTTAAAGACTGGTCAGAAGGTAATGGAAGCTGCTGCCAAGTCCAATCTCAAAAGAGTCACTTTGGAGTTAGGTGGAAAGAGTCCCAATATTGTGTTCAAAGATGCTGATTGTAAGTGCAAGCTGTCATATTTTTGGTTGAAATAGAGAACAGTCAAATTCGGTTACAACAACAACTCGGCTTTAACATCATAAATGTTTAGCCCCTTGATTTGCACATAGACCTTAAAGTTAGAATATCTTGCTTCTAATGAAATTTTTTAGTTGAGTCGGATTTGTATTTGGGCGAAAAATATTAATTTTCTGCTTTTATTTGTAACTAGCAGTATGGTCCCTCCTTACTGGGAACCCGTTAACTTCGCATTGCTTCCTTTTAGAGGCATGCTTACTTGTGAAAATACACTCAAAATTAAAACAAAATTAAATTCGTGTTGGCGCATGCACACTTAAAAAAGAAAACACTAATAGAGGATGAAGCAGCCTTAGGGCCAGCGCATATCTCAACCAAACTCAATCAATCAAACTAATAAAGGATGGTGTCAAGCCCCCGTTTCGGCCCGGCCCATGTATTTTCAAGCCATGTTATGGTCCCGCAATCCCACGTGGATGACGTTTTTTTTAAAACTAATTATATTAATTAAAAATCGCAATCAAACATATGAAAAAACTGAGCCTCAGGTGCACACGTAGGTATTAAATGGAATCTATATTAAAAATTTCGAAATTTTTGGAGCAGTCTAAGTAGGTCTTTTGCGATCCACGGACATACACACAGACTCTTTCTTTTATTATTATAGATCTGCATATCTATAGCTTTAATTGAAAATCAAGATTATCGAATTCTGTTTAGTATTTTGCTTTTTATAAGCATTTTTACCAAACTCTGTGAGCAGTTCTTTACTATTACTTTTTTTCCCCCCTGAAGTATAATGTTTTTCAACAGGTAGGAAAATTTTTCTCAAGAACTATAAAAGTTATTAAAATGTTTTTTTTCTTCCTTATTAATGGATAAGTTTTCAATACATATTTTTAAAAAAATTACTGTAAAAGTGTTTTTTTATGCCAAGAAATTTCATCAGTTTAAATCAAAGAGCAATATGTAAGGAGCACACTACACAAAGATTCATTATGATATCTCATGTAGTTACCGAGAAACATGTTGCTAAAGTTAGTAAAATTAACATGGGCGAGATGGAACCATCCAACTCCCCTTAATTATAAAAAGCATATTATTATTAGCTAAAAATATACACTTGTATGATATCCAAAATGCATTCTTAAAGAATTTTTTAAAAAATTAAAGTTTGTTTTTCACCATTTAAATTTTGTTTTATCAGCCAAGTGGTGGGGAAAATCACCCAAATTTTAAATTTAATTCTTTAAAATAATTATTGATTGTGTTTGGAGAATTTTGAGTTCAAGTGTTTCGAAAATAAAATCCTAAACAAAGTATTTTAAAAGTGATTCTTTCTAAAATTTTAAAAACTTGCTAATTTTCCATTATTTGTTTCACTTTAGAAAAAAATAGACTTGGCATTTGAAAAACAATTGAATGAGTGTTTGAATCAAATGAGTGGTGCTTAGTAAAGAGCAATTTATTTCAAAGACTATAAGTAACATCCCAAGTCTAATGAACAATCTTTAATTATCAAAAGTGTTTGTATGACATTTTGTGATCTATAAATAACCCAAGTCTTATTTCCAAGTGGACAATGCAATCCAGTCGTCGCACATGGGTGTGTTCTTCAACCAAGGCCAGGTTTGCTGTGCCGGTACGAGGATCTTTGTCGAAGAGGACATATACGATGACTTTATCGCTGGCAGTGTGGAGATGGCCGTTAAAAGGGTTGTTGGTGACCCTTTCGACCTTCATACTCAACAGGGACCTCAGGTGGGTTTTGATTCCATTACTGTATAATACTACATTGTTCCATGACTGATCTTAGCAAACACATTGAAAGAATATCACAAAGCTCCTGCTATATTTTCACCAACTTTGTTAAATAAAAAAAAACTTTTTTAAAATGGGCACCCCAAAGCTCTTGGTCACGTAAGCAGAAATGGGCACTGCAGGCCTTGGCCCACTAAAAGGCTGCTGCACCGAGGAGTTTAGTAGTTTGTTAAATTTGGTTGTTTAAGATCACATAACTTTCCAGTTTTCGTTCTTCCCACATTTTTGGTTTCTGTTTCTCTTTCAATGCATGTATTTTTGGTCTTTCTAAGAGATATCAGTTATACATTCTACTAACCAGGCTTCATACTGAACAGGGACTTCAGCTGGGCTTTGCTTTTGTTATTTCTCACATTGCTACACTGTTTTGTCATTGCTTGTTAGTACATTTGCTCACAAATATACTCCTTCTGATTAAAATGCAAGCTTCAAAAGTATATTATTTCTCTTCCTTCTGCTTCTTGTGTTTTTTCAGGAAATGGTGTGAATGTCGCTATTCTAAACCTACCTTGTTTGAGGATCTGGTGTGAAGCTAATTGCAATTGCTTTCCAAACCAAGTGGTGTTAGGGAAAACAAAAAAGCAATCTTGCATAGTTTCCTGGAAATCCACACAAGAAGTTGAGGGGAAGAAAGTGCTTTCGAAGCTTGAGTTGTTGGCTGATGATAGCTAAGGTTTTGCCAGATTATTGTTAAACACATGAATTATTGACACCAATTTTATTAAATTGGCTCGTTACTAAAATTCTTTGCTTTTGCCAGGTTTCTTCTGAAGTATTATTTTAAAATTTAACTTCTATTTCCTAAAAGAATGGTCATAAATGTTTTAGTTCCATGTCAAAATATAAAAAAGTGCGATATTAATAAAATTAAAAAATGATTTGAAATATTTATTAATTAAAAATTTGCATTAACTCTTATAACTAACATGAGTGGGGCGTACATTGCAAAGTGCTGGTGCAAAGTTCTAGTACGGTCTGGTGCAAAGTTCTCAAACACAACTAATTTATCTTATCCTCGCATTGGAGGCTTAGTTGACACTATGGCCAGTCAAATAAACTGAGCCAAAAAATGTTATCTAAACATAATTGATATCGAAGGTGTAGTCTACTGGCAAACTAATGACATCGTGGTTTTCGCAACTGCCCCTCTATTAAAAAACCTTCTTGTAGAAAGCTGTAGCAAAATTTTTGCATTTTAAACTGGGATTGGAGTTATGCGTTACTTGTAAAAATTATTTTACGTAATACGGTTAGATTTTTAAAAAGTGAGTGGAACATAGTTACTTTTAGCAGTGACAAAGTAACATTTTGTTTGAAAACTTTTGCATCACTAGTGCTAGGGGTTTGGTGCTTTCTCCCACAAGAGGAAGGTTGTCGAATAAAAATTTTGAGATGCTACTCTTTTTTAATCATAAATAATTTTTTTAACAGAAAATTAGTTACAATTGCTGTGCTTTGTTTGCACATATGTTTCTTTAATCTTAGTGCTCTTTGAAAAATGGCAAGAGGAACAAGTTGCAAATTTTTTTATAACTTTTAATTTCTAAAAGTAATTAGTTACTTTTTGTATTAAGAAATTATTTTTCACATTAAGTAACTGGAAAAGAGTTACTTTTTAAAAATAACTTTCCAATCCCTGATTTTAAATAATAAAATATCTGTTGAAACTCTATTAACAGATTGATGCCAAGCAGCTAGAGAAGATCACAAATCTGGTGAAGAGTGGACAGAGCGAAGGGGCTAACATGTTGTGTGGGGGAACACGACTTGGGGACAAAGGATATTTCTTCAACCCAACTGTATTCGCCGATGTCAAGGATGGCATGCAAATTGCCAAGAAGGAAGTATGTCCTTATCTTTTTCCCCCTTTTTTTTTTGTTACATGATAAAATTTTTGAAATTATATATTAGAGTAAATGTTTTAAAGAGATATCGCTAGTTAAAACTATGCACAAATGGTTTATTGTGTGTAAACCTTATAAAAATGCATTATCATCTTGATTGATTCTAATGCAGTAGAAGGAAACTTGTTAATCTACACCAGCGATTCCCAACCTTATCTGGACCATCGCCTCGTTCTTCAGGTTGATTAACATCCATCACCCCTTATTAATTTTCCTGTTATGTCGAATCATAATTTGAGTTCGAGTGTAACTATAAAACAGTTACAAAACAAACAGTTGTTGCAAACTTTACGCTTTATTTATTAGTATATAGATTCAATATTTTTTGGAAATGAGTTTTTTGGTCATTTATTTTTTTCAAATGTTTACTATTTTCCTTTTTTTTACCCCTGTTTCTTGGTGGGAATAATTTCACTTTTAAGCTCAAAAATTTCAACAATTTTTTTACTTTCAAATGCCTCTAATATGAAATACAAGGTAATGAAAGTATTACGATGGAGTTGAACATTTGAAATTGAGATTTTGTGTTTTTGCACATTTTGAAGAGTGCTGATTCTAAAAAAAGTAGTTTTTGAACATTGTTACATCTGTTTGAAACTACTATGTTGCTCGAACAAAAAGATCTTACTTTAAACTTTGTGTTGTGCTTGCAAAATAGATTTTAGCCAAACTTTTAGTTATAAAAATATAGCACAAAATTAAAAATCTAAAAAATGCAGATCTGGTTCTCCCCACTTTATTGAACTTAATATCTTGCTTTTTTTCGAACTATTCATTAAGTATTTTAAATTGTCTTGAATCACCACTATTGTTTTTAAAAAAATTATATTTATAAATGGTGAATTGATTTATTTCTAGATCTTTGGGCCTGTAATGCAAGTTCTTAAATTCAAAGATATTAATGAACTTCTGGAGAGGGCCAACAAAACAATGTATGGATTGGCAGCAGGAATTTTCACCAAAGACATCGATAAAGCAATGTATTTCTCAAGTGGTCTGCAGGCTGGAACTGTATGGTCAGTACATGAATATCCATTGTTTATCACAAAGTAAAACATAGGATCTGTATTTTAACATTTAAAAAAATTAATAGATAATTAAATTGAAGAGCGTAGTGGAAGAACATGCTAAGTGACATTTATGAAAAAAAAAATGGAGATTTTGGTGCCAATGAACATGCATTACTTACTTCTTCAACTATAACAAGTTTCCCCTTTTTTCTGACCTTTAAGTTTCATATATTTTTTTACGGTTTGCAAGTACCGTTTTCAACCGATCTGAATGCAAACAAAAATTTTAAATCTAATTTTCTCGTTTTCACCTCTTTGTTACTTTGCACGTGCTTCCATTAAGCTCTTCAATCCATGTTTTACTCATTTATATTGTCACATAGTTTTAAAGCAGTCAGGAAGGATGCAAACTTGGAACAGAACAATGTTTCTTATAGCTGAACTCAAACAACATTCATGAGCAGTGAGGATACTATTGTGCTTATACACTGCTCACAACAATTAGGGGAGCGCATGGTTTAAACTTTTTCAACCCCAAAGTTTCCATTTGGAATCACGATCTTGCCATTTTTTTCTCACTCAGTTGAGCTTGCACTAATTTATCGTTAGATGGAAGAATCATGTATTTTGAGGATGTAAATAATGTTTGTTTTAATCCAATGAAAATATGAAAACATGGTTAAATAAAATTCACTCACAAAAAAATTGTATGAAATAAATTGATACTAAATTCTTCACTCTTGCATTCTCAGATGTTTAAAAATTGATTTTACCTAATTTTTTTTGCAAATAAAAATTTGAAAAAATTATTGTTATAATTTATTCTTAATTTTTTATTCCAACCCCCCCCCCCCCCCCCCCCCCCCGTAAATTTTAGTTAAAAAAATATTTTCTGACCTGTTTTTTACCATTTCATTCTGGATGCATAAGGAATCTATTTCACAATCACAAATTTTAGATTTTTAGAATGAAAAAGCGCTGAAACTGAAAGGGTTAACAAAAGTACGCAAAGTGCTCCCCTAATTGTTTTGAGCAGTGTATGTGGTACATAGGAATTATGGGATATGGGTAGTTTACATAAACAAAGGATGAACTCAAATAGAAATTTACGTAAGTTGAAGGAAATGGCGAAATGATAATTTAAATACAAAACAGAATAAATGCAGAATAATGGTACGGATGAGCCGATGCCTGAAGCCGGAACTTCTTGTTGCACTTCAGGCACTCTATGAGTAGGCTATCTGAACTACAAGTGGCAATATATTGATTTAATTGCAATTCCATTTGTATTCAAATATTTAAAGTCTAATTACTTTATTGAATTGAATTTCAAATTTCAGCAAAATTAAACTTAATTTTTACACTAAAAATATGAAGGTTGTGAATTCCCCATGATTAAATTTTGTACTGTGGACTTGTTAAAATTATAATCTTTTTATTTTCTTTTAGGGTAAACTGTTACAACGTTTTCAATTCCCAATCCCCTTTTGGAGGGTACAAAATGTCTGGAATTGGCCGGGAATTAGGAGAATACGGCCTTCAAGCATATAGTGAGATTAAAACTGTAAGTTATGGCTCAAACCTTTATTTGTATTAATTTTTAACTTTTGAATGTTAATGTAAGCTAAACAGGTTAATTACTGACATTTTATAAATTAAAAAATAAACGTTTTTCAGCCAATACAAATCTTTTGATTTGTTTGAATTTCAATAACATTTTGCATACTAGTACTCTAAACTTTTATAGAAAGGCCATATGCTACTTTTATCTTACTTAAAACAATGTTTTTAGTAATCAATAATTTAGTATGGTTTGTTTAAAAAATCTTTCACTAAAGCAAGTTTTCTAGTAAAAATTTTAACTACAAATATTATTTAAAATTTGACTAGAAAACAAACTAATTGGTAATTTAATTTTTTTTCTTAATACAATGAAATGTTGCAGAAATAATTCTTCTCCTGTTTTACAATAAAAAGTGTAAATTTTAATGTTTAATTAAACATGCATTAAGTGTTCATTTTTATTATGTTTAGATAGGTTATTTTAGATATTGGATTTATATTGGTTATTTTAGATTAAAATATATTATGTCTTGTGTAGAATAGTTATAATGTATTGCTATTATCTGTGTAGAATAGTTATAATTTATTTGTATTATCTTTACAGGTGACTATGAAGGTACCACAGAAAAATAGTTAAAGATTAAATGTTGTTGCAATAAGTATACTTTTGGTAATATAGGAATTAACATTGATATATACTTTATACAATAAATTTATATATTTTATAGTTGTTGTATAATTATTTGTGTAAATGAATTAGAACTTTTAAATATCAAATACAGTGGTGGCCAAAAGTGTGGACGCATTTTGAAAGTTTCATGTGTTTCAACTGTTACCTGTGTTCTTGCATCTATTAAATTTCGCTTATATACAAAATTTAAATATTAGGTTGAAGATAATTTAATGTAGAATGTCATTAAAAAAGCAGAATTAAAGTATCTGTATTACAAATAAAGTTATGCTCATTTTAGTTAAACAATCACAATCAATGGATTCGCTTGTGCTGAAATTGCAATACAAGTTGGTGGTTCAATGACTTGCAAAACTAAGACAGATCATACTATTAGTTGCATAACTTATTCGTAATACAGATATTGCAATACTGTATTTATTTTTAATTCTGCATGAAATTACTTTTATGATGATGATGTTGTGTCCATGGATATAAATTATATGGGACCAAAGGTCTCACAGACTGCTTCAGCGATCTTCACACAGTGGTCCTCTTAAAGATTAAGTTACTTTTAATTTGAAAAACAATAGTTCAATTTGATATACAATTAATATATTCTGTAATCACACAAAGTTGAAAAATATGAAACTTTCAAAAAGTGTCCACACTTTTGGCCACCACTGTAGTATAGAAGATTACTTTGCAATCAACATGTTAAAACATTCCCCTATTGCAGCAGTTAATTATTAGCATACCATAAGAAAAAAAGAGGACAACATGGACAGAAATAAAATATACTGCTTCATATTACTAAAAAGCAAAGGCAGTATTCACTAGAAACTGTGTCGTATACTTAACTTAAGAAAGAATGTGAGGCTTCAAAAAAAAAAAAAAAAAAAAAAAATCAAAGGATGTGACAAAAAAATATTAGATTTTAAAAATTCGTGTACCAAAAGAGTATAAGGAGCATTTTACTAATATAGACATTTTAAAGTTAGGCAAATTTGTGGCTTTCACAGTAAATTCAAACACAATTTCAATAACAATTTTAGACATTCTGGCTTGTAAAATGTCACTATTTAATAAGTGAAGAGTACCCGGGAAGAACAGATTGATTTCGTACAAGGCTTTCCTTAATAGCCTCTTTGGGGATGATAGCGAGAAGTCGCCTAAACTGGTGTAAAGAAGCCGGTTACTCGCTTTGTTTATCTTTCGCGGCAACTCTAATTCACGCCAGAGTTGAGTGGAACGAGTCACATGTTTGTACCGCAAGTAAAGAACCATAAGGAAAACCGGTTTCCGGTCGCCAATGTCCGCCAAGCAGAGACAATTACGGAAAGACTCTAAATAAATAAATCGGTTCTTCCCGTGTACTCTTTCAAGTACAATAAGTGTTAACATCTATTGTGCTTTTGATAAATACCAAGTTTGTAATGCAACATTCCTAGGCAGTTACATAAAAGGCATTTAACTTAATCTGTCACTTGAACCACTTCATCTGACATTTGTTCTCGGCAAGAAACAATATTTATACACCTTAGAAGGAAATTCGCCAAACACTGCCTTTAGCTAGTTTTAATTTAAAGTTTTTAATGCAGAAATTAAAACTATTTTCATTTATCTTCTTTCGCATATTTAATTATTGTTTTTTATTGTTTGCTTAATTAAATTGAAGTTCAAAGAATTATGATTTTTTTTGGTTTAAAAACGAAAGCAAAACTTATCATTTAACTTAACATTATTTTTAAAAATTAAAAAAGAACTATATTTTTATTGGTAAAAGAATGTTTTCTCTGTCGTGTTCTTAATAAACCTCGAATCTTTTAGTCGCCAGAATTTCCCTATTTTATTAACTTCCTTTCAGTACATTGCAGAACTGATTAAACTGCCTCGTTAGGTGTTATTAATTCTGTCTTGAATTTGCAATGAAATCTAGTATGGACAAAGTAAACTGACGAATTCGTAATTTGGGTTTTTTCTGTACAAGTCATTATTACTTAAGGGGTCATAGGAGTAAACTATAAGGGGTCAACTTATACTTAGTAGTACCTTCTTTGCACATTTTTAAGACTCCTATGACCCCTTAAATACTAAAATGGACTACACCTAAGCCAGCAATAAAACGTGTAATATCATCAAAAACTGCACTCTTTACACAGTTCGTAGTACAGCTGTGGAAATAAAAAAAGTACCCACTTGAGGTTATTTCATCCGTAAGTCACCCTATAGAATCGGACCTTTTTGAGATTGTGTACAATTAACATTCTGAGTTAATTGCACGATACAAAATTTGCATAAGGGGCCGTCTTCATATTAAAAATATTACGATCTTTGAAATTTCCAATAGCAACACCCAATTTTAATAACTTCGAAATGTTAAGCACTCTTGAAAACCCTTAAATCTAAGTTTTTGTTACATTTGGATGAATATTTGACGAGTTATTCAATCGAATCACTTGTGGATCTTTTGGGGACCATCCCTAAAATGACAAGCAAGCATGCATGCAATTTGCAAAGCCGTCTTTATTTATCAATTACACACGTAATCTTATACACAGTCCCCTAAAGGGTAATTATAAAGTATTTTGTGATTTACTCAGCAAATTATGAATAAAATTTTTTAAAAATTGGGATTTCGCTTAAACTTCTTGTCTTAAATTTATTTCTTTAAAAATATTGAGGGGTTTCTTTTCATATTTTTAAAAAAAATTAATTAATAATTATTTAAAAATATGAAAATTGTTTTAAATACCCCAATATTGAATGCATTTTGTTTGGGTTATTATAATTTCTTTTCAGTAAAAAATTCGTTTCATTATCTTAATTATTTATAGATCGGGATAGTTTTTTTTATGTGCAACTCATTTAACATTATGGGACCTAAACTTCGCACGTCTTTAACTCCTCTAATAATGCTTAAAAACTAACAAAATTTGGCATTTCGTATTAATATAGGTCAGAGATATGAGATATGGATTCAAAAAGGGGTGTTGCTATTGGAAATTTTAAAGTTAGTAACATTTTTAATATGAAGATGACTCCTTATGCAAATTTTGTGTCATGCAATTAACTCAGAATGTTAATTGTTCACAATGTCAAAAAGGTCCGATTCTATAGGATGACTAACGGCCAAAATAATCACTAGTGGTTACTTTTTTATTTCCACAGCTACTACCTAACAATAAATGATGGTCTCTGGCCCACTCATCAGAGCATGTCCGATTCAAATTGGGGTTTGTTGAATTATTGTCGCACTACAGCTATACTAGATATATTAATGACAGTTATTTGAGTTTAGAACCACTGGCAATTCATTCAAGGGGGTATCTAATCCTGAGACAAAACTCAACTCTGTATTGACATCAAATCTATTTCAAAAGATACTAGTCCAGTAAAATATAACATGTTGGTATACAAAAGGTCAAGTAGTTCTGATTTTTGGATATTTTTTTAAATATTGGAGGTTTAATTAAGAATCCAAGTTTGTGACCTTGGGGCGCCGCCGCTAGCTGCGCCCCAAGGTCAAACGTGGGTCTTTTTTTAGTTTTTGCAGATTTACTCCATGAACGGTCAGCTTTACAAAAAGGTAATGAATATAAGAATTAAAGATAAATAAATATGCTACAATTTGAGTCCAAGCTTGTGTTTTTAAGCCTAATAGTTCCTGAGATACAGCTTCTCAAAGTTAGTGTAAATTGGAAAAAATTTGCCATTTTCAAAATTTATAATTTTTTTTCTCCAAATTATTGATTTAATAGCAAGGTTAAATCAGTGTAATTAATTTGTACACGTTACCAAAGGGTAATTTAAGTTTTCGGATGCTTTTTTATGTTTGTGTTTCATTTTTAAGATAAAAAAAGCCTTGCCACCGCGCGTGCGCCCCAAATGGAAAATTTGGATATCGCGCCTCAATGTTCAGTAAATCTGTTGTAAAAGGTTGTTACCTTACAAGGGCCAAGTAGATTTCATTTTTGAATATATTTTATGTATTGAAGGTTTAATTAAGAATTCAAGATTTTGACCTTGGGGCGCCACCGCGGGTGGCGCCCCATGTTCAAACGGTCCAGTAAAATGGTGGTATACAAAAAGCACGCCCCAAATGGAAAATTTGGATATCGCGCCCCAACGTTCAGTAGACCTGTTGCAAAAAAAAGTAGGTTACCTTACAGGGCTCGGGTAGTTTCGAATTTTTGATATGTTTTATGTATTGGAAGTCTTTTTGGAGAATCCAAGTTTAGACCTTGGGGCGCCGCCGCGGGCTGCTCCACATCAGAAAAACGGCAAAATTTTCTTTTTTTTTCATATTTATTCTCGAAAAGGGTAGTTTTACAAAATTGAAATAAACAATTAAATAGAGATAACTTCCACATCTTCTTGTATAAATTCATTGGGCATTGAATCGTTCTCCTCATTTTCAGCGGCGTCAAGCACAATAATATCCGCAATGTTTTCACAAGCCTCTCCCATGTCACAGCTGCATAGGTAGGAACATAAAAGTCCTGCTTTTCGACACCCGCAAGCATTCTTGCAGCCTTTTTTTACAGTTGTAAGATATCATTTTAAGGGCAGGTGCATTATTTAGTTAGAGGGGGGGCCGGAGGATTATAGGGGGGGGTCATGATTGAAATTTATCCTCAAAAGGGGGGGGGGGGGTCAGGTGTTAATATTCCAATTTCGTTACTTTTCCCAAACTTTCCGACGGCTGTCTGAAGCATTTCGAAATTCCATTCATAAGAAGGGAACATTTCGCATTTCCGAAAATACAAGCTTTTCTTGGCTGCTAAAGGCTTGACGGTCTGCAAGAATTGCTGAAGTACGAATGTTTCTCTTTATCTGCTTACTTTTCCAAGTATCACTGTTTCATTGTGTTGTGCATTCTATTTATTAATAAAGCACTAATTATTTATATCTTTAAGCAATTTATTAAAGTAGTTTTGATAAAGCATTGTTAGTTAAAGCATGGTTAAGTTCTTAGTTTTCTCAAGATCTAACATTCTTGTAGTTGAAGTTACAGTTCTTAATACACAGTTAATGTTACAGTTACAACAACATATAATACATATGTTACAATCACATAATAAAACCCGTAATTACAGGCATCTGCCGAAAAGAAGTGTTCTGAAATAAATCACGCTGACTGTCAAGCAGGTTGTCGTTTGTCAAGTTTCGACCAGTGCACACTCCTTTGTGTTCAACAACAAAGTCGTTCCCCTCGAAGAGGGGGAGAGGGCACGTTCACACCTTTTTCTCTCAGTACCTGCATGCAAGTGTGCTGGTGGACTCGTTGTCGGCTAACTTAGCGTAAAGGATTGAAACTAAATAAAAAACGAAATATTTATTAATTGCAATTTCAGCATTTTGTTTGTGCTTATGTTTCGTTAGTTTGGGTTTACTTTGAAAAATGGTAAGATAGCTTTATTTCAATTTTTCTTATAACTTGAAATTTCAAAAAGTAACTGTGAATCGTTACTTTTTGTATAAAGTACCTGTAACTCGTTACTTTTCATATTAAGTAACTGTAACAAAATAAAATAGTACATTTGAAGATTCTCTTTTTCAACTTGCAGCAAGGCAGTCAATCCAGTTGTAAAAAAATCTGCTTATTTCCAACAGCAATTCCCAACTTTTGATAACATCAACAATTTTCGTAACAAAAAATTATTTAATGAAATTTCGCCATAAACTAAACTACTGCTTTTATTATGATAAAGTAATATTATCTTTAAATTTTTCAAACCGTAACAAATGTAGACCCAACCTACGAATAAAATTACATTCAGGACACATTTTATTTGCGTATACTAAACATTTTATTTGCGTAAATGTTATCAATCATCACAGTCTGAAAAGCTGTCTTCACAGCTTGCATACATTACATCATCATGCATGCATTCCAATAAGTTGTTTCTGCCAATTGTGGCAGTAGATATAGAATGTAACATTTAGCTTCGTGATCAAAAATTTGCCAAACCAGCAATTTATCGGAGTCTGACGGTGTAAGTTTATTTAAGGGGTCATAGGAGTTTTAAAAATGTGCAAAGAAGGTACTACAAAGTATAGTTAGATCTTTCATGTAATTTTTTAACTACTCAATAGATAAAGTATAAATTTTTTATATGTAATTCTATAGGATTTATTTAAAAAAAAACAAATTTTCAAATTTATGAAACTTTAGCCAAAACTAAAATAAATGATATTAAACAGAAAGCTATTTTAACACATTGGGATTAGGCTTGCGCGACAAGTTTTGAGGTCAAAATTGAAAAAATGACCAAGAAAAGGACTTTATATTGTACAAATATGTACAAACAAAGACTTTATACCGAAATTCTCAGCTCAATTTTAGTTAGAAATTATTTTTTAAAAAAATGTTAGATCAAAATTTAAAATTTTTTATTATTTGTTTTAGAAAAAATTTCTTAAAATAATTTCTAATTAAAATTGAGCTGAGAATTTAGGTATAGGTCTTTGTTTTGTACATATTTTTACAATATAAAGTCATTTTCTTGGTCATTTTTTCAATTTTGACCTCAAAATTTGCCGCAAGCCTAATCCTAATGTGTTCAAATAGCTTTATGTTTAATATAATTTATTTTAGTTTGGGCTAAAGTTTCATAAATTTTAAAATTTGTTTCATATTAAATAAATCTTATATAATTACATATAAAAAAATTATACTTGTACATCGAGTAGTTAAAAAATTACGTGAAAGATCAAACTATACTTTGTAGTACCTTCTTTGCAAACTTTTAAGACTCCTATGACCCCTTTAAAAACCATCAACATTTATGATGGATGCTGAAAAACTGTAAAAAAAATAACATTTCCGATGTTTTATTTGAAGTAATTTTTTTTCGAGGGGGGGGGTTCATATTTTAAATTTCAGGTCCTGAGGGGGGGGGGGTCAACCTTTTTATTTACAGCTGTGTTCCAAAATCCTCCGGCCCCCCCTCTAGTTAATTAATGCGCCTGCCCTAAGGAGGGATTCGGGAGCTGCATCCCTTTCCATTTTGAGGGGGGATAGACCACATCGCGTGCGTTCCCATCCCCATTCGAGAGGATTTTTTCATGCCCCAACCAGTTCTGTACTTGAAAATAGGATCGCAAGGCATGAAACCGTGCTGCGTCTTTTGTTGGAGGCAAGCGTTCAGGACTGAACCTCGCCTTCGTAGCTGATTTTGTGAAAAGTTGGTAGCGCAAGTCATTCAGATCGCAAGTGGAGTTTTTAGAATTACCTCCATACAAATTAATTAGAAAAATTTCGCCTGCTTTTGCCACTTGATCACTAGTAGCTTCAGGGCTGAGGAACACTTGTAATTCAGTTTGCAGAAATTGGTGTTTTTCAAGAAGTGAGCAAAACTTAACTTTCCCTTGACCGAAGAGGGCACTAGTGGTATCACACCCACTGAAAGCGTGGATGAAAAGTATCATTTCACTGCATTTGTATTCAAATAAAGATGCAGAGTATATAACATCAGGCATTCCATTTTTTCCACATTCCCGAAAGTACAAGTTCTGTATCATTGGAGCTAATCCCGTTAGAATGACTAATAGGTCAATGTCCTCCCCAACTATAAAAATGTTGTCATACTGAGATGCAAATGAAACAGCAGTTTCCACAATTAATACGTCTGCATCCTCAAATGCTTGTTTTACTATTACATTTGCTTGACTATTAGTCTATGTTTGCTCATGCAGAATGTGTAGTGGTAGTCTTTGATAAATGCGCTATAAAATTAATTTTACAGGGGAATAATAAGCCAAAATGGAGAAAATTTCAGATTTTTCTCAATTCCCAAATTGTGAAGAGATGTTTTACCAAAACTATCAGGGTTAAAAAACCAACTTACATTAAAATTGTAGCATATTCTTTCCTGTTTAATTGTTGTATTCATTACTTTGTTGTAAAACCTGCCTTTCGTTGAATAAATCTGCAAAAACTAAAAAAAAAGTCCGACGTTTGACCATGGGGCGCCACCCGGTGGCGCCCCAAGGTCAAAATCTTGAATTCTTAATTAAACCTTCAATACATAAAATATATCCAAAAATAAAATCTACTTGGCTATTGAAAAGTAAGACGTTTGAACATGGGGCGCCACCCGCGGTGGCGCCCCAAGGTCAAAATCTTGAATTCTTAATTAAACCGTCAATACATAAAATATATCCAAAAATAAAATCTACTTGGCCCTTGTAAGGTAATAACCTTTTACGACAGATTTACTGAACATTGAGGCGCGATATCCAAATTTTCCATTTGGGGCGCACGCGCGGTGGCAAGGCATTTTTTAATCTTAAATATGAAACACAAACATAAAAAAGCATCCGAAACCTTAAATTACCCTTTGGTAACGTGTACAAATTAATTGCACTGATATAACCTTGCTATTAAATCAATAATTTGGAGAAAAAAAATTGATAAATTAAAAAAATGAAAATTTTTTTCCAATTTACACTAACTTTGAGGAGCTGTATCTCAGGAACTATTAGGCTTAAAAACACAAGTTTGGACTCAAATTGTAGCATATTTATCTATCTTTAATTCTTACTTTTATTACTTTTTTGTAAAGCTGACCGTTCATGGAGTAAATCTGCAAAAACTAAAAAAAGACCCACGTTTGACCTTGGGGCGCAGCTAGCGGCGGCGCCCCAAGGTCACAAACTTGGATTCTTAATTAAACCTCCAATATTTAAAACATATCCAAAAATCAGAACTACTTGACCTTTTGTTAGGTAACCCCCCCTTTTCACGACAGATTTACTGGACTATACAGTTCGTGATGCCATAAAATGCTGGTTCACCCATCGAAACATATCCAAGTCGATTTGTGTTGGATGGAGTAAATTGATCGTCGCACTAGAGCTACGCAAAAGCTATTGGTAGGAGTACAACTAAGCCTACTTCATCGGAACCTGTCTCATTTAAATTCAAATCACATTGAAGGTCGTAGTTACTTCTTCTACGAGCCAGAATTCATCGCTGTACAGGGTGGTTATAAAGTAACGCTCGCTATTCGGAGGGGTCTGTAGCTTCAATGAATAATCCAAATGCAACAAACACAGAGACATTTAACAATCAAGAAGGGGGGGAAAAGAAAGCAATCATAAAAAAGATAGAATCATAAAAAAAATCATCATAAAAAACAAACTCGTCTCTTGACCAGGGTTCTAAATTACGAGGCGTAGTCAATTATGGTCATTTACGGCCAACACAGCTAATTTCGCCTCGTAATTTAAAACCCTGGTCAAGAGGCGAGTTTCTTTTTTTCGAAAAAGAATGGAATCGTCGAAAAGAAACTCGTCTCTTGACCAGGGTTCTAAATTACGAGGCGTAGCAAATTTTGGTCGATTGCGGCCAACACATCCAATTACGCCTCGTAATTTACAACCCTGGTCAGGAGACGAGTTTGTTTTTTATGATTTCATTCTTTTCCCCCCTTCTTGATTAGTAAGTGTCTCGATTTTTATTGCATTCGGTTACATAATATTAAAGTATAATAATAAGTGTTCATAAGAGGGATTGTCAGTCCATAGAGCTAATGCATTAGTTTTGGAATAACAACTTCCACAGATGTATTGCTTTGCCATGTTAGCCCTTTTTGCCCAGGTACGGGAATCGACATAACATCGAACTGAAACAAATTTGAAACGAAAATATTATCTAGTTATTTAATTATATATTTTTGAAATTTTAAAATGTCAAACATATACAGCAGATGGCGCCACTATTTTAAAACTTTATTAATTAATAATTAACTAACCGGATGTTATTTTCTTTTCAATTTTGTGTTAAATTGATGTTATGATGATTCTAATACCTTGTGAAAATGGAATAACATGGCAAAACAATTGTTTTTCAAAAGTTGCGATTTCAAAACTTATGCATTAGCTCTATGGGAAAACCGCTTTAAAATTTGAAGGAAAACAGATAAAATAGTAAAATAAGATATATTATTGAAAAGAATTAAATTCTCTACCACTCTAGGGCCAAAATTTAGAGTTTCGGTGCATTATTGAAGAGTTATCCGGTCAAAAAAGAGGAAAAATGTGGGGGGAGAAGTATTTTCTCCAAAATTACTGACTTTCAAGAGAGGATATCTCGAAAACTATACAAGATATTAAAACACTTGAGGGGTGCAGCTTGTAGAAAATTTAATCAGCTTTCATTTTGTGTAATACAATTATATAGCTAGAACTCATAGTTTTCGAGATATAAGCGAAAAACCGAAAAATGGGACATTCAACCCCCCCTCCCCCCCCCCTTCAGCACAGGGGCTAGGGCCGGGGACTTTTGATATGTTTACCTCCTAACTAGTCTAAACAAAGTTATGAAGTCAAAAATTGTGTTCCAAAACTTTCCCTCTAGAACTCTGATCGTTGCCTGGACTAACTCCGAAAAGGGAGCGTTATTTTATAACCACCCTGTACCTTAAAAACTTAACCAACATAAACTGCTAGTATAGTATAACCCAACGTACAGCTGTGGAAATAAAAAAGTACCCACTTGAGGTTATTTCAGCCATTAGTCACCCTATAGAATCGGACCTTTTTGAAATTGTAAACAATTAACATTCTGAGTTAATTGCATAACACAAAATTTGCATAAGGGGTCATCTTCATATTAAAAATGTTACTAACTTTAAAATTTCCAATAGTAACACCCCTTTTTGAGTCCATATTTCAAATCTCTGACCTATGTTAATACGAATTGCCAAATATTGTTAGTTTTTAAGCATTATTAGGGGAGTTAGAGACGTGCACAGTTTAGCTCCCATAATGTTAAATGAGTTGCACATAAAAAACTATCCCGATCTATAAATAATTAAGATAATAAAACGAATTTTTTACTGAAAAGAAATTATAATAACCCAAACAAAATGCATTAAATATTGCGGTACTTAAAGCATTTTTTATATTTTTAAATAACTATTATATTAATTTTTAAAAAAAATATGAATAGAAACCCCTTAATATTTTTAAAGAAATAAATTTAAGACAAGAAGCTTAAGTGAAATCTAAATTTAAAAAAAAAATTATTCATAATTTGCTGAGTAGGGGTAGGGTAGGGTATTTTTAAATATATATTCCGACTTGTGTGCTTGCTCAGTGAGCCGCTTATAAGTCTTCGTCAAGTAAGACAGACACAGAAAGATTTTTTTACTGTCACAAAGAGAGGAAATACACCCAGGGCGAAGGCGGGAATCGAACCCGCGCCCGTTACAGCACGCAGACTGCTGGCCTGCGATGCTTACCACTCGGCCATCCGGGCCCCTTTGTTGAGTAAATCACAAAATACTTTTTAATTACTCTTTAGGGGACTGTGTATAAGATTACGTGTGTAATTGATAAATAAAGACGGCTTTGCATGCTAGCTTGTCATTTTAGAGATGGTCCCCAAAAGGTCCACAAGTGATTCGATTGAATAACTCTTCAAATATTAATCCAAATTTAACAAAAACTTAGATTTAAGTTTTTTCAAGAGTGCTTAACATTTCTAAGTTATTAAAATTGGGTGTTGCTATTGGAAATTTCAAAGATCGTAATATTTTTAATATGAAGACGGCCCCTTATGCAAATTTTGTATCGTGCAATTAGCTCTGAATGTTAATTGTACACAATCTCAAAAAGGTCCGATTCTATAGGGTGACTAACGGGTGAAATAATCTCAAGTGGGTACTTTTTTATTTCCACAGCTGTACAATGCTGGTCCACTCATCAGAATGTGTTCAATTCAAATTCTGGTTGTGTTGAATTACAGTCCGTCTAGAGCTACACAAAAGCTTTTTGTGATGGTTTGGCGTAATTAAGAACCAAGGCTAAATGATATAGGGGAAAGAATGGAATAAAAAAAAACAAACTCGTCTCTTGACCAGGGTTCTAAATCACGAGGCTTAATTGGATGTGTTGGCCGTAATTAGCCATAATTGGCTACTACTCGTGATTAGAACCTTGAAGAGACGAGTTTCTGTTTTATAATTCCATTCTTTTTCGCAAAAAAGAAACTCGTCTCTTGACCAGGGTTCTAAATTACGAGGCGTTAGTAGCTGTGTGGGCAGTAATTGGCCATAGTTGACGACGCCTCGTAATTTAGATTCTGGTCAAGAGACGAGTTTGTTTTTAATGGTTATTATTTTTATGATTATTTTTTAGTATTCTGTCTTTTTTATAATACCATTCTTTTCCCCCCTTCTTGATTAGTAAGTGTCTCAATTTTTGATGCATTTGGATTATTCATTCAAGCTACAGACGCAGACAGACCACTCCGAATAGCGAGCGTTATTTTAAACACCCTGTATAAAAATTTGGATTAAATACAGTGGTGGAAATTGATTTATGAACTAACATTCTTTTCACCAGATATCGCTTTGTATCAAGTGCTAACAATTCAAATTTTGTGTGTTGGATATTCAGAGCACAATAAAGGAATTTCACACATAATTTTTTTCAAAAAATGATATTAAATAAAAATATATATAATTTTAGTTTTTAAGCATGTCAAATGATGGAAATTGATTTATGAACTTAAATTTATTTTGAACCAAGGTACCAAATATTTTAACTAGTTCTTCATTTGAACTTCAGGGGAGCTTACTATCAGTGTTTATAAATAAGATTAAGGCCAAGTTTGTTGAAATTTATCTGTTTTATTCCCATTTTACTAAATAGGAAAGCTTGCGGGACTGCCTGAAACCAAAAAGGTAAAAAGTGACCCTTATATAATATTGTAACAAATCTGTAAGAGAAATTAGCATATTAATTAAAAGATCAATAAATATAATTCATAAATATTTGAAGAATCATTCTGACTTCGGCAAAAAACATCATTAAAAAAGGTGCAACCCTCGTGGGACGAGGGACAAAAGCAGGATTATTAAACTGGTATCCCAAAAAGTTACCATTTGTGTCAGCATTTGTGCATTACAGGGCGAATTTGTTATGAACAATCACTTCCTGTAACTCCCAGAAGAGTAGGACAAATACTGATATCGTCGTCGAACTTGAAATGTTCCAAAATGAAGGCTGGTCCAAGGCTTACTCTTCACCATAAGAACAGGCTATTAAAATGTAGTCGTAACTACATGAAAATGGATTGGGTGGGTGTGGAGGGAGAGAAATATGAAAAAGTGAACTTTGCTGATGAAAAAATGTTCAATTTGGATGGACGTGATGGTTTAAAATGTTATTGAAAGGATCTTCGGAATTAACCAAGATCAGTCTTCAACAGAAATGTTAGTGTTGGAAGTTTGATGGTTTGGGCCCCGATATCTTATGATTGAAGAAACAAGATTATGTTTCTGAAGGGCTGAAAAACATCACTTTATTGCAGATTAGTTATGGAAAATTCTTTAATTCCTTTTTGCATGGCAAAACTATGCTTTTGATTAGATTTTTATGCATGATAATGCAAGTATCCACATTTCAAACGAAATGGAGGACTGGTTAAATGAACTGAGTGTTGTTCATTCATCCTGCCAATAGCCATGACTTAAACCCCAAGAATAATGTCTGAGATCAATTGGTTTGAATAATTTACTCAAATGGAGTATGGTTAATGAAGTGTGCATCAGTTATGGAATAGAAGGACTTAATCATTAAAAACTGCAAATTGCTTGTCCAAAACTTGACCCAAAATGTTGTGTTGTCTATGAAAAACAAAATCAAGGAAGTATTAGCGACAAAAAATAGTTTTAGCAATTATTAATTGAGATTGAATGTAAAAGTTCATAAATCAATTTTACTATGCTAAAACTAAAATATCAACAAAATAAATTGTTTACGAATTTATATAAAATTTTATTTACGTGTATAATTTATAATGCAAAGCCTGTATAGTATATAAAATTTAAATTGATAAAAATGCATTTAATAAAGAAATACTGTTAAAAAACTGTTAGTTCATAAATCAATTTCCACCACTGTATGTAATATGTAAATATTAAATATGATCTGAATAATTTGCGCCAATAGAAGTTAAATAGAATAAGTAGCTAACAGCAGCTTTTCTTTAAGGGGGTTCAGTACCCCAAAAACGGTGAAAAAATCAAAACTAAAATTATACTATTAAAAAAATACTATTTCAACCTTTATTAATAATGTGACAAAGTATCAAGACGATTGGAAAAATATTTTTGACATTAAAAGCCATTTTAATGTCATGGCTTCGTAAGGAAATGGGTTAACAATAAAAACTTTAAACGCGTTTTTCTCAGAACTTGATTTTTTGAACTTTGATGTACCTTTTCTCAAAAACTATGCTATTTTTTCTTGTGAAATTTTTTTTATATGATGTAATACATAGTAGGGGTAAGTGGTGTACCTTGGACGTATGTGTACCTCGAACCTATGCTGATTCTAGCTCGATTAGCTTAGATATTGAAACAACACTACATGCAGTTAAAGTATTTGTTACCAGGGATCTCAGTGAAGTTCTATCTGCTTGTTTAAAAGGTCAATTTATTAAAGAGGTTTCGAAAAACTAAATTCACAGTTCAAAAGTAAATTTTTGTCAGATTCTTTAGTGTAATTTTTTACTCAAACATGTAGTGTTTATTCAGAAACGATGGTTATGCAATATAAAGCAAAGTTTTAGCTTTAAAACAGTGTGCTTGAAATTAAGTTAAGTCTAACCTTAACTTGGTGATTAACTATTTTGTTTTTAATATCCAAGTGGTGTACCTCGAACCTAATACAAGTGGTGTACCTTGGACTGGTCCAAGGTACACTACTATTGGTCTTATGTGCTTCAGATTGTTGAAAACCCTTTTTAAAATTCTCAAGTAAATTCTTTCCTTTGAAAAATTAAGTATTTTAAGCTATGAATATGCAACCCTGATTTGTAAAATCTAGAAAAATGGAAATTTGTAAGAAATTTTGATATGATGTGATAAAGAATTTTTTTTGTAGTTAAAAATTTAGATTTATGGAAGCCTATAAAATTTTAACCATATTGATATAATATAGAAAATAATTATTGCATGCTCATCTAAAAAGATATTTTTTATAATAAATATCTAAGCAGAACATCTTTTTTACGTTTAAGCCTAGTTGAATAAACATAGGGGGAAATATTTGAGTTTTTTTTTTCAAATTTTAGACAGAAAGATAGCTAAATGTTTTTCTATGGCATGAAATAACAGTTTAATTTTATGCTGCATTTTAACGAATACACCCGAGAAAGCTTACATTGCAGCTGAAAAAGCCAAAAGGGCACTAAAAAAAACTAAGGCAATAAAACCCCTTACTGAGCCAATTGACCTAACATAACCAATTACTACAATCTTGGCTAGAAATAAGAGTAGGTTGTAAAATGTATTTTTGAATTTTATGTGGCTAATAAGTATTGGTTTTCGGACTGTAAATCGAGTCTCTCTACCTGTTCATAATTGGTCCAAGGTACACTACCGGTTGGACCAAGGTACACCGCCGGTGGTGTACCTTGGTCCTAATTACAATTTTCTGTATTTATTTTTTTAATAGTTGAAATCATTTAAATAACATGTTAAAATAAATATATGTTGTATATAACAACATAAGGTATCCAGTAAAAATATTTTTATTCACTTTTTGCAAGTAATTAAGAAAATAAAAATTGAAAAGTCAAAATAGGTCCAAGATAACCCACCTTCCCCTATAGATTAATCTGAGGTTATAAATTTTAATAAAACTAAAGTGAAAAAAAAATTATGGGGCTAAAAAGTGAAAAATTTCATGATTTTTTGGGTACTTTAAAACTTATTTTATTTTAAAAAATCTAAGAGTTATTTACAAAAAACTTTTAACCTCAGATTAATATATAAGGTTGGTATAACACACAGAGAAAATTTTAAGATGATCTGATCAGTAGTTGTTGTGAAAAGGTACATTGCAATTGGCCAATTTAACATTACCGATATACAACATATTGAACCCCCTTAAGTGAGTCCCCTCCCCCCCCCCAAAAAAAACCCAGGAATATAGAACTAGATTCTGTTTCATAGTGCCCCTGGATGTGGTTTTCCTCGCCCGTACACTCTTCGCATAATGAAACAACTTTTACAGAAATCATCGCAAAGTTAAAATGCAGCTTCTATTTGGCGACGACGAACTACCATATAGAACGTTGAAAATGGATTTTAGTTGGTTGGTAGACATATATATATATTCCTATTTAGGTTTGCAGATTTTAGTTATTCTACATCTTCTTGTTTAAATAGCTTTTAGATGCTGGTCTCTTTGCTAGATCGTGGTTCAAAATTATGAGGGCCGTGGCGAATAGCCAATTTTTATCTCTTGTGCAACGGATATTCGCCACTATTTAAAACAACATCAAATACTGATCAGTTTTTTAAAAATTAGATTTTGTTATATTTAACCAAAATAAAACATTTGTGGCTCGCCCGTTTCCCGTTTTAGATGAAGTTTAGAATATTTTATTGATTTTTGTGTGGGAAAATACTGCTTTCTTTTGAGCTGTAGCAGCGATGCGACCTTCTCGTTCCATTTCTTATCGTATCATGAGACATAAGTATAATATAATCGGGAAGTCGTGCCTTTACAAAAGAAATCCGGTGCCAGTGTAAAATATATAGAAAAAGAACTGTTTGAAATTTATATAGGGTAACTTTTCGTTTTTAAAAGACGCTACTAGATGGCAGCACCAAAACATTAGGGGGACGATGCCGGCGGCTTGGTAGTATTGGATATTGCCTTCAGACCGGGGGAGAAGTTTAGTTTGATTAATCGTCTCACTAAATCTATAGGCGACAAGCTTCATAATTTAGAACTACAGTCAGGTTCACGAGCCGACCTATGAATAGGCACTCAAAGCAACTGTTAAGGACAACATCGGGACTTAGCAGCATATTTAACGTGCACTCCCTCTACAGGATGTATTATTGTATTTGGCTGCACGGGTGGTTTATAGGTAGGCACTTATTTCGGCGATGTCCAGACCCGAACCTGGGACTTTCCATATGCAAGGCGAACCCCCCTCTCCCTCCCCAGCTACGTCATCCATATTAACTTAGCACCTAGTATATTACCAGACGTGACTGAGGAACTTTCATACCACAGATAATAAAGCTTGTGCAGTTGTTGTGTATAGCGTAGGTAGTTATTGTAAATTGTATCTTTCACCTATTAACGAAAAATATAATCCAGCCATAATTTTGTAGGGATGTATGGGAGGATTTACTGTTTGCCTGTTACTAACTTCCTGGAATTTTTAACAGCAATGGAAAATTTATTTGCAATTAACCCATTGAAAATTCTCGCTATAATAGCAGCGTTGGCAAACCATATGATAATAAAGAGGACAACAGAAATAAAATATACTACTTTATGTTACAAATATAGTACAAATGATTGTTGACAATTAGTTCTCAGACGCCCACAACTTAAAAGTCCTATCAAAGGAGGCTGTAGCTATGTACTGGTCATCGTTTGAAATATCAGCTCCCATTACTTTCCCGCTGTGGCCGCATAGCGTTTGAATAGGCGCCCAACCGGGATGAGACCAAACCTGAAAGACATTACAACGGTATAGATAAGATAGAACAAGTACACAATATAGTCTGCATGTGCTAGACCAGCGGTTCCCAACCTGGGGGCGATCGCTCCCAAGTGGGCGATTTGTATTATCAAGGGAGCAAAAAATACTTGAGGGGCGATGAGTATTCAAAGGGAGAAAAATTAAAATAATGCTGTACCTTTGTACAATAAAACCATTCTCCAACCATAACAAAACTAGCCAATTTTTACTTTCACTCTTTTAAATTTTCTAGAAACCAGTAAAAATATCTTGTTAATTGTTTCACTTTTATTCTTTAAAAACATTGAAAAAATGTGTGTTTTATGTTTTTTCTATTTTATTTATAAGTGACCGGTTTTTATAAACGGTAGTAAATGCTATAAAACTGTTTTATAGTTGCACTTTAACTCAAATTATGATTAGACATAGCATGTAAATTAAAAGGGGGCGATGGATGTTAATCAACCTAAAGAAGGGGGCAATGGTCCAGAAAAGGTTGGGAACCCACTGTGCTAGACTGCCAGTGCAAGAAAAATCACACTATCTGCAAAAACTGAGTTTTGAGAAAAAGAAGAAAACTCCTTTATTTTTTTTAATTTTCACATTACATAGTTCAAATGTAGATATGCTTACTAAATTCCAAAAATAAGATAGATTATCTTTTTATGTGTATTAATGCTAATAACCCAATTTGCAGATACAGCCATCTTTCTTGCATAGCATTATGGTAGAGCAAAGATCAAGATTTAAAAAAGTCTAACAGTTCCAATCAGGGCCTGTTTTTCCATAAGGCCCGGGCCTAGGGTCTCCAAATTTTAGGGGCTCCTAAATTTTAGTTTCTATTATGCTAAATGTTGTAAATCCCCAAAATATCAGTAAAGAGAAATTATGATACTCCACTTAGTTTTTTGTTAAATTTTGACTGAGAAATTGTCCTAACGTGATTGTTTTGATTAATGTTTTTAAGGAAGTATATAAAATTGTAGCAAAAATTTTATACTCAGGTCACATAGCACCATCATTATACTGGAAATCATACACAGCATTTTCCGTATAGGGGCTTCAAAAAATTGGTTGTGCCCCACAGTCCTTGGTTACCTAGAACAGGCCCTGGTTCCAATACTAAGCATATGAAGAGTACACAGGAAAAACCGATTGATTTTGCAGAGAAGTTTTCTTAGCAGGCCACTTTGGCAATGATAGCGAGTGATCGCCTAAACTTGTGTAAAGAAACCAGTTCCTACCACAGATATCATAGTTAAAGTAAAGAGTTGCAGACCATGTGACCTCCAATGCTAACGACGGGACATGCAAGAAGCTCCCAAAAGAGCCCCAATGAAGTCAGTGTTGTAGGTCACGTGATATTCCACGCTAATACTTCAACTTCCATCTATATGGTTCCTAGCTACCCAGATTCAGGCGATTGGCAATCGACCAAGCGAAGAAGAAAGGGAGAAACCGGTTTTATGCCGCCAAGCAGACAATTGCGGTTTCCGCCTAATAAATCAATCAGTTATTCCTGTGTATACTCTTCATATGGGATGGAGTTTTTAGAAAAAAGTTTATACTTAAATCTCTATTAACTTTATGAAAAATACAGCATGGGGTAGTTTAATAGCAAAGTTAAAAATGTAAAGGCAGAGGTGCACTAAAAACTATCTTGTATACTTGACACAGGAAATAAAAGGATGTAAAGTATTCGATTTTGTCTTAGTTAAAATAAAATAAAGATATTAGCATTTACAAAATTTTACCGAAAGAGCATAATGGGCATTTTACTGATATATATTTTAAAGTTATGCAAACAAATTAAATTCAAATCTGTGAGAATGTCAGGCTTTTAACATAAATTCAAACAAAAAATAATAAATATATGTATGCTAGTTTCAATATATTAGACATTCCAGTTCGTAAAACATAAAAATGATTATCAGCATTTAATGTACTTTTAAGAATTATCAAGTTTATAATGCAACAATCATATAACTACAGGAAGTGACTTGAAAAAAAAAAGTATTTAGTGAAGAAATTACCTTAAGGGAATTATCATATGATGTCGTGACCAAATAGTCTCCACGGTGCTCTGAAATACAAATAAATGCTTTAAATATTTTTTTTAAATAAGGGGAAAAAATATTGATAGTATTTTAGTGCATGCAAAGAAAGGGTATTTATTTATTAGTTCTTTAAATAAAACTTTATTTTTCAATAAAGCAAAGTGCAAAACTATATTTATAACTAATAAAGTAATTTATTATTCTAACGACTTATTTATTTTACATTCAAGAATTTAATTTTAAGAAAAAATTCCATTAGTTTGAAAACAACTGTTCTCAAAAGATATCCGGGACCACAATATATCCTTTCCAAGATTAATATGGAATTTTACATTGAGAGCTGACTGAACTGTCTGGTTAGGTGTTAATTAATGCTGTTTTAAACATGCAATAATATCTGGTATAACTTAAACTTATAGTAGAATAACTTGACAGTGTTATTTGCAGTATTTTTATGATAAATTTTTTAAAAAATCGTAAAAATAAATTGCACTTTTTGAAATGCCCTGTCCATTCTGATCAGTAGTGTATTGAGAAGAAACCGGAGAATACTTACTTTCAAAAAGTACCCTGGACACTAAATTTGTATGCGTCGATATAGTATATTCACATTTCTGTCTTCTCAAGTCCCATACTTTAACAGTGTTGTCAGCACTTCCAGTAGCAACTTGATAGCTAAGAAAGATTTGCAAAAAGAGTAAATGAATATTTTTTGTTTTCTTTTCTAACTGCCAGGCATCAAGAGTACTTATGGGCTCATTTAAATAAAATGGTGAAAAGGTTCTTTTTTGACAAAGCTATAATAGGATTTGGATGGTTTTTAGTGAGAACTAAAAAAAAAGTTCAGACAAAATCCAGATAAGGAAATACAAATATTTGTGGAACACCTAAATTCGATAGAATTAACTTATTAATTATTAACTATATTGACAATCTTTAATGTGTACTGGATAAATAATATTTACAATAATAATGAACCCAAAGAGTTACTTGGAAAACAAAAGGGTGATCTACCATAAAGCTCGGGGATAAAGCCTTAATTTTAGTCTTAATTTGTTATTAACTAATGTCTTATTCATTATAATTGATTATTTTGGTCACACATACGGGGTTCTTGTTTACCCCCTTGTGACTAATTTTTCTTTTCTGGTAATGTTTGCTCTAAATTAATAAAGTGTTTTTTTAAAGGTCCCCTCAATTTTAGTTTTTATTAAGTTAAGTGCTGTACAACCCCAAAATTCCAGATAAGTTTAAAATTTGATAAGACCACACTTACCTAATGTGATTGGTCTGATCGACGTTATAAGGAAGCCCATAAAATGGTAGCAAAAATATTTCTCTATTGGGCTGCAGCATTGGCGGTCAAGGCTTGGAAACTCAGCATATTCCCCAGAACTGAGAATCACTTTTTTAGGCACAATTTGACTCTCGCTACCAATTGGGCTAATTTTGACGCTCAGATTGCAGTGACACTGAGCTCTCTGAAGATGTTAAAGTATGCCGAGATTTAATAATGCTGAGATATCCCAAGTCAAATGGACCTTCCAGGGACCTTTTACATGTCACTTAATTATATGACATGGGCGCCCAAGACATTCAAGTCCAGAAAATACAACGACTCAGCCAGGGATCGAACCCTGGGCTTATGAGGCGGACACGTTTAATCTCTCAGCCACTGAGCCGCTGTGAAAATATGATATATCCTCCCACTAGTACCATCATTAAAAACAAACATACGTAACAATTTTTGTAATGGGACCACCAAAATGTGATGTGCCTACAGTCTGAGTTTTTCTAGATCAGTCACTGGTTGAATTAAAAAGCTAAACCAGTTGAGGTAGTGCGTATTAATAGGCTTTTGCTCCAGTTGAGGATTCTGCAGCCTACACTCTTAAAACAAACGAGCGAATTTAACTCAATCAGAGTAATTTTCACCGCTCCAGTCTTGAAAATGCACTTCTTCGAAAGGAGTGGATCCTTTGTGTGTTAAACCTCCAACAGGATCACTCCAAACGAGTGATGTTAATTCAGTCTGAGTTAATATTCACTCCTTTCCAGTGTCGAAAATGCACTTCTCCAACTGGAGTGGATTTCACTCTTTTGATTTAAGAGTGTAGTTTCAGCAAATGAAAGGGCCTTACCCATTGGGTGAGAAACAAACTGTGAGAACAGAGTTTTGATGCCCCGCCAAAAACATGATGCATCTCCCAGTTCGCAAATCCCAAAGTCGTCCAAATGAGTCCATGCCCCTGAAATTGAAAATAGAAATTAACACGTTTAAAAGGGATTTAACTCAGCAGGATAGGTAAACAAAAAATTGAAATGTAAGCATAGAATCACAGAAAATAAAAAAAACTCAGCAAACTCAGCAAAACTCAAAACCCAGCAAAATGCTAGTTATTAATTGAATTAATAACTAGCAACTTGCATTAACACTTTAAAGATCGGCATTGACTAATTCATAGAGTAAGAATCTTCTAGACCAGCAACTTAATCGAATGCCCTAGCTCTCCAAAATGGTGATTTGTTGAAAACTGATTTGTTGATTGGCATAATTGTACTTACCTATTGTAGCGCCAATGTTTCATCGGAATGTACTATAATATTATGTCAGTTTATGACTCATAATTGTAATTTTCGATTTTGCCACTATCTAAATACAACGCTAATTATTTACTTGCGTTGTCGTAAAAATAGATCCCTTTCTACACTTGACCAAGGTTCTAAACTACAAGGCATAACGGCTCTGTTAAAGCTCCTAAAGATGGCTAAAAATAGGCAGCCAGAAACCATTACATTAGTTCTCTTAGACAAAACGGGGGTGCTAGTTGATATGCTAATTTCAATATAGAAATTCTCCAGTGAAAATCCAATGAGAGTTTCAAACTTAAAGAGTTCTTAGTGTACGGATTAGTCGATGCCGGTCTTTAAAGTGTTAATATAAACATTTTTTAATGTATATGTGGTTGTGCAGCCAAAGCTAAGCACTTTATCTCAAATTTCCTACTACTAATACCGGAAATGAACATTTAGTATCAATGTGGTAAGCAACATAACATCTCAACACTATGGAAGAATGCATTCATTCGGTAGAACTGTTTTGATAAATTCATTTGTTTCAGAATATAAAATTGTGTTGGCTTTGACTTGGAGACATACTTCAGCAATTAACTAGTCTCTAACATACATACAAATAAAAAGAGCATTGCAGTTAATAAAAAAGATCTCTGAAATGAGTATAAAAATCTTTGTCCAATTTTATGGTGTTAGTATTGATTTTAGTGGAACCAACAACCGTTTTATACACACAAGTTTTGAGATACCAAGATTTCCAGTATTTTTATAATTAAATTTAAATACATTGTTAAAAACAAATTAAACATCAAATATTTGTCCTTTCTTTTTAAATAGTCTAAACACATTTTACCCAGTAACTAAAAGCGACCCATCACACTGGAAACTGGCATCATAGACCGGTTTACTATGACCTTCTTGATGTAGAATCTCTTCATTAACTTCCAAATCCCACAATCTCCAAGAATTGTCGAATCTAAAAAAAAAAAGGTGTTTGGATGTATTTAATTAATAGTTCAAACAAATGTATAAAAAATTAGCAAGATTGTTTTTGAAAAATTAAGTGATGAAAGGCAAGACTTTTTATTGCTAAAATGAAAATGTATTTTTGAAAAAAGCAATTAAGATAATATAACACACAGGTATTAAAATATTGTAAACACATTTAACCCTCTAATGCATACTGTTACCGTTTCTTTGGTAACAAGTTACATAATCCACTTTGTTCTATTAAAGTAGACATCCCTCTTGACAAATTTGTGTTTTTTTCATCTATTACATTCCATTTTGAAGCTTTAGTTAATAATAACCCTCATAATAATAACCCTCATAAATGACAGTAGTAAAAGTGTATTAAAAATTAAAAAGTGAAGTTTCTAGCTGTTGTGAATTTACGTGTTTGGCAGTATTCAAAGTAATATTAGTACTAAATACAAATAAATTGCTTTGAAAAAAATATTATAGTTCAAGAGGGTTATTTTAAACTATATTTAGTAGTTTTCTAATCATTCTTATCAAAATCGGTAGTTTGTAGTTGGTTTTACATGTGTTACCGTTTGGTAACATCATGCATTAAGCACAACTTTTGTTTGCTTATGTGTGTGTATCTCTGTAAAGGATTCACAAGAGTTTAGGGTTCAAAATGTTTGGTATCACTTTGTTTTAAGAGTAAAAATAACTGTTTTATGTCGTATCATTCTGCCATTTAAAAAAATGATTACAAAATTTTTTTTTGTATATTTTTATTCATAAATACCTACTATTTGTACATTAATTTTGTTTCAAAAGTAACTACTATTAATCATTACTTTTATAACTAATTTTTCTTGTTTAACAAAATCTAATTGTACTAAATATTAATACTCTTTTTTGTTTGTTATACACGTTTTCATTAAAGATTTTATACCTAAAACTATGTGTCTGTGTGCCTCTGCAACTTCTTATATAATAAAAATAAAGCTTATTGATAATTTTATTAAGTATAATTTATTAGAAACATAAAAAAAGTTCATTAGCTTAAGTAAAAAAGGTAATTTGAATAAAAATAAACATTAGTACCCTAACTTTAAGCATCTATACAGTGCTTAATGCAGGGATGTGATTGACCAAAAGTCAAAAAAGAGGAAATGAGAAAAAGTGTAAAAAAAATATGCGCGAAGAAAAAAAATGATCAACGTTTGAATTGAAGGTGCAATATACAGAAAAAAGTATCAAATCACAGCTCAATTGGCTTTAATATTCACTTAAATATATTTGTAAAAGATAAATGGGAACTTAACAATGAAAAAAAAAATGGTAATGTATAGGAAAAGAACAGCATTTTATTGCAGCTTAAAATGTGCACTTTACTAGGTTGAGATTGCTTTAGAAAACATTTGCTTTATATGTTCATTTGATTCAAGTAGATTGTTTTTAAAATTCTTTCTTTGGATCCAACCAATTTACGTTTTATCGATTGTTTAGGACCAGTGGCGTGCTCACGCATCAGACATGGTACAAGCTGAAGAAAAAAAAAAGCTGTAACTTTTTTTTCTTATACAAATTATGATAGCAAAAATATTTCAATTTGTGAACGATAGATTTTTATAATAAAAAAACAAATAGTTAACTTTTATAACCAAAATAAGATATTAACAACAAGATAGTTGGCTTAACTATATTAAACTTACTACATATAATAGGCAGAAATAAAATTTATTCTGAATGTTGACTTCAGTTTGCTAAAAATTAAAATAAAACATTTTTTGTGAAATATAAATTTTTTGGATTAAATAATGTTCTTCACACATCTGCAGCTGAAATCTGGAAAAATTGTGAAACTAAGTCGATCCAACTATCCCGAAACTCCGGCGATCGTAAAAATCGCGAAACTCCGGCGAACGTAAAATCGCGAAACTCCGGCGAACGTAAAAACGCGAAACTCCGGCGATCGTAAAAACGCGAAACTCCGGCGATCGTTACATCACGAATTTCCGTCGATGCTATTATCCTGAAACTCGGCCGATCGCAACAATACGAAACTCCGGCGATCGTAACATCGGGAAAGAGGAAATTTTAAGAAGAAAAATCCTGAAAATCCAAAAAAGCGGAAATTCGCGGATCCGCGGAAGAATCACATCCCTGTTAATGCATAGTGTTACCGTTTAGTAACAATTTTAAAAAATGAAATTATTTAAATTCTGAAGCATTTAATTTTTCTTCCATATTTTGCCCGTAATGTATGAGCATAAGAGATACAATATATTTTTTCGGGACGAAACAAAAACTTCATGCATTAGAGGGTTAAAGAAATCATACTTATTTGAATTTTTTTTTGTTTTCACTATTTAAATGTTTTCTTTTATACTTCAAATGATGCAAAAAAATGCCAAATTTCATTTCCAGGGTAGTAAAAAATAAACTACGAATAGCACAGAGTTAAAACTTATTCTATGTCATTTAATAACGAATTAATTATGAGTTAGAATACATATTTTACACAACATTTAATTTTCAATCTTATTTATAAGATTACTCCTTTTTAACATCATAATCCCTTGAATGTGGCATAACAGGGTTACATTCTACTACAGCATTCAAATATTTTTTTTACATCCAATAAACAATTTAAGATCACAATCAGTTGAACTTGAGCAACATTTGATCTAAAGTACTTACACACAGGTAACTAGAAAGCGACCTGATGGGTGAAATATAAGGCGAGACACACGGTGGGGTGCATGACCTTCCAAATCGGCAATAGGCTCATCACTGCAAACAAGCAACATTTTAATATACAATATTTGCTAAATAACACTCTGAATGTTAAGAAATATCAATAGAAGTTGTTTTCCTATGGTAGAAATATTATAGAAAAATATGTAGTTTTAAATCATATATTTAAACTTAATACATTTTTATGAAATGTTCAAACTGATAGATTGAATGCAACAAGAAAAAAAAAACATAAGCAATTAATTAAAAAAATAATAATACAATGACAGACAAAATAATACAGACAACTAAAAAATTTAATGTAATTTTTCAAATAAAAAAAAAACGGAAACTAAATAGAGAGATACAACAAGCAATACAATTATCATTTTAATACCTTTTCAAGTCCCACAATTTAACAGTTCCGTCCGTTGAACATGAAGCCATGTTGACACTGGTTTCAGATTGTGTTAGAGTTGCTTGGGGATGAAATGTAATGGCACCAACATTGCAATCATGACCTAGAAATTAATTCATCAATTGAATCAGTTTTGATACATTTACTACTTTTAGCAAATATTATTTTAAAATGCATAGGAAGAAGTTTAAACACAAAAGACCATAACAACTTTAAAGCTCTTAGATTAATGGGAAGAATGCGAAACTTAAGTTTATTCCTAAAAATGCAATAGTTGAAATTCATGAATTTTTACACTGCATTCTGAAGTCAAATATCAATGGAGTTTTTGTTAAATCATTAATATTAGACTTAAATGTGTATTGATACTTTAAACCATCAACACTAATATATTTTTTTGCACATTAAAAAAATTTGGTTGTACGATAATTTAAAAAAAAAAAAAAATGTGCAGAAAGGTAAATGAAAACAGAGTTTTATAAATACCCCTTAAAGTTCTGATTAATTCACAATCTGGAACTGACCAGAGTTTACAAAGGCCACTCCTAGAAAAAAAATTTATTTCATTAAAAAACAAACAAAAATGTTGTAAAATTTTATTATTTTCATTAATTGAAACTTTTTATTTCAAATGCAGCTAGCGAAAATGAACAAAATTCTTTCGCCAGAGGTGGATACACAGAACAAGAAAGATAGAACATATGTACATGTATACAAAAGGACTCCTGGATCTAATTGAAACTAATACAGTAGAATTGCCCCTTTCCACATATCTATACTAGGATATTTTAAGTATTCGAACGTAAGAATTAAACTTGTGTTAATAGCCAGTATGTCAAATTTAATAAAGCAGAATGCATGTTTACATACAGTAATTTTTAAAAAGAATTGTGCGATAGGTGGAAAACAATATCAAATCTTTATTCTTATGGCAAGGAAACACAAAACTTTAAGATTTTATTGGGGACAAAAGCATGTGTTTTTTATATGCTACTGTTCTATGCACAGTTCAATTTTACAACGATAAATGTATAGAATAACAGAAAGGTCTATTTGAAAAACTCACAATCTCCAATGTAATATAACCAAAACATAGGTTAGGGCGCAGTCCATTCACTTTTGAAGATTGTAAATTCAATAGAACAAAGTCACCAAAGAAAGGTTAGGTTTAAATTATCGTCGCACTAGAGCTACACAAGGGCTATTGGCGATGGGTGTCGTATTTTAGAACCAAAGTCAAGTGACAAGCCAACACCTGAATAGGCACCCAACGCAACCGTTAAGGGCAACATCGTACGCAGCGTTAGGACTTTGAAGGATATTTAATGTGCACTCCTTTACACGGGGTAATATTCGTCGGACATTTTTGGCTGAACAGGCAGTTTATAGGTCAGCAGTTTTTTTTGGCAAAGCCCAGACCCGAACCTGGGGACCCTTTCGCATGCTAGGTGAGTGCCTAACCGACTGGGCTCCCCAGCCCTACCAAAGAAAGGATACCTACACCTTAGTATACAGGGGTAGTCAAAATGAATAGGACAATAAGTAGGTAGGTACAAGTAGTTTGGTTACAATAAACATACATTCGTCTAAAAATAGTTTTCTTATTGTCCTATTCATTTTGACTAACCCTGTACTTTGGAGAACATGAGTTACGCAACTAGACCTTTCAAATAATGATTACCAGGATGCAGTTGCAAGCATTTTGGAGTCGGGGCTGAACTGGCAAAAGGACAGTGGTCTAGTGTCCCCTACTTGACTGCAGTTGATATTTAAAGACTAAAAAGAAAAGAAAACATTTGTAAAGAAAATATTTTGTTGAAACCAGTTTGTTAAATTTCTCAGATACTTGCAACTATCGATTGAAAAGATTTACAAATAATAAATAAGCCAGTTTAAAACAAAATTATTGAAAGATCACTCAATCCCTACGATATGTATAACAACATAAGCACAATACTAGTATTTGGAAAAATGATATTCAGCCATCTTATAAATCTTCTTGGATCTGACACCATTCAAATGGATATTTAAATTTATGTTCCTGAAACTACAAAATTTTAATTTTAAATTTTATTAAAATTTTATTTTTAATTTAAAATTAATACGTGTGAGTTTAAAATTTAACCTTAAAGCACTGAAATGTTTCAATAGAAGATCAGAAAATTATATTCGGTCTTTAGTAAAAGAGACAGGTTGTTTCTTTCTATAAAAATGAAGTTGTACAAGACATGAGTCATGATTTTATTTTTCTTGGAAAAGTTTTCCTTATATTGCATTTTTAAGACATTACAAAAAAAAACTGATACAACTTGATTTGGCATTCATGACACAATTTTTATTTTTAGGGCTAAGGTGTAACATTTCATGAACATTTCATTGACATGCATTTCAGCGAATATTTTTTTATACAAAATTACTCTTGCAAAACACTTTATTAATATGTATCTGTTTGAAATCTATGTTTATATGAAGAATGTATGAGTAGGATTTTGCTAGGTTGGGTGCCAAGTTTTTGAAGAAGTTTAATTGAAAAACATACATTTAATAAATATAGTTACTTCATTTATTCATTATAAAAATTTTAGTTTACAAATTAAGTTAAGCTAAAACTCGTATGCAAAGTTGCACATTTAAGATATAGGGTAGACTAACCAGTGAATGAATGTTTAAAGCTCTGCATTCGCCAGTGAATGAACACCAGAATATAATGACCAGGACAACCAACCATAGGTCAGATAGCTTCCTACTACATGGGAGGAAGTCAGTGTTGCCAATCTATCTAGTGCAATGATTTTCAATCCTTATTTTTTAATTATACTTACCAAATATTCATTCACTGGGGCCTGTTCACTCACTGGTCAGTCTACCCTAAGATGTTAAAAAAAATGGGTTTTAAGATAATTGTTTTAATGAACTAAGATAGTTACTCTAAGTTTCTTGTACTGTTCTTGCTTCTTTGCATTTTTTAAAGAATCCGGTTCCTCGTTTTCTTTTTTTGCTTGTGCTAGTCTTTCTTTTGCTCTAAAAATATAAAAGTACATAAATAATATACCAATAAGTAAAAGAAAAATGAATTAAATAATGTATAAATACAGTGCAATAAAATAACATAGTCTAGAATACAAACCTGGGCAAAGAATAGCTTGCTAACCACTTTCTAGCTTTCAAAAGATTTTCAGTCCCCTCGTGATACCAAGTGGTCTCAGTCTTAAATATTAAAAAGAGGGATAAGTTTAGAATTGTGCTAAAATAGGAGCAAACACTACATGTCATGCATAAGTATTTATTATATTAGTATATTTTATAATTAAAAAAGTTTGACAATAATATTTTTACATCAAACTTACGCTTTCCAAAACATTAAATAAAATGTTTATTTAAAAAAAATCAGTTCCTTTCAGTTAAAACTTTTAGCATTATTTACTTTTAAAATTGTTTTCTATTTAAAATTTTCTGACAACTTAAAATGATTTTTTTTTAAACTCTACTTCAAATAGATGTTGATTTTAGAAAATTACAAATTCAAATTTTGCCTGGTAAGCAAAAAACAATACCTTTAGAGTTTAGACTGATATATTAAAGATAATTTTAAAAGATCATACCAATTTCTCTTTTATTTCTTCTTTCTCCTCTTCTTCTTGCTTCTTTTTGATAGCATCTTCTCCTAGCCTTGCAAGAATCTGCCTCAATCTTTCTCTGCGTTCAGCAGGACCTTCTCCGAACATGCCTAAAAGGGGAAAATAAATAAAAATTGTAATGAATACTTTTATTTGTGATTTGTAATAGATAATCAAACAAAAACTTGTAACATAAAACTTACAGATAGGTTCACTAATCTGACGCAAATGTGCCTTTACTTCTGAATCGTCTGTCGAGACATTGATTTGACGTGCCTGTAAAAAAAATTATTTAAACAGTCAATATATGAAAGACTACATAAACAAAGTCGTCTAAAAAAACTAAATACATGTAAAATAAGTCGACAAAGAAACATAGAGAGAATTAAGTCTCTTATTGAATTAGTTACGCATCGAGAGATGATAGAGTTATCCTATGAAGTTGACGAGAGAGTGTTAGAGTGCACACAAAAATGGTGAGTAATGTCCAGTGTTCCCCCACTGACCAATCAGAAGTTAAGATTTTGTTATAAGAAAGGTTTTTAAAGGTCAACGTGTAAGCGGATGACTCGGGAAAGTTTTGTGGAAACAATTGATTAAGGCGACTGTTTGTCAACGACAGGGTGCGGTTGGGATGTTAAAATATTAAGTGCTATTAAGGATATGCGAAAAAGGTAATTTAAGTTATATTGGTTTAATTGGGGTTAAAAAAATAAGATTTTGAGGGGTTAAGTTATAATATGTCATAACATGTACACTAACCTTTTTTCTCCTTTCAAATTCTTCTAAAAGCATTTGCTTCTCTTTATTAATTTCTTCTTCTAGATCCATATATTCTATTAAAGCATAAAAAACATAACTTAGTTGCCATGATATACTTTAATGAGGTATTACTAAACATTATATTGATTGCAAAATTCGACAGAAATTAGAACAACCAAAGATAAGTTACGTTGAATATTAAAGGAAGGAATTTTTTGGGTCCTTTTTTAACCCATGGCACAATGGAACTGAAAACAATGCCATGCTCATAGCATTAAATAAGTCCCAACGTCCCCTACAAAAAGGACTTATTTGGTTCATGGGGCTGAAACCCATTTAAGTAATGCTACAAACAACTTTTTAGGAGATGGCTTTTAACCGGTCTCTTAATATTAAATATCCTATGACAACTGAAAAAAAAAAGCTGTTATTGGGCTGAATACTTGAGGAGTCCAGTCATATTCCAGTCTGCTTGGTGGACATGGGCAACAGAAAATCGGTTACTCTTTGTTTTTTTCTCACTGTACAACGTGGGGCACTTGCATGAATCAAGGTTGCTTTGAGAGAAGAACCAAGTGAAAAACTGGTTTCTTTCTACCGGTTTAAGCACTAACTCACTATCGTCATCAAAGGGCCTGATGCAGAAAGATTCCTATGCAATGTAAGATTTTTTCCCCTGTACTCTGTCGGGTAGGCAGTAGATCGGACCAATAATAAAGAGTAGCATATTGGTAAAGCAGACATTACTTATTAGAAGTTTTAGAACATCTTAATTAAGTTAAGAGCAGCACATTTTTGTGTCTACACAAGCACAGCATTTAAAAGAAATATACAATTTCATTACAGGGGCCTTACAACACACACAAGAGGGCACTACCGTCTTGTAGGACGGGCCCCCACCCTGGCTTTCCAGGCAAAATTTAAAAAATTTCCCTGATTAGCGGCAATGAACTATATTAGCATGCTGGTTTCCTCCTGGGTACTAGTAAAACCACTTTCTAGTATATTTACCATTAAAAAAAGATTTTTTAAAAAAGAAATTTAATTAATGAATATGCAATGAGCTTTTAAAAACAAATCTATAAAAAACACAAACGTTAAAGCCCATAAAAATTTTTAGTTATGATAACACTTATTAGGATTATCAAGCTATGATATAAAAATAAAGTATTATTGGGTGATCGACGTCATCGGTGGATTTAAAAAAAATTACTAGCAGCAAAATAAGTTCAATGAGGAAGCATTGTTGGATTGCACTAGAAGTTATTTGGCCAATATTTGAAGACATCTTAATGCAATTAAAATCTTAATTAATCTTCAAATTTTAATTAGATTTCTCATATCTTAAATTATCTTAATTATCATTTAAACTTGTTTTTTACTGAAATTTAAGTTTAGTTTTAATTGATATGGGCCGAGAATGGTGAAGTTGAATATCGTTGCACTAGAGCTTGGGGAAGGGCAAGGCAGTTAAAACGAAGGAATAATAAGCAGTAACTCAACCACTTAAGTGAAAGCCTTTTCAGGATTAAACTTTTTTTTCCTTTCTTTTACCGGTTAAAATGGCATTTTTGGACATTTTCTCTGATTTTTTTAAAAAAATCACCATTTTCCCTGACTTTTCCAGATTGATTAAATTCCCTGACTTTCCCATGATTTCCCGGTCTTGTCGCCACCCTGTTACACCAATATACTACTTACCATCCCCAGTATTGATGTTCCCAGCAGCCATGGTCTCTTTCTCCGGACCAGTATCCTCTTCCCCCCCACTGCTGGAGCTGTCCTTAGATCCATCATCATCGCTGTCCTCATCTTTGATCTTCTGCTGCTCTTGCTCTGCCAACTTCAGCCTCTCCTGCTCTTCCAAGCTGCCAAAGTGGATGAGCTTTTGGCGCTTGACGTAGCTGATCTCTTCATCGTCGGACATGGTACCTGTAAGTAAGATGGTTAGGTTAGGTTTGAATTATCGTCGCGCTAGAGCTACACGAGGGCTATTGGCGACGGGCGTCGTATTTTAGAACCACAGTCAAGTGACGCGCCAACACCTGAAAAGGCACCCAACGCAACCGTTAAGGGCGACATCGTACGCAGCGTTAGGACTTTGAAGGATATTTAACGTGCACTCCCTTGCACAGGGTATTATTCGTCGGACATTTTTGGCTGCACGGGCCGATTATAGGTAGGCAACTATTTTGGCGATGCCCGGACCCGAACCTGGGACCTTCCACATGCTAAGCGAGTGCTTAACCGACTGGGCTCTTCCAAGCTGCCAAAGTGGATGAGCTTTTGGCGCTTGACGTAGCTGATCTCTTCGTGGTCAGACATGGTACCTGAAGGTAAGATGGTTAGGTTAGGTTTGAATTATCGTCGCACTACAGCTACACGAGGGCTATTGGCGACGGGCGTCGTATTTTAGAACCACAGTCAAGTGACGAGCCAACACCTGAAAAGGCACCCAACGCAACCGTTAAGGGGGAATGGGCGTGCAGGACCGGGGGTCTCCAAACTCAAGTGTCTCAATGTTAATCCGATGGGAAAAAATATTTTTTGCTGCCACATTTCTCCGGCTGTATTGAATATTTTTACAAGCGGATTTTTTATGAGATAAATGTAGCTGACTTACAGGTCTCTATCTTCCAACTTTTTGAAATTAGTACGAATATATTTTTTAATATTCAATAAATTATTTTACACAAAATATTCGAAGCAATTTCAAAAAGTGGGAAGATAGAGACCTGTAAGTCAGCTACATTTATCACATAAAAAAACCGCTTGTAAAAATATTCAATGCAGCCGGAGAAATGTGGCAGCGAAAATAATTTTTTCCCATTGGGTTAACATTGAGGCACTTGAGTTTGGAGACCCCCGGTCCTGCACGCCCATTCCCCCTTAAGGGCGACATTGTACGCAGCGTTAGGACTTTGAAGGACATTTAACGTGCACTCCCTTGCACGGGGTATTATTCGTCGGACATTTTTGGCTGCACGGGCCGTTTATAGGTAGGCAGCTATTCTGGCGATGCCCGGACCCGAACCTGGGACCTTCCGCATGCTAAGCGAGTGCTTAACTGACTGGGCTCCCCAGCCCTGTAGGTAAGATGGATATGTATTACAGTGAAACCTCTAAGAGCGACCATTCTCCCGTTACCTAATAAATCGGTCGTAAATGGAGGTTGGTCACTCCCAGAGCACAAAAAGTTAATTAGTTAGAAAGTTGAAATATCCTTTTACAATGTATTATCCATTAAAAAATTACAAAAATCTATTTATCGTTATGCTTATTTATTAATTTGCAAATAATGTACACTAAACTATACTAAGTTACTTTTGAACAAAAGTGTAGTATGTAAAAAAAATACTTTACTAACTTATTTTAACAACTAGTGTGAACTTATTAAACCTTTTTAGAGTAAGAAGAAATTTCTGACTGTTTCACTTTTTTTCGATTTTTCCTAAATTACTAATTTTTCTAATTTATTTTTTAAATCAGAAAAAGACGTGTTGTAAAAAGATATTTTTTCATGAAATTGGATTTGAAAATGGTCAGGAACGGTTTATGGAGGGAAATCTGGTCTCTCCCAGAGGGGGTTTTAACATTGAACACATAGGGGGAAATCGGTGCCTTGAAAAATTGGTCATAAGTAGAGGTGGTCGTTTAATGGAGGTGGTCGGTCTTGGAGTTTTTACTGTGGTATAATTGAATGAAGAGATTAGTGGAAGAACGTGCTAAGTGATAGAAAGGTGAAAACGAGAAAAGTGAGTTTTATAGTTTTTAGTTTGCACTCAGATCTGCTGAAAATTGCGATTTTAAAAATTATTACTTTTTTTGACAGAATCCTTAGAAACGACCTCAAAAGTTAATAGTGAAATTAAAAAAAAATTAGTAGTAAGCGTGTGAAGAAGTAGTCGTTCTCCTTCTTTAGATTAGTCAGCATGAAAGGATTACACAAAGAGTATAATTTGACAAAAATAATTTAACTCCTCGAAAAGTTGTGAAATTTGACATTAGGACCTGGCTTATTGCTACATCTATGGGTTCACCTTTACTGTACGGTAGCCATTGGCGCGATTTTCCGATTTGGCGATAAATAGTTTTTGGTGGCAACCTGTCTGACCTGACCGAAACGCATAATGGTTAGATAGGGTTGCCGGAAAACGTCATCGTTGTGAAGAGAGCATGACGTCAAAAGTCGCCAGAATACGGACTTCTGGAGCGATTTCGGAAAGTTCGCCAATGGTTACCGTACAGTAAATTTCTACCCATCTATGATATATGGAGAGCTTGAAAATTTCCCACGAACTTGCTATACATATAGAGTTGCATGAAGTGGAATATTTTTACCACATTTTCACTGCTTAGCAACACAACACAGATTAAGAACGGACATTAGGTCATAGCTGTTCCGATAGAAATGTAATTATTTTTAAATAATTTGCTAAGTGTAAAAGGGGTCATGGTCAAGATAATTCTATAGGAGGACAGTAATGACACAATGATAGTGTCTTTATTTGGCGATTTGAGTTGCCAAGCAACAAAAATGCTTATTTGTGGTAAAAACTTTACCCTGAATTCATGTTTCATATTACTTGATAGGTATAGCAACCTTATATTACATTTAAAAAAAAAACACCAATCTACAGACCAGCTAGTACCTTAATTAAATTTGTCGATTGGATAACAGCTTAAATTAAGCTCTGCTTTTGGTATTACTATAAATATACACAAGTGAATCTAGTATATATTGTTTTTGTGGCTATTTAGTTTAGATCTTTACTTTTTGAGTTAAGGAATTTTCCCCATTATGTAATCATGTTTTAAATCTGTCTTTTATTATGTCTACAAATTGTTACTATTTTGTGTTGTCAATTCGGCACATACAGAAAGAAAAACTAAGTGTAAGATATGTTTAAGATCTTTTGAGATACAATAAGAATGAGTTAAAAAACTTATTTTTTGCTAAATACCTGGTAAAATGTTATATTCTTAGTGTGAAATAAATTATACAGCGCTATAAAATCCAAAAATCTTCAGAAAATCAGAAGACAGAAGTTTGTTTACCTACACGACAAGCGGCTTTTTTCGTATATACGTTTTACAGTTACAATAGATTTATAGAAAGTTCTCAAAAATTTTGCAATGAAATAGTTAGATTATTGCATATAAATATAAGACACTGTTTTCTGATAAAATTAGTTCTAAAACAATTATGAATGAGGTTTTGTAGCTAAAACTCAGAGAGCAAAAAAGTTTTTAATAAATATTTAAATTCATTAATACTATTATCTTTTCGGTGGCAACAAGGAGCGTGAATGAATCATGCGCTTGCGCAATTTTTCCAGAGACATAACATAGAGTGGACTGCGCATTGGCAAACCTAAAGTGTCCTAATCATCTAACTTACACAGTCACATGACTGTGTCGCATTTGGCTCGCATGTATGGCGAGTTTACCATTTGGCGAGTTTTTCCACAAAGACCTGAACACATGAGGCAGACAATCTAATAGTATGATAAAGTAGCTCGGAAAGGAACAAAGATGGATCACTATTTAAATTCATTCGCTGTTCAATTTAACAATTGTTCGACTTTTTAAATTTTTCAATAACTCAAAAACTACGATACCAAAAACAAGTTTATTTTTTTGGCCAAAATGTTAAAAAAAATCGTCTGCAAAAACATTAAAAATACACCAAGCGGCTGTGATTGGTTGAAACCCACGTGACTTGGATATTGATGGTAGTCTCCACTTCGGTTTGCTAGCTGATATTCAGGTCTGGCGACAATTTGGAATAGCTCGTAAAGAAACGGTAGCGTTAAGTTGCCATATGTAGCAACCTTTCCCCTCTTGGCGATTTGTGATGTTTAGGACATAATGCTAATCTGCAAGGGATGGCGGTTTTTTAGAAAAAACCGGTTTTCCATTTTCCATCGGTTTTTCCCTAAAAAACCGGTTTTCGGTTCCGAAGTGCCTCATACAAAAAAACCGGTTTTCAGTCAAAAACGGGACCACCGGTTTTTTGAAAACCGGTTTTGGTTTTCCACCCCTAAGCTGCTTTACTATGAATGCGCAGTCCACTCTATGTTATGTCTCTGAATTTTTCCCTTTATTTTGCGTAATGCTTAGCGGTTTTATTTGAATTAACTTCTAATTAAAACTGCTTTTCAACTGTTATTATATTGGTGACATTTTAAGAAATGGCCGACACATTGGTTTCTCAAGCTATTGGTAAAGTACGTAAATGATGTTCATTCAAATTGTTACGATACTTCGCTAGTTGATGTTTACATTCAATGTTACGCCGAGACACATATGGTTTTTATGCTTTTCCTAAAGTAGTGCTACTCTTTATTATTTTTTTGTGAAATTGAGTTACTCCAGTTGTTCATAACGATCTATAAAAAGCCATATTAGCGTCTTGATAACTGAAATTGTATAATAACACGATTGAATGATAATCATGAATCGTCTTGATAACCGTCTGTTATTTATAATGCAAAGGAGATTTCTTGCTGAAATGTTAAACAAATGCGGGAACTTCATATTTTGCTAATTACTTGATTTTATCCCTTTTTGACAATTTTTTTTTGTAGCATAACTGGGCAATTCTTCCATAATTTTTAATTTTATGTCCCATGTGACATAACTTTTAAAAAAAGTAGTATTTCTTCACCATTTTTTCTTATTATACTAAGAGACCGGTCCTTATGTAATTGGTAAACAGAATTTTAAATCAAAGAAACTCCAAAAAAATTTTAGAACACAAAGCAATGCAGAAAAGTCCTTATTGTTGTGTGCCCCGAATGTCAAATTTTTAGTTTAGGGCCCAAGCTAACACATTTTCGAGCAAAAAATTACATTCATTTGGATTTTAAATTGAACTAATACTGTAGCTTAACGAATTCCTTCCATTCAATTTTGGCTTTTAATATTTATAATGTGTTTTTCTTGTCTCCTAACTTTGTCCCTGGGTTTTGGTACATTCACTGACTTCATTCCTAAAGTGGTGAAGAGAGGTACTGGATTGAGTTACAGTGATTCTTCAACCATGAAAACTGTAGAGCAGGAAGTTCGCATTCAGTTAGTAGCCATATATTTTTGCTACAATTCACCAATAAGCCAAAAATTAAAAAAAAAACTCAGTAAAATTGGCTGGGAGGCTTTATTGCTTCCCTTACAGTCTCCCAGGTTTGAAGTTAATTTTTGCTTGACAGTTTATTTTTTTTCTATAAATATGTTTAAGTAGAGTACAATAAGTAAAAAGGTAGAAATTTACTGTACGGTAACTATGTAAATCGCGCCAAAAGTCCGTATTCTGGCGACTTTTGACATCATGCTCTCTTTGCAACGATGACGTTTTCCGGCAAACCTTTCTGACCGTTATGGGTTTCGGTCAAAGTCAGACAGGTTGCCACAAAAAACTATTTATCGCCAAATCTGAAAATTGTTACCGTACATTGCCAAATCTGAAAATTGTAGTTACCGTACAGTAAAGGTGATCCAAGTAAAAAAATCCGTTTTTATTAAACTGGAGTTTTCAACACGAAAAAGACTGGAAAACAGCATGAATGTCCCTAACTTCCGGTCCTCGTAATGATATGGTGATGGCAAAACTGAAAACAATTTTAAGACTAACCGGTATTTTGTGATTTCGGTTTCATTAAAAAAGTTATTTTCGTGAGGACGGTTTAGACCGGTTTCATTAGCATTTTTTTTTTTTTAAACTGCCATCCCTTATTATTTTTTGTTTTTTACAAACAAGCTTTGTTGAACTTTTTCTCGTCATTCTAGAACCCTTATAAACCTTGAGACAAACATTGAGTTTGAAAATATAAATTTTTCAAGTTTTTTATACCTGATATTAAAAATTATGGTAGAACTGTCCATCTATTTTTGCTTGTAAATAGGTGGTCCTTTAATGTGTGGGACGCAGTATTGATGGTTAGTTTAATTTTTTTTCAGTTTTCAAAGAAGACTTCTAGCACCAAAACCAGGAAGGCGCTTCAAGAATTGCAAGTTTCTGCCACTGACAGTGCTATTCTAGTGGCATCACCGGGAATGCTGCGGCAGAAAGAAAAAGTATAGATTTAAACGTGTTTTTACTCTTGAAATCGGATCATCAATTAAAAAAGAAACACATGCATTAAAATCACATTACTTCAAATTTTTGTAAATTGCATAAACTTTTTTAATAAGTTGACTTTTTTGTAATTTTTAATACAGTTACAATTCATGCATATTAAGATCCTTGACTCCTTGCTATAGATAGTCATTTAAGTTATAGTTTAAGTAAAAATGCGGAGCCACATGCAAAATTTCAATACCTTAAAGATTATTTTAAAGTTATTTGTGGAATTTATAAATAATTATTTGAATACAAGCCCCATTATTGTTGGAACTATTTTTCAAATTTTATTTTAAAAATCGGAGGTTAATTCCTTAGAATAAAGAAGCTTTGTTCTCAACTAAAGAGCACTTAACCCTTTCAGTCCAAATGACAATTTGGCATCATCATTCTAGAAATTTTTTTGTGATCGTCTAGAGCCATTTGTGATATCAAAGAGCACATCATTCGATTCTTCAAACTTCTTTCTATCAAGAAATATTTTTTATTAATCCCAATAGAATCAGAAAGTTATGATCAGAAAAATCATATCAAAAGGCGTCATTGGGACTGAAAGGGTTAAAGTAACAAATCCATTCTGTTTGATTTAGATTTGTCGCTTTTTTTTGTTTTGTTTTGAGTGTGAGATTTGACTTAAGGTAGGCGAATACCCAAAATTCCTTCAAATTCTAAAATTTTTACTATTACTTTAATCTTTTCCAAATTTGGCATAGTGATTTCAAATATAATGAATAATACTATTTAGGCATTTTTTTTATTTAAATATAATTTATTTATTTTAAGGGGACGCATTACCCAAAATGTTATTTCTAAAAATAACATAATAATTGTACTTCTAAAAAAAGAGGTTTACGCTAACAAGTCTACCACATTGAATTTCCATCCTTTAAACATTAATTATGTGTTAAATTCTTCGTTTTGAACTGATGCATGCAATGACCCTCTAGAGTTACATACAAATTTCTAGAAAAGAAGTTATTAAGAAAAATGTTATAAATTAACCACAAGAAAAATATTTTTTTCAATTAACTTACACTTGGACATTTAAAAAAAAAACTTGTATTTTTACACCAGATGTTAGAGGTTCATGGCTAGATATATATTGAAATAGCATTTTTAAAAAATTTCAGTTAAATTAATGTAAAACTTTTTATGCTAGAAGGTGTTAGCGTAACCCCCTTTTTTTAGTTGAAAAACACTGTTTAAAATAAATCAATTATATTTAAATAAAAAAAAAATTGCCCAAAAAGCATCGTTCATTGTATTTGAATTCACTATGCCAAATTTGGAAAAGATTAAAGTAATAGTAAAAATTTTAGAATTTTGGGTACTCGCCTACCGTAATGAATCAAACACTTATCATCTGGCTGGTTGTCTCTAATTTGGCAACAAGCAAATGTACAACTTGATAGGAAGAGCAACCCTATCTTAAATTCTCAAACTTAGCAAAAACCCTCATTTGGAGGATCGGCTAGTACCCTTATCACATTTGTCTTTTGGTGTACAGCTAGAATTATTTTAACTTTACTTTTGGTATTATTAAAATACACTAGTATCACCGAGTTGAGGCAGAATAAATGTCATACAATTCGATGGATATAGCGACCCTGCGTTACATTTCCAAGTTTGCCAAAAGTGTCACCATTTTACAGAACGATCATGGGGCTAGGGAGCCCAGTCGTTTAGGCATTTTCCTAGCATGCGAAAGGTCCCAGGTTCGGGCATCGCCAAAATAACTGCCGGCTTATAAACGGCCCAGCAGCCAAAAATGTCCGACGAATAATAATACCCTGTGTAGAGGGAGTGCACATTAAATATCCTTCAAAGTCTTAAAGCTGCATACATTGTCGCTCTTAAGGGTTGCATTGGCTGCCTACTCAGACGTTGGCTGTTCACTTGACTGTAGTTCTTAAATACGACACCATTTCTTAATTACAATTATCTTACCCTTATGAGGGTCCTCGATGACCCAACCTGCAGGGGCTGTAGAGACAAGGATGAAACGGTCACTCACATTCTGTGATTGCGAAAATTACGCAGCACACAGATTTGAGCATCTAGGGCAACATTTGCTTGAGCCCTGGGAACTCCAGGATATTCCAATCAGATCTTTGCTGAATTTTGCTTCGGCAACGGGGCTCTTCTCATAGGAGAGAGGGTATTTCTTGGGGGCAGTACAATAGACCCCTGGTCGCAGTGCTTGGCTCTAACAGAGCCCCCGTCCAATGTCATGTCATAAATACGACACCCGTTACAAATAGCCCTCGTGTAGCTCTAGTGAAACAATTTTTCAACCTAAGCAGAACGTTCTTTATATCTGTTTTTAATAAATTGTACTTTATTTAAGGCCTTAAATCCGTCTGAAAACTCCGTAAAAGAAGCACAAGGTGAAGAAAATGGTAACAAGGAGCACCTTCTGAGAAGATCAAAGCGAAAAAACGTGCCGCATCAAAATGAGGGCAAAGACACACAGAAAGAAGGCAACCCTACGAAAAGTCTCAAGACCAAAGGTCCTAAGGCATCGAAAGCTAAAGCTGCCAAGTCAAAATCTGTGTCGGTCAGTTCAAATCAGTCCAGCTTAGATTCTTTTGTATCCGTTGCTGCTAAGTCTGTTGATGCTAGTATTCCAATTGAGAAGGAAGAAGCCAGTGAGCATAGTATATTTCAAGATAGCACCATTAATAATACTTTAAAGGCTGGTAAGTTAGAAACTGAACATATTTTTTTTCTGTTGCCTAATAATGTAATCATTATGCAAATATCTTCAATTTTTTATTTAGTTTTTATTAAACAATTCATGCAGTTTTTCAAACAAAAATTGTACCCTAGACTTTTTAATTTCTCATGGTGTAAAAATAAGTGGAATTGTCATTCCTAACAGTTTAAAGAAATTGATTAAAACAAATTAACTAAATTTGTTTAAGTTTGTCATTAATTATTTACATGTTGCCTAACAGCATGTTCAGCAATTTGTTACGAGGGTTTTAATTTGAATGTGCAAGTTTTGGATTTGGCTAACTGAATCATGTTATTGGAAGACAAATATGTAATTTTAATGTTATTTTGGTTTTAACTATGTACTAATGTTTAAAATGCTGTTGCTTGATACAAAGTTAGTGAGTTAGTTATTCCCTCTAAACATGGGTGTTTGACTGTTTGTGACTGTATGTAATAATTATCAGCAGAATAAGATTTAATTAGCCCTTCTTATGCCACAATTCCTAAAGCCTTCATAAACCAACATTTATTGGCAGTTATTGTAACTGCAGCAACAGGATTCTGTCGAATTGCCTTAAGTATAATATGAATTTCATTAACATTTAAGTTTTTTCAAATAGTTATGTACATAGTCCATTTTTACTTTTAGATGAATGTACTATGAGAGTTGTTAGAAGTACATCTGATGAAATGGATATGCTTCTTGTAAGGATATAATTTGAATATTATCAATTTATATAAAGATTAATATGGAGACTTGTAGTTTTCGTGCAACTTGTTAATTTCTGTGATTATAATTTGTGTTTAAGCTGTACATGTATAGTTGTGTATTGTAGGTGTTAAGCATAAGTATGAGTTAGTTTCGGAGTTTGGACTATAGTTCAGATTCACAATAACAGCAACAGCAGATAGATGAAAACTGCTATTTTAAACCATTAATGGCAAATTGCAAAAGAAAATTCCAATGCAAAAATGAGCTTTCTGCTTAAACTTATCTTAATTTAATTGAACTCTAAGAAAAATGTAGACCAAAGTCCAGCCTCAGGAATTAATGTAGTTCAAATTAAGTGAAACAATAAACAAATTTAAAAAAAAATTAAAGTAAACCTTTTTTATTTGTAAATGAAGGTTAATGGTATTCAGGAAGTTGTTAATGAGTTAGCTATTTGTGGCCCTGGTGTAAAAAAAAGATAAATTTGATTTAGACTGATGTTAATGAAGTTCTTACTTCTACTATTATCTAAATTTGTTATCTTTGAGGCATTCAGAATTGGCAAGCTACTTAACTCTAAATCTAAAATGGACTGAAAGTTTTGCAATTAAAGATTTAAGACTTATTTTTTCCATAGAAATTAAAAAGTACTTACAGACTTGTATTCCAATCATTTGTTTTAAACCCAAATTATTTTTAGATCAACCTGGTATAGTTTACTGGCAAATGTTGGCTGAAGAGCGCCAAAAGGCTTTGGAAATAGCTCTCATTGAAAATGAAGAGGTAATATACATCTTTTTTAAAATTATATCTATTTTTGGTATTTTCTTAATCTAAATGTTGCCTAGTGTGGATACGAAGCTAAAGCCAGCTGTAATCTTAATACAGATGGTTTTGGCTTCTTATCCACACTAGGTTCGTAAATAACTTAAAAAGTAGAGGTTTTATATAGAGGCTCTATCTGTCACCCACAGCACAAATAATAAATGCCATAGACAAGTACAATATTGTCAGTAAAATGGCAAAACTGCAAATGGACTAAGGATGGAAAACCGGATACAGTTAAGCCAGTTCTTGGCTTCGTTCGGTTTTTGCCAGAATCGTTTAACCAAACAGGAAACTCAAACCGTTTTTTCAGAGGCCCGGTTTTTAGTTACTTTTAACTGGTCCCTGTTAAAACTGGAGGATAAAACAGAACTGATATAAATGTGAAGGGGTTTTGTTTTTCAAAAACCGCAAATCCCTAGAATCTTCACATTCGTGATTTTGTCATTTGACCAAAAATATGTCAAATTCAGTGTTCCAAACTAGAAGTCTTTGAAAATCTCAGGGAAAGAAATTCCAATCTGGAGTACTTCAATTGTTAAAGATTCTGCAAAAATTAATGCTCACTTAAAAAGCATAAATACCTTGTTAATGAAATTAAGTTACTATTTGCCACTAAGATTTGCTTGAGCAATTCTATTTTAATGAGAAACCAATAATGTAAGTTTGGTTCACATGCATTTTTGATTTACTAACCACAAAATCAAAATTTGTATATGCTTACTTAAATAAACTTTATTTCAGTTTCTCTTAACAAGATTTTGGATTTCTGTTCCTTTTATATTACACAAATGCATTAGACTTGTAAATTTGTTACAAATTAACTAAACTGTACAGTAAAAGTTAATTTTCTAATTTAAAATATAAACTTTTTTAGCTAAAGACTGAACTAGAAGTTCTGGAAACTGAAAATGGCCAGCTGAAAAATGTTTTGCAGGAGTTGGAAAGTGTAGTTGAAGTTATAAATGTAAGTATGCTTTAGAAATCTGATACGTTATGTATATTATGTTTAAAAAATCAGTTTGCATATATATTGTTTTAAAGCAAAAGGAACATAATATGATTGACGTATAATTTTATTTATTGTGGAATTGTAATCTTTAAAAAAAAAAGTGCATGTATAGAAGCCAATGAAAACTTCAAAATTGATTATGTATAGAAATTTAATCTAAACGAATCTTTAGAGCATGTATTCAGAGTTAGGGTGAGAAATTACTTTCAGTTAATTTGAATCCCAATTCTATGAGAATTAGTATATATTAATGAGGTTTAATTGTTTTTTAATTGATAGTTTATTGTTTTATTTACAGTATCTTTTTTATTAATCGATTTTCTTTTTATTACAGTCCTGTCTTGCATAAAAGTTATGTAGAGTTAATTCAGTTATGTCAAGTCAACTTGTGATACCTATTTATCCTGGACAAAAGTGTGTTGTAGTTCATTTGAATGTAAACGTTTTTTGTTTGTTATTGTATACAGTAGTGTGGCCTGCTTCTGGGCTTATTTGTGAAGCTGTCACTGCTTTAAATTCCAAATTCTTAATCTTTTTAAGCATTTTTCTATGGAATAAAGTTTGTATAATTTTCATTGTTTTGTATTTCTGATTATTTGAATGAACTTGCTTGACATCAAGAGTAGGGCTAAAGTTAAGTCAATTGTATAAAAAACTCAATTTGGTTTAAATAAAGTTTCATAAGGAGTTTAGTTAATATATATTTGAACTTGCGGTAGCATCAAAGCGGCCATGGTTTTAATTTTATATATTGTTAAAAGTTGATATTTCTTTGTCCCTTCCAAAATCCATGTCATTCATTTTTACAGTGCAAGTTACGAATATCAGATGAGTGTTATCCATTAACTTAAAACCAATTTGTAAGTATTAGGTGCATTTTTCAGACCTTTGTAATAAAAACCACTTTCAAAAGTTACTCAAAGTTAAAGTAAATGAGATCAAGTGAAAATTTGGTCTATGTGTGGAAAATTTTTTAAAAGCTGCTTAGCTTTATAAGTATGGAATCTTCATGAAATATATTTTTAATGAAGACAAAGAATTTGAATTTTTCTCAAGAGATAATATATAAATGAGTTCCCAGTCTAGCCTTATATAAAAAAAATTAGCTTTGTCTGTGAAATGCTGACACATTGATCACACTCAACCTATGAATGGGCAGTGTAGGATGGTTGTTAAGTTGGTGTTGGTCACTGTTTGGCAAATTTTAATTGCAAGACCAATTAAAGATTAATAAATAATTGGAAATTGAGCCACATCTACTAACAATTCATCAATTGCATTAGTATAAAATTACAATTGATGAATTGTTAACTGTTGTATTAACAATTAATTTCAATTGTTTTGTTAATTTTAATTAAAAATAACCAATTTTTTATTCGTCTGAAGTCCAAGCTTAATCTTTCTAAATCTTAACTCATTTCGTTTTAATATAGAAAGTTAATTGTTTCATAAAACAACTACAAAAGGTAATTGCAATTATTTTAATTGGGAGTTACAATTGACATACGTTAATCAAATTAATTTAATTGCATGGTGGAATTAAAAGTTCAATTGTGATTAATTTTATTGCAATTACTTTGTTATTCATTTTACAAGATAATTGATTAATGCCCAACACTGGTACAGGTATAAGATTGAACATAATGCTGCCGCCGTAACAGCTAATCATCTATCGATTCCCACACCCTATAAATGGGAGAATACAGTATACTTTAGTTTTGCACATATAAGTTTAATCATCTGTAGAGGTAAAACAATTGACGCTGTATACGATGTCACTAAAAGGTTGCCTTGAGTGTCAGCTCAGGGGACTGCCTCATCACTTGTTTGTGTTGCACCTTACGAGCCTCGTCACTAATCGCCCTCGTATAGCTAGTACTATAGTGGGACATTAATTCTACCAAACCTCTGTATTCAGGTGTTGGCTTGTCACTTGACTGTGGTTCCATAATACGATGCCTGTCACCAATGGCCTTGTGTAACTCTAGTGGATATTCATACCTAACCTAACCTACCAAACCTCTGAGACATAAAATCAGGCGATCAAGCATTTTTTAAACGAAATAGAATAATTTACTATGAACACACCTTACCACGTACACCACATTTCTCCGGCTGAAAATTGGAACAAACGAATTTTATGTGATAAATGGAGGTTCAGAATACAAGTGAACCAACCACTAAGTCCACTTTTTATCCTTTTCGAGTTAGCAGCGGAATTGCATGTACTTAACTATCTATATAGAATTTCAGTGCAATAATGAAATAATTCCTAGTCCAGATAATATGCGCTCGCTAGGCAACAGCAATTAAAAACTTTTCTGCCTAGCAGCTTCAACTTTAAACGTCTGTAGCACAAAGAATCATTTTATGGACTTGGCTCATTTGTATTCTGAGCCCTCCAAATGTAGTTGAATTACAGGTCCCGACAATCCTCCCACTTTTTGAAATTGGTTTGAATATATATTTTAAAATTTTCAATTAATAATAATTTTACACAAAGTATTCTAAACAATTTTAAAAACTGTTAGAGACTTGTAAGTTTTCTACATTTATTACATAAAATTATTCAATACAGCCTGAGAAATGTGGCAGAAAAAATAGTCCCCCCCCCCATTGGATTAGCAGACCCGCGGTCCAGCGCGCCCATTCCCCCTAAGCCCACATATTCATTATTTTCACTTTAACGCATCATGATTCAGAATAAATTGTGGCTTTTCTGGGAACTTGTCATTTTTCTTCCTGGAATATTAGAGATTCTTAATAAACTATTCTTGGTTTATGTGGCTTGTGAATAATTTATGATTTGATGGGGAAAAATGTTTTGCCTTGGTGTAACTCGGCTTGTTACGAGATAAAGATCTGCTGCTCGATAGCCTCTACAGCCCTGAGGTACCGAAGCTGGCGTCTGCGGTCCTTCCGACCTTTGAAAATGTCTAGAACTTTTTACAATCCATAGACACGACATCATCATCACTGCGAAGTTTAATTATGCAATGATGAAATTGCTCAGTTTTATTTACACACTGGCATACGCATGTAGGGTTGTTAATATTCTATAAAAAGTTGGTCCACTTTTACAATGCTAGATCGATTGAAACTCTCTGACGTATCTCTCGTAAGTAACAAGACAAGCAAAACGAGGAAGCTCTGTTTACTCATTTGATTTCCTTCCTTCTTTTTGCTTTTGTCTAAGGTAGCAGAAACCCAAAGATGATAAATAGAATAACACATGTTTTATTTCCCTATGTTCTTTATAATCCTGAAAAGAGCCAGGCTGTTCTTAAATTCGTATAAATACAACGTGTTTAGATGTTGTTGTACTTTTTTTTTTTTTTTTTGCAATGGAGAATTGGAATTTTGTAATTTTTTTTAATAAACTGTGAGATATTCCAACAGAAAATCCATTATTGATTCATTGTGAGATAGGCTATAAAATCTAATTAGAAAATAAATAAAAAAAAAGCACTACACTTTAACGCTAAAAAAGACTTGTTGAAATAGTTGTATATTCTACAAATTCATGAATTGAGATCACATTGAGATTCATTTGGTCCCATTCTGCGAAACGCTTAATTGCAATCAATTTTTAGAGCGAAAATGTGTGTTGTAATGAGTGTTGCAAGTCGTCAAAAGCAAGTCACATATTTCTAAGTAATTTTCGAGAAATGTTAAAAATCAGAAAAAAAATCACCTGAATATAATATTGGACATGAGTGTTTGATGACGAGTATAAAATCTAAAGGGTATCTGTTGTATTGACAACTGTTGGAATATGCGTTCTTTTCAAAGTCGCTGTGCATTACTTCCCTTGTAAAACGAAAGGATGTGGATCTAATATCCGGTAAGATAAGAAACTTCAGCCTACTGTTGAGTCTGAGCTATATTTGTTATTCCAATATCATTCTTCGAGTAGTGTTTGTCATATTTGGAATATGAAACACACAAAATGGATAGCAATGTGTGGATGGTATGTTAATTTGTTTTATTATAATACCTATAAATTGGTATGTTGTGGCACTGAAATGTAATTTTGGCACTAGTTTTAGTCCTTAATAACTATTCACTAAATATTCTTTAAAAAAATGTCATTTTGTAAACAACAAGCAACTACGTTCAGAATTAAAAACATCAACTAAGTTCGTACTTGAATGGTAAAGTTACATGTTAATGCTATGAAAAGTGCAATTCAAAACAACATCTTAGCATCAACATTTAATGACATGTTATAAATGTATACTTTTGTATCTAAATGGTTAAACCAACGTATTTAAAACTGCTTGTTAATTTTTTAAAAAATGATTTAATGGAAAACGTCGTTAAACGTATGCAATCTAAAAACATTCGCACTTGCTATTAGTTTTATTTTGTAATATATTTTTATTTTAGTTTAAAGCATCTCATTGCCTCATCGCTGTTGTCCTGATCATTCAAATAATTCGACAGGGTAAGTGACATTAAAAATCATAATGTATATTTTAAAATATAAAAAGTTTATTTTTTTTATTTTATCCATTCATTCCATTGACAATAACATCATGATAGTCATTTAATTTTCTATAATTTTTAGCTTGTAATTGAAAAACGTTTTCCACCTTCAAACTAATAATTTCCATCTAAAAAGAGTGTTTTTTGAAACTTTAACTTTATGAAAGGCCATTTTTCAAGGATGTATTAGAATTGATCATATTATTAACTTATATATGAAATATGTTTCATTATAAGTTCCCTCTTATATTTGTTTGTGTATTTCTGTGTTGTTTTTTGTTCGATTTCATCTACAAATTGTTTTGTTCGCCTATACAGAATTTATCCCCTTTGGCGTGCCTATATAGTATTTCTAACCTGTTTTTTGATTTATAATAATGAAAATTATTATTATCATTATTAACAATACTATTATATTTTATACGATAGGAAAGGGATCGTATTTATAGTTCGAATTAAACGTTTTATACTTTCGTCGATTGATATTAGTTAAGCTGGTGATACATCTATCGATTAATCTTCGGCATCACTTATATGTAATACAACAATCTGTGAGGCTCAATAGAACAATGATAGATATTCAAAGCTAATAAAATGATAGTTTCCTTAAAAGATATTCAATAACGTAAATTCTTATTTCTAGAAGTAACATGTAACAACTGTAATTTAAAAGAAACCTGCGGCGAATGTATAGCAGAAAGTCCTCTCTGTGCATGGTGTTCTCAAGAAGTAAGATTTTTTTAAAGATAATATCAAAAAAAATTTAAACAAAATTATTATATTATACACATAAAGGTATTAACGAGGAAAGTTAGTGCCCTTGTTTCGCGTTTTGAAAATATTATCTCTCGATATTCTCTTCAACATCCTTCGACTTCGATAAACAGATTTTTTATCCATTGATGATTATAAATTATTATTAATATCTCTTTTTATTTCTACATTTCAGTAGTAAGTTCTAAATAAGTTGAAGTATTTTCAATTGGTTTGTTTCATGTGACGCAAATCATTCCTGAGCTTACTGTGTCAAACCACCAAATGCAATCCAATAAGAATTGGTGGTTTGACACGGTAAGCTCCGCCCACTTCACGTATTCGAGATCTTATTTTCATTCCTGTGGAACTGTTGCCACTCTAATCGTGAAAAATCCGATAGCTCGTGCCAAAAATAAAAGAGATCGTGCTGACATCTACCATAGAAAAATGATACTAATTTTGACCCTACAATTTAAATTTTGTTCAATATTGCACATTCGACTTGTAGAGTGGGCGAAGTGTTTGGAAAAACCTATTCGATTTTTCCAAAAGCCATCGATTTTAACCATAGATTTTTCTTCTAAGATAGATGTTTATATTATTTATTAAAGAATTGTTGCCACTCTAATCGTGAAACATGCCGATGTGCCAAAAATAAAAGAGGTGGTGCTGACATCTACCATGAAAAAGTGGTACCAATTCGGACCCTACATTTTAAATTTTGTTCAATATTGCACATTCGACTTGTAGAGTGGGCGAAGTGTTTGGGAAAACCTATTCGATTTTTCCAAAAGCCATAGCTCCATCCATAGAAAAGCCATCGCAGCTCCTGTAGCCATTTTAACCATAGATTTTTCGTCTAAGATAGATATTTATATTATTTATTAAAGAGCTGTTGCCATCCTTAATCGTGAAACATGCCGATAGCTCGTGCCAAAAATAAAAGAGTTGGCGCTGATATCTACCATAGAAAAGTGGTACTAATTTTCACCCTACATTTTAAATTTTGTGCAATATTGCGCATTCAACTTGTAGAGTGGGCGAAGTGTTTGGGAAAACCTATTCGATTTTTCCAAAAGCCATAGCTCCATCCATAGAAAAGCCATCGCAGTTCCTGTAGCCATTTTAACCATAGATTTTTCGTTTAAAATATATATTTATATTATTTATTAAAGAACTGTTGCCACCTTAATCGTGAAACATGCCGATAGCTCGTGCCAAAAATAAAAGAGATAGTGCTGACATCTACCATAGAAAAGTGGTACTAATTTTGACCCTACAATTTAAATTTTGTTCAATATTGCACATTCGACCTGTAGAGTAGGCGAAGTTTTTGGAAAAACCTATTCGATTTTTCCAAAGGTCATAGATGTTAACAATTGATTTTTCTTCTAATATAGATATTTATATTATTTATTAAAGAATTGTTGCCACTCTAATCGTGAAACATGCCGATGTGCAAAAAATAAAAGAGGCGGTGCTGACATCTACCATGGAAAAGTGGTACCAATTCGGACCCTACATTTTAAATTTTGTTCAATATTGCACATTCGACTTGTAGAGTGGGCGAAGTGTTTGGGAAAACCTATTCAATTTTTCCAAAAGTTATAGATTTTAACCATAATTTTTTTTCTAAGATAGATATTTATATTATTTATTAAAGAACTTCACTAAAAATGGAGCCCGGCGATGTGATCTTTTATCGAATTTGGAGAGTACTTGCAACAAACAGGACATCGCAGCTCCTGTAGGGTCATTGGAGTTAATTACGGTGAGTTTGGGTATTATTACGCACTTTTACACCACATTAAAGAAAGTTAATTAAAGTAAGTTAAATTAATTTTTTGACTTATATAACTTTCATTTTATTTTAGGATTTGAAACTGAGTAACAAAGGTGCAAAAGAAAGTGAGGCTATTCAAATAAAACCACAAGAACTAAAAATTCGATTGAGACCTAGTGAGTTATGTTATTTTTTTTTTGGTTAACTTTATTATTTTATAAATGTTATTACTATTAGTCATTATTATTTATTATTGTTATAATTATTTAACCCGGCAGCCCATTCGACAACAATATTGGATATTTATTATTAAGTAGAAAAATAATACCCGTTATTCTACTAGAAAAAAATAAGGCTCAAATTATTGGGCACCATAACATATAATGTATTGATTTTTAAAAGTTTTAAAGCAAATAAATTAATCACACGTTGAAGACACATAGATAAGTTCATTTTCTTTATCACAAATTTTATTTCTATAATTTAGTTTAGTGTTAAACTCATGACAATGTTGTCACTTAATATACCCCATGACTCGGGCGTAAAAGGCTACACAAGATTTTAACCTTGCTTGGGATATGTTCAGGGCCGGATTCAAAGATTTGCTGCTTGTATAGGCTACGATCAATTTGCCGTCAAATATAGCTAGTTTTCTTCACTATTTTTTTTTATTTCTACATTAGAATCATCTATGTACACTCTAAATAGAAAGTGAAATAATAGGTAAATTATTTAAATTGTTCTACTATTTTACTTTCAACTTCCAAATCAGAGGGGGGGGGGGGGGGGGGGGTTTCTAATGGCCCTGACAGCTACTACGTTAACTATTAAATATTAGTACTATATATACGTTTACGGTTTACACGTTAATGTGTTTCTTTTTTTAAAAAAATATTATTATCTTTATAATATTTTTTATGTCGAATGCCGTTTTAATTGTTCGTAAAATTTCCCGCCCCAAAAAATTTGCCGCTCTAGGCTGCAGCCTAATTAGCCTATTTAGAAATCCGTCCCTGAATATGTTAGATCAATTCACAGCAATTCAAGGTCAGAATTTATAATACACTCTCAAAAGAATTAGGGGAATTCATGGTTTAAACCCTTTTAACTCCAATGATTCCATTTGGAATCATCAGCTTGCGATTATTTTTCTCATTATGTTGAGATTGCACTTATTTATCGTTAGATGGAAGAATCATGTCTTTTGAATTAAATAATCTTGGTTTTAATTAAATGAAAATATGAAAAACATGGTAAAATAAAATTACCACCGAAAAACTTTTATGAAATAAATTGACCCGAAATTCTTAACGCTTGCATTCTTAGATGTTTGAAAGTTGATTTTAACTTTTTAAACAAATAAAGTTTTGAAAATGTATTGTTAGAATTTGTACAAAAATTATAATTCCAATTTTTCCCCCTCTTAAATTTTAGTTTAAAAATATTTAGATTTGTTACCCTAATTTTTACCTTATCATTCTGGATACGAAATGGATCTATTTAACAAATTTTAGATTTTTGGAATAAAAAATAAAACTTTGGAACTAAGAGCGTTAAGGCTGCTCATCACCCCCATGCCCCGTCATTCTTCGATCGGGCTTGCTAATGTTAAGTCTATGGGGAAAAAATGGTTTTTGTTCCAAAAAAAGTCAAGAAATTATAGGAATATTTTGATGCGGTTTTTTTAAATTCATAAAACTCCAATAAAGTAGTGCTTTTAGAGGTTATTTTTTAAAAAACGTTACTTGCCTTTTTTTAATAGAAAAAAATTTAGATTAAAAAAAAGTAAATAACGTTTTTAAAAAAATAACCTCTAAAAGTACTACTTTATTGGATTTTTATGAATTAAAAAAAACGCTTCAAAATATTCCTATAATTTCTTGACTTTTTTTGGAACAAAAACCATTTTTCCCCATAGACTTAACATTAGCAAGCCCGATCGAAGGAGGACGGGGTATGGGGGTGATGAGCAGCCTTAACAAAAATACTTGAAGTGCTCCCCTAATTGCTTTGAGCAGTGTATTTCTGTCTTGCTTCTAGATTCCGCCCAGAAGTTCGAAGTGCAGTTCCGCCAGGGCCGTCGACTATCCGATCGACCTCTACTACCTGATGGACCTCTCGAACTCGATGAAGGACGACAAGGCCAAGTTGGCGCTGCTCGGAAACAAGCTCGCCTCGAGATGCAGACCATCACCAACAACTTCAAGCTGGGGTTCGGGTCGTTCGTCGACAAGACCGTCGCCCCTTACCTCAATGCGCATCCTGATATGTGAGTATAGAGCCTGTACTTTATTTATTTACACTGCTCAAAAATAATTAGGGGAGCACATGTTTTAAACCCTTTCGCTCCCAATGATTTCATTGGGAATCATCAGCTTGTGATTTTTGTCTGACTAAATTAAATTCGACACTTATGTATCGTTAGATACATCGTTAGAGGGAAGAATAACGTATTTTGAAGAATTTAATATTTTTTTTATATTAATGAAAATATGAAAAATATGGTAAAATAAATTTCACTTTAAAACAAAGTTTTAGAAAATAAATTGACCCTTAACTTTTCATGCTTGCATTTTTTAGATGTTTCAAAATATATTTCAACTATTTTTAACAAAAAAGTTTTGAAAAAATTATTGTTATAATTTATTAAAAAGTTATTATTCCATTTCCCCCCTTTAAATTTAAGTATTAAAAACTTAAGATTTTTTCTCCTGTTTTTTACTATTTCATTTCGAGTGCATAGTGAACCTATTTAACAAATTTTAGATTAATAGGATAAAAATAAAAAAGTTGGGAGTGAAGTTAAATTTGGAATTAAAAAGTGCTCCCCTAATTGTTTTGAGCAGTGTATTTAGTTTAAAATGCACATTACAGATATAAAATCTAATTACAATGCACATTGAACAAACAATTAGGAAATAAAACAAACAAGAAAAACACATTAAGCGGACAAACCCATTACCCAGATAAAAGGTAAAAAGTTAGCTTTAAAATCAATAAAAGACATATGAAAAATATCTAGGTCGTGAGAGTAACTATTGTAAATTTTATAAAACTTATATAAACAGAAATTTTAAATATAGTTGTAATGGGAAGAGCTATGAGAAAATATGCGACGATTACGTGTAAATCTATTGGGAATAAAGAGATGTACAGTACTAGTTATATAGTTGGAATCAATTCTATTGTTTAGAACTTTATGGAAAAATAGAAGACAGAAAACTTCACGCCTAGAGTTAAGGGTCGAGATATGAAAAATGTTACGCTGATCAAATGAAGATAGATAGCAAAAAAAAACTAGTATGAAAAATCTTAAAATATAGAAAACGAAGAAAACAATTTTGGACTCGTTTGATTAATTTTATGTTGTTGTCATAATAGGGGTCCCATATGAGGCTACAGTATTCTAAATTAGAACGGACCATACTGAAATAAAGAATTTTTAAAGTTTGTATTGAAGTGAATTTATTAGTTTTACGTTTGAGGAAACCAAGAATTTTGAATGATTTAGAAGTGATAGTATTAATATGTTCAGAAAAATCAAGATTACTGCAAAAAGTAACCAAATTGTCTAAAAGTGTTTAATTCAAAGACATTTTGCCATAAGACGCTATGTCATTAGGCGCGTTTACAGGAGCCATCGAATCCATGGAAATGCCAAAATCTTCATTAGGGGAAAAAGAGTTCGATGATTTCTAACCCAAACTATAGTCTGTGGCCGAATCCATGGTATGGAACTTCAAACCCTCCTTCATTGGAGGATTTGCAAAACCCCCCAACGAAGCCTGCAATTCCCGGTTCTGTCTGGAAGAAAATCCCCAAGAGGGATAAATTGCTGAGTTTTCTCTTCAATCCATGGATTAGATGGCTCATGTAAACGCGCCCATTAAAGATGATTTCGATAGTTATGTCCGCGTCTGTTATTCTGAAGGAAAAAAAGTTGTTTCAATGAAAAATACCTTTTAGCCAATGGACTTATGTTTTTATGCCATACTTGCGGATTTATTTTATGATGAAGATGTTTTTTTTTGACAGATTAGGCCTTTGCAGACTTGGCCAAATGCGTGTTATGATGTAGTATAGCTACAACCTTATAGCGACATCGTACGATGTGTCGGTATCAGATTACGTTGGGCGAATACTCAAGTGTTGGCCTCGTCACATGAACTTGGTTCTAAAATATGACTTCGGCCGCCAATAGATCTCGTGTATCTCCAATGAGACATTAAGGGGCCATAGGAGTCTTAAAAATGTGCAGAGAAGGTACTACAAAGCATAGTTTGATCTTTCATGTAATTTTTTAACTACTCAATATATAAGTATAATTTTTTTATATGTAATTCTAAAAGATTTATTTATTATAAAACAAATTTTAAAATTTATGAAACTTTAGCCAAAACCCAAATAAATGATATTAAAACATAAAGCTATTTGAACACATTGGGATTAGGCTTGCGCGGCAAATTTTGAGGTCAAAATTGAAAAAAATGACCAAGAAAATGACTTTATATTGTACAAATATGTACAAACTAGGACTTATACCTAAATTCTCAGCTCAATTTTAATTAGAAATTATTTTAAGAACTTTTATACTTATATATTGAGTAGTTAAAAAATTACATGAAAGATTGAACTATACTTTGTAGTACCTTCTTTGCACATTTTTAAGACTCCTATGACCCCTTAATTCAACCCAAACTTTTTGTGTCCCGGTAGGAAAAGAAAGCCCTGCGAGAACTGCGCCCAGCCTTACAGCTTCAAGAACAGCATGCCTCTGAGTTCGAAAACTCGAGAGTTCGCAAAAGAAGTGGAAAAGGCTCCGGTTTCTGGCAACATCGATGCACCGGAAGGAGGATTCGACGCCCTCATGCAAGTTATCGTCTGCAAGGTGAGTCTTAATGTTGTCCCACATACCTTGTATTTTTTTTTCTCTAATATACTCAGCTATATTACAACTCATTTTTGCTGCATGTTTTCTCATTAATGAGTTTAGTTTTCTCCCTCTAACAGGACGAAATAGGATGGAGAAATAAATCGAGGAAGCTCCTTGTGTTGTCCACTGACAACTCTTTTCATTTTGCAGGGGATGGAAAGGTACTCAATTCATTTCTTAATAAAATTTTGTATTGTTAAAATTAATTGCTTATATAATGTATGTGAACAAGAAAGCGCACACAGACTGAAAAGATGTTGTTCCAACTGTTTTCTGATAATTCAAAATTATGGCTGGTATAGTGATATTTTTTAGAAGAACTTATTAGTGCATATATCAGAGCTTTGATCCTAAGTCTGAAATATTTTGAAGATACACTCTTAAAACAAACGAGTGAAATTCACTCCAGTAGGGAGCAGTGCATTTTCGACACTGGTAAGGAGTGAACATTAAATCAAACTGCGTTAAAATCACTCGTTTGGAGTAATCCTGTCGGAGGTTTAACACACAAAGGATCCACTCCAAGAGGAGAAGGGCATTTTCCAGATTGGAGGAGTGGAAGTTACTCAGACTGAGTTAAAATCGCTCGTTCGTTTAAAGAGTGTACAGTAACTTAATTTTCAAGTACAATAACTGACATCAAAATTCGGAATAGGTTCCAATTAGGATCTGGTTCATGTGTTTTTAGTGTAGTAAGAAGAAGATCGTCTTCAATAAACAAAATAAATTTTGAGTATAACAATCTAGAAGCGAAAATTATGACTTTAAAAAATGTCAAAATAATTACGCAACCGGCAGTATTCGAACCTGCGCGGGCAGAGCACAATTGATTTCAAGTCCATCGCCTTAACCACGACTGCTGTGATACGTATAATTTATAATTTAAATGCCATATATGAATATAATAATATAAAAGAGGAAGTTATGATATTACAAAATAAGAACGCAGCCGGCAGGATTCGAACCTGCGCGGGCAGAGCCCAATGGATTTCAAGTCCATCGCCTTAACCACTCGGCCACGACTGCTGTGGTAAGACTAATTTATAATTTAAATGGAATATGAATATAATAATGTGAAAGAGGAAGTTAAGATATTACAAAATAAGAACGCAGCCGGCAGGATTCGAACCTGCGCGGGCAGAGCCCAATGGATTTCAAGTCCATCGCCTTAACCACTCGGCCACGACTGCTATGGTAAGACTAATTTATAATTTAAATGGAATATGAATATAATAATGTGAAAGAGGAAGTTATGATATTACAAAATAAGAACGCAGCCGGCAGGATTCGAACCTGCGCGGGCAGAGCCCAATGGATTTCAAGTCCATCGCCTTAACCACTCGGCCACGACTGCTGTGGTAAGACTAATTTATAATTTAAATGGAATATGAATATAATAATGTGAAATAGGAAGTTATGATATTACAAAATAAGAACGCAGCCGGCAGGATTCGAACCTGCGCGGGCAGAGCCCAATGGATTTCAAGTCCATCGCCTTAACCACTCGGCCACGACTGCTGTGGTAAGACTAATTTATAATTTAAATGGAATATGAATATAATAATGTGAAAGAGAAGTTAAGATATTACAAAATAAGAACGCAGCCGGCAGGATTTGAACCTGCGCGGGCAGAGCCCAATGGATTTCAAGTCCATCGCCTTAACCACTCGGCCACGACTGCTGTGGTAAGACTAATTTATAATTTAAATGGAATATGAATATAATAATGTGAAAGAGGAAGTTATGATATTACAAAATAAGAACGCAGCCGGCAGGATTCGAACCTGCGCGGGCAGAGCCCAATGGATTTCAAGTCCATCGCCTTAACCACTCGGCCACGACTGCTGTGATACGACTAATTTGTAATTTAAATGCAATATGAATATAATAATAAGAAAGAGAAAGTTATGATACTACAAAATAAGAACGCAGCCGGCATGGATTCGAACCTGCGCGGGCAGAGCCCAATGGATTTCAAGTCCATCGCCTTAACCACTCGGCCACGACTGCTGTGATACGACTAATTTGTAATTTAAATGCAATATGAATATAATAATATGAAAGAGAAAGTTATGATACTACAAAATAAGAACGCAGCCGGCAGGATTCGAACCTGCGCGGGCAGAGCCCAATGGATTTCAAGTCCATCGCCTTAACCACTCGGCCACGACTGCTGTGATACGACTAATTTGTAATTTAAATGCAATATGAATATAATAATAAGAAAGAGAAAGTTATGATACTACAAAATAAGAACGCAGCCGGCATGGATTCGAACCTGCGCGGGCAGAGCCCAATGGATTTCAAGTCCATCGCCTTAACCACTCGGCCACGACTGCTGTGATACGACTAATTTGTAATTTAAATGCAATATGAATATAATAATATGAAAGAGAAAGTTATGATACTACAAAATAAGAACGCAGCCGGCAGGATTCGAACCTGCGCGGGCAGAGCCCAATGGATTTCAAGTCCATCGCCTTAACCACTCGGCCACGACTGCTTTCATGAGATAGCTAATTTTTAATTCAAACGTACTTATCAGATTAGCAGCTGTATCCTCATAAATAATCTTCAATGTGAACAGGAGAAACATGAAAATCTAAACGGAGACTCAACGCACCAATATTTGTTCTAACCAAACATCACTGTTTGAATAATGCCATATATAAGATGCAACGTGGAAATACGTATGATGCGAACGTGGACAAGCGTATTCTTCGTTTGTGATAAAGAAGACAGTATTTGGAGTAGCTGTGGCGTAGGCGTGGCCGTTGTAGTTTGGACGAATTAGCTGCCTGGTATTTAGTTTAGGAAGCATAAGATGTTATTTGACGTAGCTGTTACGAGACTGTAGGAGTAGCCGTTCTGGTCGTCCATTGGCTACATATAAAGTATTTGTGCTTAAAATAGTTTTAAATTACTGGCGACTGTGCTTGAACAGACAAAAAAAGGATTACAAAAACTGAGTTACCATTGACGCGAGAAGCTTTCTTACAATTCATACTAAGTCCTTATAGGGCCGGTCCACTGGCGCAATTGTTAGTGCACTAGCCTTTGGATCTGCTGGGCTCGGGTTCGAATCCCGGTAAAGGCATGGATGTTTGTGTTTGTCAATAAATGTTGTTATTTGTCTATGTGGCTTCCTTCTTTATGTGTCTCTTGTGACTGTCTCTTCTGGCGAGCTGGGTAATGGGCTATATAGCCTACGCCTTTCCTTTCCAGAGGGCGCAATCACTGTCATTTGTCAATTCCTCATAGGAAAAAAAAGACAAAACCAAGCCATACAAAATATTTCTAAACAATAATTAAGTGCACAATCGTTACTATTTAGAACTGAATGGTGTCTGACCACAGCAAGTTCAAGCCAAAAAAATTTCTCTTGGCTATTTATATGGTACAATTCTTAAGTTCATTTTGTCTAGGGGCATTACTACATCAACTTGGTAACTTTCTGACTGTCTAATTAAAAATTAATTACGACGTATTTTTCTTGCCTGAAAATGAGAAATACTATTAACAACTGTAAATTCATATCTCGTGCTACAGCCTGCAGCTGCGAAAACATTTGTTATATTTTGAATATAGTGATGTGTTTTGACAATGACAAATGACAGTGATTGCGCCCTCTAGAAGGGAGAGTGGTAGGCGTTATAGCCCATTACCCAGCTCGCCAGAAGGGACAGTCACAAGAGACACACAAAGAAGGACGACACAAACACATAGGCAAATAACAACATTTATTGACGGTCACAAACATCCATGCCTGACAGGGATTCGAACCCGACCCCAGCAGTTCCAAAGGCCAGCGTGCTAACGATTGATCCACCGGGGCGGCTAGTGATGTGTTTTAGAATTGAACTAACATTTAGTGAGAGATTTGTCTAGGCTTATACCAAGGTTGCTAGGCGACTTTTTGACAACTTTAATTTTTTCGTGACAATGCTTTTTTCTATTTTTTTCGTGACAATGATCTCCATCTTCTTTTTAGGGCTGGGGAGCCCAGTCGGTTAGGCATTCGCTTTGCATGCTGAAGGTCCCAGGTTCGGGTCGGTCCGGGGGAACGCCGAAATACGGCCGACCTATAAGCAGCCCGTGCAGCCAAAAATGTCAAAATGTCCGACCAATAATACCCCGTGTAGGGGGAGTGCACGTTAAATATGCTTCAAAGCCCCAACGCTGCGTATGATATCGCCCTTAACTGTTGCGTTGGATGCCTACTCAGGTGTCGGCTCGTCACTTGACCGTGGTTCTAAATTACGACGTCAGTCACCAATAGACCTCGTTCAGCTCTAGTGCGACGATAATTCAAAACCTACCTACCATCATCTGTTTAAATCCATGAGGGTGACTATAGTCCTTTAGATTATAATGCAAGGCTGCTGCCCCTACCCTTCCTTTTGTTTTTCCCGGAAACGGTGTGAAGGCTGATTTTTTATTTTTCTCTCTACCCTACTTGGGTTTGGGAGGAGTTGCGATTAACCTCACAGAAGAGCCTCAAGTAATGTAGGTTTAGAGCACGACGCACACGTCGTTTCTTGGAAAACTCACACCAGGTGGTGGGGGGAGCCGAGCTTGCGTTGTTATCGTACGACTATTGTTGTGGTCAGACTATTGATGAGACAACTCAACTTGTACACACATAATCAAATGGTCTTCTTGCACGTTAATAAATAAGTTCTGTTGTTACTTTGCTTAGCTGGTTTAATTTCTGCTCTTTTATTGCTATTTATAAGAGGTCATGGGCCCAGCACGCTTCTACTACGCTCTGGGAAACGGCATATGCTGTCAGCATTGTGTCTGGAAGTCTGCTATTTATAACAACTATAACTAATTCCCTTCGTCCTTCCAGTTAGGAGGCATCGTCACCCCGAACGACGAGAAATGCCACTTGGACGCCGACGGCTTCTACACCATGGGCGAGAAGCAGGACTACCCGTCCGTGGGTCAGCTCAACCGCCAGATCAGGGACAACAACATCAACATGATATTCGCCGTCACCAAGGACCAGGTCAGCCTGTACCAGAAGCTCAGCGACAGGCTGGCAAAAACATATGCCAGCACGGGCATGCTGGAGGAAGACTCCTCCAATGTGGTGGATCTGGTCAGGCAGCAGTACGATGTAGGTTTTAGGTGTATTTTGTTTAGGAATCAATTTGTGCGACGATAATTCAAACTAACCTAGCCTCTCTCTAAGGAATCAATTAATATTGTTGTTATCTTTAGTTTTCTTAGCCGCTGTATAGTCCAATAAAACTACAAAAACAAAGGGGTAAGCTTGAAAAAATTACAACAGTAGGGTAAGACCAACCAGTGAATGAACGCTTAACACTTTAAAGACGGGCGTCGACTGACCCATAGACTAAGAACACTCTAAGTTTGAAACTCTCATTGGATTTTCATTGGAGAATCGCTATATTGAAACTGACATAGAAACTAGCACCCCCATTGTTTTTAAGGGAACTAATGTAATAGTTTCTGGCTGCCTATTTCTAGTCACCTTTAAGAGCTTTAACAGAGCCACTTACGCCTCGTAGTTTAGAACACTTATCAAGTAACGAGAGGGGTCTTTTTTTGCCGACAGCTTAGTTTCGACTTTATTTTTGAATATATACGGCTACTCATTGACTTTTATATCCCTCGTAGGGCCCCATCCTCAAGAAATTTGAACTTGTGCTACTACGCTTGCATTTTAGACGTGGTCGCCCAAAGGTCAACAAGTGATTCGATTGAATAATTCGTCAAATATTCATCCAAATGTAGCAAAAACTTAAATTTAGGAGTTTTCGAGGATTCTTAACATTTCTAAGTCATTAAAATTGGGTGTTGCTATTGAAAATTTTAAAGTTCGTAACATTTTTAATATTAGGACGGCCCCTTATGCAAATTCTGTGTCATGCAATTAACTTAGAATGTTATTTGTTCTCATAGTCAAAAAGGTCCGATTTTATAGGATGACTAACGGTCGAAATAATCACTAGTGGTTTATTTTTTTTCCACAGCTGTACATTCCGAAGAAACAGTAGCTCTACAATCGGAAAGTACAATTATGCTAATCAACAAATCAATCTTTAATAGTGCATTAGTTCCTTTCGACACGTTAGGAGAACTAGGCATTAGATTAAGTTACTGGTCTAGAATATTCTTAGTCTATGGGTCAGTCGACGCCCGTCTTTAAAGTGTTAAGCACAATTTCTTTTAAGAAAATTCATACATTTTAAGAAAATATAGCTTGTGGGTTTATGACAATGTGAACACATCTGTCATTATATGTAAATTCTACAAAAAAAGGAGGTGACTTTATATTGCATTTCTTTGGGTCTTTTGGGGGTCCAAATACAAAGTGGTACAAAAGCCAAGTGAATCAACAGTACTTTTACCAGTGAATGAACACAAAAATGTCCAGTCAATAAACATGTTGGATTTTAATTAATGACCAGGACAACCAATCAGATGTCAGATAGCTTCCTACTAGATGAGAGGAAGTCAGTGTTGCCAATCCATACAGTGGAATGATTTTCAATCCTTACTTTTTAAATGTATTTATCAACTGTTCATCCACTGGGGCCTGTTCATTCACTGGTCAGTCTACCCTAACCGATTTTTCTTAAGAAATATATTCCTTACTACCACATTAAACATCACATCGATTCCCATTGTTTGAACAGCTCCAAAATGGCGATTTAATGAAGAGGTTAAACTTATATAAGATATCGCTTCTTAACTCAGAATTACTGGCAGTTGTTTTCAACAAAACAAAATAATAAGATTTATTTCACAATTTTAGGATGTTTAAAACATATTTTGACATGTATTCACGCCATTTTATCAACTTTAAATGAAAATAGTAACAATGTCTTTTAAAATTATAATTTATTTTAATGTACGTTTTTCATTATGAACTAAACATTTTGGCTAAAAAACTTAAAAGTATGTTAATCTCCTTTGGCTTTTCACCTTACCATACCGATGTTTTACAGATTGTGAAGGAATTTAACATGTAAATGAAATTCATAGGAAAATTAGGTGGTGATAAAAAAAATGTCTACACTGCCATTTCATTTCAAAATACATACCCTCTCTCATTTCAGAAAATAACATCTTCCGTCGAACTAATTGACGATGTGAAAGATTCTAACATACGAATTTCTTATTATTCAAAGTGTCTTGGGTAAGCATAATCTAATTAAAGTTAGAATATAAAGTATAAATGTAATTTCGAAGTTTAATACGTAGAAATGAAGTAAAAAAAGTTTAAAGTAATGCATTAATTTTATTTTTTTTTGTTAAATGTTCAATATTTACCCCTTTTTTTAAATTGCAGAGAAAAAAAGGAAGAAACTCATGTCTGCAATAAGCTTAAAGTTAGCCATACAGTAAGTCCTTAAACCTTTAAAATACTGAAACATTAGTGATGTATGATAATTTTTGTAATTATTTTGAATTTTTTTGTACTTTCAGTACATTTTATATCGTTGGATTTAACATATTTTTTGCATGTAAATACAGGTGACCTTCGAAGTCAAAATCGAGTATTCGTTTTGCCCGCAAAACCCCTACGAGAGAAACAGAACATTCCAGATATACCCTGTGGGTCTCAATGAGTATTTGACTGTTCACCTCGAAATGATCTGCGATTGTGATTGTGAGAAACCCTGGAACGAGGTATTTTCAAGCATTATTCTTCCTAAAGCCTTGGTTTCCTCGGAGTCTGTAGCTAGAAAAATGCGACCGCTACTATACGTGTATGATGTTACCCTAGCGGCCACCGCTTGATCGGAACGTTACGTTGACACGAAACTGGAAACCTAGTGAACTCACTTAACTAACTCTGTTGTTGTTTTGGTTTCCGTCTTTGCATGTCAAAAATGGAAAAATTAGGTTCTTCGTGATTTCTCACAAAATCTATTAGCATTTCGTCCTCGGCAAGCGTAAAACAACTCTCGCCTTCCGTAATTTCCTAAAATTTTTAATTTTTCCAAGCACACCGCACAACAGACAACAGCAAAAAACGTTGTCATCTGTGTTTCCCCAACGCCTCCATAACATTTCAATCTGACGGTCGTGTTGAGTTGTCCGGCAACGCTCCCGAGGAAACCACTCTAGGGTAATCAATGTCAGTAGTTTGTGTGACGTCACTAACCGCACTTGTCCGACCGCTTAAATCTGTTGACGGACTCCGAGGAAACCGAGGCTTAAGTAAAAGGTTTTAATTAAAGTTAATGCAAAATAGACGATGACAACTGAAAAGTACAGGGGAAAAAACCGCTTAATTTACACTCTTAAAACAAACGAGCGATTTTAACTCAGTTCGAGTTATTTTTCACTTCTCCAGTGTTGAAAATGCACTTTTCCTACATTAGTGGATCCTTTGTATGTTGAATCTGCGACAAGATCACTCCAAACGAGTGATTTTAACTCAGTCTGGGTTAATATTCATTCCTTTCCAGTGTCGAAAATGCACTTCTCCTACAGGAGTGGATTTCACTTCTTTGTTTTAAGAGTGTACTAGAAATTCTTCCCATCAGGCCTCTTTGGTGATGATATCCAGTAATCACCTAAACTGGTGTAAGGAAACCAGTTTTACCGAGATTCACGCGATGCACAGTTCCGATGCTTGGACCAAGCGAAGAAGAAAGAGAGAAAATGGACTGCTGTCGCCAATGTCCGCCAAGCAGACACAACTACGGGACTCCTAATAAATCAAGCGGTCCTTCCCCTGTACTCTTCAACTTTGACAGCAAATAAAACTTATATAAAAATATATATAAAGATAGAAATATAAAGCAGAGAAAAATAAATAGTAGTTTTAAGGACTTTTTTTTTCACACGCATTCACAAACTCTACTGCTGAGTTACATCCATCTCTTTTGGAAGCTCTAATTCAGCAGTAGATTAAGAATTATATTTTTAAAAAATATTTTCATTTGCATTGGTGTGAGAATTTTTAATGTAGTTTTTTGGAAATTAAAACCACAAATTTACAGATTTAAATAGTATTTAGTTTGATTCCAAGGATATACGACTGCGTTTATGTGATTAAATTATCAAAAATGTACATTTGACGTGGCCCAAAAAGTATCTATGTAAGTTTAAGTGAATGATCTCCTATGTAAAATTCAGTCCCTCAGCCACAGAGAGGAAAAACAATTTTGTTACAGCCCCTTTCTGTGTTGAGAGTTAAGTTGAAATAACAATTACTATTTTTACTGATTATTTTGCGATATGTGTAAATTACACGCAAGTGCCCTCATAGAATTTTAAGGGGGTTCGGTATGTTGTATATCGGTAATGTTAAGTTGGCCAATTGTAATGTAGGGGAGACCGGGGTTAGTTGGCACACTTTTCACTTCAAAATTTTTCTAATTTTTTGGTTTGAAGATATTTGAAATGTAAAAAGTTGGTAATGTAGGTAAACATGTTGGCTACAAATCACACATACAATTGAATAAATATATTGCTGCCACTTTGTGTGAAAAATGTTTTTCCTTGTCCAGTCAAACTATGCCAACATACCCCGGTATCGGGGTTAGTTGGCATAGGTAGTGGGGTGGGGTAGTTGGCATAAGTGAAGCAAGCGTTTTTACTCGTCTTTATGTAAGGTGTAATTATAATGAATGTAAATCAGCTTAAAATTAAACATTCCATATGTCCTGGCGGTCTGGGCGGTAAATGAATGTTGGTTCATTACTGATTATAGGAGGTTGAAAATCTTTGAACATTATGTGGGTTGAAACTGGACGTTCGAGCCAAACTCGTTGCCGCGGGGGTTACGTATTGAAAGTTGTGGGTGACGTTTTAGGAAAAAAGAAAACAGTCAAAACCTGCCGATTCTTTTGAGTCCCAATTACTAGGATGTGCAGTGCCATTAGCAACTGCATATTGATATGCCAACTTTCTTGCCTCTTTTGGGCTCAGGCCGAAGTATATGTCACTTGCCTTCACAAGGTATTCACTCAAAGCAAATTCTTGTTCAGGAGTGAGCACCTGCCGCACTATCCCATATCCTCCAATACCCTCTGGTACCCTTTAGGCAGAGAGAATTCATTTTTAATTTTGCGATCTTACAATACCATGCAAGACTTCTAGCAGAGATCTTAAATTCATCCGCTACTTTTATCAAACTTTTTTTTTTCAAGTAAGTGTGCCTCAACAACTCTCTTTCGATGATCTGCTGTCATTGTAGCCCTCTCAGTTTTTCGTTTATAGGTACTCATAATCTGAACAAAAAATATTTACATTATCATAGATAGGTGAGGCAGAAAAAGTGAACTTGCAGTTTCCGTTTATTACACAATAATAACTAGATAACCGTTTGCTTGAAATCGAGCTGAAATTTTTATAGTCTTAAATTATGCCATTTTTAAAACTCTGAGTATGGCAAATCTACGTAAAAGTATTTAAAGTAAAAGTTATTATCTGTCCAGCTTTTAATGAGTTATGACTGCGAAAAGAAAACGTCTTCCGCTTTATATATGTATAGATAAAAATAATAATAATTTATTGTTATGAAGTAGCCTATACCCAACTAAAATTAGGCCGCTATGAATGTTGGCATACTTATGTCAACTTACCCGTTGTTGCGGGGTTAGTTGGCATACCCAGCCAGCTTATGTCAACTAGCCCCCAGTCCCTATGCCAACTAACCCCAATCGAGCAAGTAAAATAAACATGGCGACCAAAAAAATTGTTTATGAACTTCAGCAGAAATGGACTTATAACCTTTTAGCTAAATGCCCAAGGATACTAAAAACTTGTGAATGTTATTCCTGAATGACTGTATTACTGTACAAAACGACAAATACTGAATAATCAAAGTTTTACTTTCTTATGTGAAAATCACGTTTTCCATCATTCCTCTAAGGGCAATTCCTGGATCCAACTGGCGTTCTCATGCAAGTTGGACGTTTAAATGACGATCATGTGACAGGCTCAGTAGCGCTCTTAATAAACAGTGAATTTTTTTAAAGGCACAATGCCAACTAACCCCGGTCACCCCTACCTTATCACAATAACTACTGATCAGATCATCTTAAAATGTTCTCTGTGTGTTATACCAACCATATATATTAATCTGAGGTTAAAAGTTTTTTTTTAAAAATAACTGTTTGATTTTTTTTAAATAAAATAAGTTTTAAAGTACACAAAAAATCATGCAATTTTTCACTTTTTTGCCCCATAAATTTTTTTTTAACTTTAGTTTTATTAAAATTTATAACCTCAGATTAATCTACACAATGTATTACATCATATAAAAAAAGTTTACGAGAAAACATAGCATAGTTTTTGAAAAAAGATACATCGAAGTTCAAAAAATCAAGTTCTGAGAAAAACGCGCTTAAAGTTTTTATTGTTAACCGTTCAGTAAGGAAATTGTTAAATAAAATGGCTTTTAATGTCAAAAATATTTTTCCAATCGTCTTGATACTTTGTGACATTATTCAGAAAGGTTGTAATAGTATTTTAAGCCAATAATTTTTATTTTTCACCGATTTTGGGGTACTCAACCCCCTTAAGTCATTGATTATATTCTAACGTCCGGGTTGCTTTTTTTTGTCTGTACAGGAGGCCTCCAGTGAGAAGTGCAGTTCGGGCAACGGCACTTTCGAATGCGGCATCTGCACCTGTAACGAAGGGAGGTACGGCAAGAAGTGCGAATGCGACGCCATGGACTCGGACCCCTTAGAGGTCAAGGGATGCTTCAAGTAAGAGGACATAACCCATTACACAGGAAGCGGAACGCTTTTAAGGGGGAATGGGCGTGCAGGACCGGGGGTCTCCAAACTCAAGTGCCTCAATGTTAATCCAATGGGAAAAAAATATTTTCGCTGCCACATTTCTCCGGCTGTATTGAATATTTTTACAAGCGGATTTTTTTATGTAGCTGACTTACAGGTCTCTATCTTCCCACTTTTTGAAATTGCTTCGAATATTTTTTTTAATATTCAATAAATTATTTTACAGAAAATATTCGAAGCAATTTCAAAAAGTGGGAAGATAGAGACCTGTAAGTCAGCTACATTTATCACATAAAAAAGTCCGCTTGTAAAAATATTCAATACAGCCGGAGAAATGTGGCAGCGAAAATATTTTTTTCCCATTGGATTAATATTGAGGCACTTGAGTTTGGAGACCCCCGGTCCTGCAAGCCCATTCCCCCTTAAGCATCTATAATAATAAAAGAAAGTGTCGGTGTGTATGTCTGTGGATCGCAAAAGACCTACTTAGACTGCTCTAAAAAATTCGAAATGTTTAATATAGATTCCGTTTAATACTTACGTGAGCACCTGAGGCTTAGTTTTTTCATATTTGATTGGGATTTTTAATTAATGTAATTAGTTTCAAAAAACGTCATCCACGTGGGAGTGCGGAACCATAACAGGGCTTGAAAATACATGGACCGGGGCGAAACGGGGGCTTGACGCCATCCTCTATTAGTTTGATTGATTGAGTTTGGTTGAGATATGCACTCGCCCGAAGGCTGCTTCATCCTCTATTAGTGTTTGCTTTTTTTAAGTGCGCACACGCCAACACGAATTTAATTTTGTTTTGATTTTGAATGTATTTTTACCAGTAAGCATGCCTCTAAAAAGAAGCAATGCGAAGTTAACGGGTTCCCAGTAAGGCGGGACCATACTGCTTGTCACTAATAAGGCAGCTGTTTTACTCTTGATTGTTCATTTGGACAAAATACGGAAAGGTGAAGTTTTTTTATTGAATATATTGTATGGTAGAAGAGCATTAAAGTCTACGAAGGTGAACTAAACGCGCGCGGTTCAGCCATTAGCCGATGGTCTGGTTATGAGGTTATCGGATTGACTTAGTTCAGAAATTGGCCCCAATTAAGGGTAAATAAATTAGTAAGACGTTTTTAGTTAAGGGGGGATCATAGTTAGCGACAGCAAAAATGACCAATTCTTAGTATTGATTTCGAAAGGCTCTAAATCATTTAAAAATTATGGTAGGGGAGAGAAGGGGAATGGCGCCACCTTGAGGGAAGTTGAATATTCATGCAGAATTGTGCTGCAATTAATGTAAATTGCACTGAGCATAGCATACTACAGTTCATAACCTATCTTGTAGTGATTTTTTAAATTTAAATCTTCAATAGAAACTGAATAAAAATGTATTTTTCTAAAGCTCGCACAGTGGCGGGATTACCCCGGTATCTGCGGTAATGCCGCCACACCAATAAACAAAGCAAATAATCTATAAATAATGGAAAATTACATAATAAAGCAATACATATAGAACTAAAATAGGTTTAATTAACTTTGGAATGGTAAATTGTACAGGGTACAGCTCTTTTATTAACTTTCTACGTGCAACTAACTATGCAGGTTTTTTTTTTAAAGTTTCGTTGGTCTATTTGACCAGTTCAGTTATTCTTTTTCGGATACGTGGCATCTCTAACGAAAACTAATAGGTTGTAGGGCCAATATAAGAATTTCTATTTTACGGATTATGCCGCCATCCTTTTGCATGTGGCGGCATAACCCCAGAGTGATGTGGCGGCATTACCCCAGTAAGACAAAATGGCATAGACGGCTTGTTTAAAGAAAGGTGGTTAGCCTAGCGTCCAACTAACGACGTGATAAAATAGCCCAATAATTACTCTTTTAAATGATATATAACTGATTTATCTAACTTAGAGATAGCAGTCACTTATCGCTTAATTTCAGAAGGCTCAAGATTAGATGAAAATCACTAAAAACCGTATTTTTTAAATAACTTTACACCAACTCACCGCACGGCCATTAGCGTCTGTACTACAAATTACTTTGTTTCCTGCTACAGGTCAGAGCTCACAGCCCCCCTCCCACACACACCGCTGGCGAGATACAAGGGGTGGCGGCATTACCCGAGGTGGCGGGATTCCCCTGCTCTCCCCTACAATATTTTTTTTTTACCAAATTATAAATTGTACTTTTATTATTATATTTACACCTAAGAATCTTATTTTCAAAAATTATTATTTTTGAAAAAATACATCTTTTGAAACATACAATTACGAATTTTCAAATATACAAGTATTTTTTCGGTACACTTTTCTCCAAATCTATTAAATATTTCTTAATAATTTCTTTTGTGTGTTATAAAACCATTTTAGATCCAATTAAGTCACCTATTTTTTTTAAATAATTTTTAAATTATGTTTTAAAAGCATTATATTCTACATTCATTAAAATTCTGATTTTCAACGAAGAAATGTGTTGAATAATTAAATATTTTTTTTAATTTGTAAAACTAAATTAGGTGACTTAAATAGATCTAAAATGGTTTATAACACACAAAAAAAATTATTAAAAAATATTCATTAGATTTGGAGAAAAGTGTACCTAAGTGTTGAAAATTATAGTTTTGAGAAAAACGCGAGAAACAAATACAGTCGATCCCGTTAACACGAACTCGAAATGATCACCGAAACATTTCTTGCCAGCCGAATTTCATGTAAATCGTCAGGAATTTTTTTTTTTCATTGAGCCAGTGAATAGTTTTCAAATATCAACACAAAAAATCATATTTTTTAATGTAAAACATAAAGAATACAAGCATACAATTAGTAATTCAAAGGAGGCGTGGCACATTTGTTTATTTTTATAATTTTAATTTTTTATAAGAAATAATTAACCGATCGATACAAAATTGGTCTTATTCGATAGATTAGGATTCCATCTATCAGAAAATACTGGTTTCAAAAATTCGATTTTTTGGTTTTTGTTAACTATGATCCCCCCTTAAGCAATAAGTAACACTATATATGACGGAATAAGGAAGATGTCTTATCACTTCAGTTCGGAAATTTCATTTTGGTGGTAGCGTTCATGACGTGACGTTTTACCTAAATAGCTAAAAATGCCATCTGCTGTTTAGAATGATTAATTTGACAAATGCATGAGTGATGAAAAGAAGTTTTATTTAAAAACTCATTTAATTGAATAACTTTTGAGTTTTATAGCACAATAAAACAATTAAATGAATAAGCAAAAAAAAAAAAAACGTTATAGTTATTGTTTAGAATATAGCAAAATGTTCCATTATAGGTTCACATATTTAATGTAGCCCTGTCGTGGTTAGATAATCATGCAAAGAACTTTCAAATTCTAGTGATAACTTTATGACCTAGAGAGCTCTTTGAAGAAATTTAAGAACTTAATTTATGTATCTTTAGATGGTTTTGTTGCATAGATTAAAATTTTGTTTAAAACTTGAAATGTCGTGTTTAACAGAGATGAAAACTCTACTTTGTGCTCTGGGGCAGGAAAATGCAGGTGTGGCAGATGCGAATGCGATCCTCAAAAGGCGAGTAAAACCATTCTTCTCTTTATAATCTGAGTATTATTATTGGGGTTAACTATGCAGACTAGGCAATTTTCTCCCTTTTGGAATTAGATAATTCTAACCTTGAAAATTATTTTTCCTCTACACTCGTAAAACAAAAGAGTGAAATACACTCCCATAGGAGAAGTGCATTTTCGACACTGGAAGGGAGTGAAATGAACTCCTAAATCGCTCTAAATTGCTCCTAATCGCCTTAAAATCAAATCGCTCGTTTGATGTTAAGATTGTTGGAAGTTTAACAAAACAAAAGAGTGAAATCCACTCCTATAGGGGAAGTGCATTTTCGACACCGAAATTACTGAAAAATAAATCAGACTGAGTTAAAATCGCTCGTTTGTTTTTAGAGTGTAGCTTTCACTGGAAGCTGAAAGTTGGATTAATCATAAAGTGTATACACAAACTTGTATTGCTTATCAATAAGGTTATGATAATTTTTCTTATAAATTTAATTTCTCTTAAATACTTTTATTCTTTCTTATAGAATCCAGATGAAAAAATAACAGGAACTTATTGTGAATGCAACAACTTTCGATGTGATAAAGTAGATGGAAAATTATGCAGCGGTAAGTATTTGATAAAAATAATCTTCTGTCAAAGAAATTTCAATAATTTTTTTATCATATATAAGATGTCATATAGCAATTATTATTAATTAATAACATTTCACAAATTATTGGAATATTATTAATCCGACTACCCGGTGAACGGTCAGATGAAACGTAATGATTAGGAAGTTTGCTTAGTCTCCCTCTGTTTAACTAGATAGTTGAAACGAAAAATTGAAAAATTAGGGTTTTGAAACACCACAGGAATTTAAATTACCACTCAATAATAGATATTTGATACGCTGAATTCAGTTTGAAAAAATTTTAAAAAGGTATTAGTTATTCTGAAATACCTTTAAAAAAATAGAAAGTTCTGTAACAGCTGTCCGATTATCTCGAAAACCTTATTCTGACATCCGACAGGTACTAAAATATCGTGCACCAAATTTAAAGTACGTAACCCTTTTTGTTTTTTTAGCGATACCTTTAAAACCTAAATAGTTCTCTAGCATTAGCTACTCTTTGCGTCAGATCGATTTCATAGAAAACCCTATTATGACGTACGACTTTTGGGAACTTGCTCACCAAATTCGAAGTCTGAAGCTCTTTTAGTTTGAGCTGTAGAGTGGTTTCAGACAGACAAGCATAATAACAGGCGTTCCTACCAATGTTCAAAAACCCTTCTTTCAGAATCGACACCCTCAAAACGAGTAGAAAACACAATATCCCCATTTCGGATTTTCGACTCCATCGCAGTATTTTCATTGCCTTATCTTTCGTCACTTAAGTTCCCACATGTGCTATCTCACTTTGCACAACGCATCAGATTTACTGTATGGTAACCCTTGGCGAACTTTCCAAAATCGCGCCAAAAGTCCGTATTCTGGCGACTTTTGACGTCACGCTCTCTATACTGGGCTAATAAATAATGGTCAGATAGGACTGCCGGAAAACGTCATCGTTGCGTAGCCAAAGAATTCGAATCCTCAGTCGAAGTCAGACAGGTTGCCGCCAAAAATTATTTATCGTCAAATCCGAAAAAATCGCGCCAAAGGTTACCGTACAGTAAATCTGAACCGTTGTGCAAAATGAGATAGCACTTGTGGGGCAATTGACATAATTAACGATTTCATAATGGATAATCATAAGTATTCAGAAAAGATGGATGATTGAAAATTAAATGCAGTTTTATTTACTTTTGCTAAACGTTTTCTCGACGAAGTTAAATTTTGATTAAAGCGTTTGAAATGTTTTTGTTTCATTACGTTTAGATTAGAGACCCTAAACTTTGCTGAATCAGACAGAGTGGTGACAACTTTGGACCGTTATGACACTAATTTTACATTGCGATTGTAGGTAATGGAGTGTGTGATTGCGGCAAGTGCAAGTGCCTCAAGGGATGGACCAAAGACGACTGTTCATGCAGAAACACCAATGAGACATGCATCGCTCCAAATGGTGTAAGTTTTTGGATTTGTACACTCTTAAAACTAATGAGCGATTTTAACTCATTCTGAGTTAATTTTCACTCCTCCAGTCTAAAAAGTGCACTTCTCCTAGAGGAGTGGATCCTTTGTATGTTAAACCTCCGAAAGGATCACTCCAAACGAGTGATTTTAACTCAGTCTGAGTTAATATTCCCTCCTTTCCAGTGTCGAAAATGCACTTCTCCTACTGGAGTGGATTTCAGCACTCTTTTGTTTTAAGAGTGTAGTGGTTAAAAAAAAACAGGCATTGTTCTCGGAGCTTTACGGGTGTGTGAAATCAACGTCACAAATGTAAATAAAAGGTAAAAAATATCACAAAAAGGCTGCACTTAGGAAAATACTTTGATGAATCCATTCAAAAATTATTAATTTGAAGAAAAAGATTGCTGCGTTTGTATCCTAATCGATATCGTTCGTATTAGTGTCCCTCCAAAAATTGTGTTTTCAGTTATAGCCTCGCATATGCTTTTATACACTAACTTGAAGCCTCCGACAAAAATATACCTGTTAATGGATAGCCTCATTAAATCCACTTATTTATCAGTGCGAAGCGCCCTCTATGCTGAGACTGATTGGTTAAATTGTAACTGCCTAGTTTTTGATTAATATAGAAGCGAAATATATAAAAACTACTGATAACATGTACCCATTAACGAATCATTTGTGAATACTTTTCACACCTGTATTACCTAATAAAAAAGGCTCCCAAACTCATTATTGAACAACTTCATTTGTCTTGCATAAATTTTTTAGTACTGATTCATTTTACATTTTGTTTATTTAGATAGACCTTATCAGAAACCTTATTTTAGCTTGGCAAATAGTGTTGCTTCTCATCTTTAATAATAATAATCTTTATTAATATCATTCAAGAAACTATAAAGAAAAATACAAAAGCAAAATCATAGTATTAGCTGCTTAGGGGAACATTCCCGTTCAAGCAGCCTAGAAAATTAAATAAGTTTTAACAATGTACAAATAATAATAAAACATAATAAATTACAGCATCACAGTAAGAGTCAAATAGACGTAAAAGTTAGTATAATAATAACCTAACTGTCTCTTAACCTTTTCACTACTGAAACGGCACAATAAAAACGTTCAATTGTTACGTTAGAAATATGTTTGTTAGGGTGGGCCGAAAAAAACTTTTTATTTTATTTCGGATCGCTATAGTGCGGAAAAGTTGCTATTGGTAAAGACATGAAAAATGCACTAAATATTATTTTTTTATGACTATATCTTCCGTTCGCGCAATGCCATCAAAGTTGGCAAAAATTGTCAAAAACCGTAATTTTTCATAATTTTTTTAAACCCGATACATGATTTTAATTGCTCTTCATATCATGTTGTATGATTAAAATTTACAAAAAGTTAAAACTTTGAAATTTAGCGAAAAATACGAATTTTCCTAATTTTATACTACATTGAGTGGTCAGAAGATCTGACACAAATGTATAATAATTTATTATACTATATATTATAGCATTTATTATTGATAAATGCAATAATATTTGGATTTTATATACTTTTAGTAGTTAATTCATGATATCAGAAAGTAATTAAAAACATCTGCCTTGTTTAAAAAAATTACGGTTTTTAACAATTTTTCGCCAACTTTGAAGGCATTGCGCGAACGGAAGATATGGTACTAAAAAAATAATAATTAGTGCATTTTTCATGTCTTTACCAATGGCAACTTTTCCGCACTATAGCGATCCGAAATAAAATAAAAAGTTTTTTTCGGCCCACCCTAATGTTTGTATAAGTATATTTCTCATAATATTGTTGCTTTATTTATATCTTTGTGTATCTCTTTGTAGGAAGTGTGCAATGGTCAGGGTGAATGCGTTTGCGGCTCGTGTCGATGCAACACTGGCCAAGGATTCTACGGAACATATTGTGATGATTGCAGCGTAAGTCATGTATACAAATCTGACCAGGGTGGTAACAAAATCTTCAAAAAAAGTTCCCTGATCTTTCCATGACTTCCTTGATACGTTCACAAAAATTTCCCTGATTTTACAATTACCTAGATAACATGCAATACGCACAATTTAATGCAGTACAGAACATTTAATTCAGACATTGCGGAAATTAAGACTTTCCGGATTAAGAGGTACCTACTTAACTTTTTTAAATTTCCGAAAATCTTAATAAGTTTAGAGGAATCATGCATGTGATCAGAAAATAATTTTTTCACACGATTCGTGAGAGAGAATGATCCTTACTCCAAGATTGGTGCTTCAGGAAAATCGGATTAACCAGAATATATATTTTTTCTTATCAAGTGTTCTTTAGTAGTGATCACAAGCACTTAAACCTGCTGTTTAAACAGTCCAAAATGGAAAAAATTCCCTGATATTTTACAAAATTTGAAAAATTCCATGATAATTTCCTGATATTTCCAGAATTAAAAAGTTCCCTGAGAATTCCCTGATTTCCAGGTTCTGTTACCACCTTGCTAACACTTTACAAAGATAATCATAATATTCTGGTTAATTTGGTCATGTTTCATGAAAAATATAGTGCCGATTATAAAGAATAGACACTAAACGTAAATAAAATATTTTTTTTTCTCTAATGGAGATGCAACACTGGCGTTCAACCCTTTGCAGACTCGGCATATTCCCCGGAACTGAGAGTCATTTTTTTACCCCATCTAGGCTACTCTCGCTACCAATTTTGACGCTCAGATTACAGTGAATCGGAGCTCTCTGTGGATGTTAAGGTATGCCGAGATTTAATTTTGCCAAGAGAACCCAAGCCAAATTTCCTCCAGGGATCTTTTACATGCCACATTATCATATGGCATGCGTGCCCAGAATTTCCCCATCCAGAAAATCCGACGACTCAGCCGGGGCTCGAACCCGCGATCTTGGGATTACGAGGCGGACACGTTTAACCTCTCAGCTTTGTATATAAAATATAAATCCTGGACATGTTACAAAATGAGATGCCACCCATTGTTTTGAATTCTTTGCACAAATTTTTCTCGTCCGGTTTCAATTCTCCCCCGTAAATTAGAATACATTACCGTTGGTAAAAAAATAAGTAATTTCGCATTTAAATATTTTTTTTATTTCCATAGACTTGCCCTGGAAAGTGCCAAGAACTGAAGGAGTGCGCCGATTGCTCCATAGGAAAACACAACGTCCTAAACCCTAACTGCACCGTTTGTTATCCAGCAACTGTATATGAACTGGAGAATACGAAAGGCAGGAAAATTATTTATCACTATTTTACATTTCTTTCCTTTTAATGGTTATGCAATACATTTTCTTATTAAACTTGTTGAGGCTAGTAAATAGTAAGTAGTAATAGTTTCGGTATTTATCAATATTTTGTTAAAAAATAATATACTATCTTTAAAATCAATGGTTTCGAGAATATATTGTTAGAAGAATCAATGGTTTTGAGAGTATATGGTTAGAAGAATCAATGGTTTTACGCTAGTTAATAACTGTCTTTTTACAGTTTAAAACTGTATTTTTTTGCATTAAAACTGTATTTTTTGACAGGAAAACTGTAATTTCAACAGGAAGAAACTGTTCATTTAGCAGAGAAAAACTGTTAATTTAATAATTTCTCCCAGCTTAAATAAAATACCCAATACCAGCCATCGCAACCGAGTAATTACTTTGTCGCAGACGGTTCAGTATTGGGCTCGCACGCAAGAGGTTCCTCACGCAAGAGGTTGATCCAGGAACATCTTGTTTGCCGAACCTTCTGCAACAAAGTAACTGCTTGGTCGTGTAGGCTAGTATGGGGTATTTGGGCTTAACGATGAATCACAATCACGTGACTCTTTGCAAGTCTAATTTAACAGAGTTTTCCCCTGTTAAAATTACAGTTTTCCTGTAAAAAAAATACAGTTTAAAACAGCGAAACCAAAACAGTTATTAACTGGCGTCAAAGTTGACATATTTTAACTGCAAAAACAACAAGTTATTTTACAGTGTATTTAGTATATACTCTCAGTATTAATCAGTATAATTACTCTTAGTATTAAACAGTATAATTACTCTCAGTATAATAAGTATACGCTTTTCAGTCAAAGAGAATGAGAAGCTGTGCTCTTTTGAAGACAACAATAAATGCAGGTTTACTTTTAAATACGTTTTTGATGAAAACTACGGAATTAAAATGTGGGTGAAATTGCATAGAGGTAAGTAGAAAAAGAAATTATTTGCATTTTGGAAATATTATTCAGTGTGATATAATTCACAGTGATACAGTTGATAATTCCCAGTTTCACATCATACTTTGTGAGATACAATTTTAGTAAATATAACTGAATTATATATAATACATTTAATATTTTTGAATAAAAAAACGTCAACGGAAGGTTTTGAGCAATAAGTAAACCTATTTTTGATTAATGATAATGAGTAGACTCTTATAAAGCTGTATAATTTGATATTTATATTTTTACTTACAAATTTTTCTTACATTAATAAAAGATACTTGATTCTATTTTAATGATATAGTACAACTTGAAAGTTTGGTACATAACGAAGAACGATGTAAGAGTTTGAGTACTGAAAAATAGTTAATTTTGGCTCTTTGTGATAAAGAATTAAATTGCATCTCTTTGTGATAAAGAATTAAATTCATTTTTAATGTAGTTATTAATTTAAAAAATGTGTTTAGAAAGTACAAATAATAATTCTACCTTCTTCAAAGTTGAAAGTCAGCAGTATTTTAAAAAATCATATCCATATAGTTATTTATTTTTCGGGAATTCTATTTTGTTTAAAAACACACAATTCCATTAAAAACTATTTCCGGTGATGCTGCCATCTATTAATGTAATTTGAAACTAAAAGCTAACCCGAGTTTTTCCAAAGAATGTAATGATTTATAACAATATAAGGGATGTCAATTTGGATTAAGTATAATTTTATTTTTACTGTATGGTTTTAAATTTCAAATGAAAAATGAGTTAATTTGCATCTTTTAAAATTTTATTTCTTGATGTGGGTTGCTTACAGGCGATAAGCTGTTACTCATTTAGAACCACAAAAGGCGCGTTTACACGAGCCATCGAATCCATGGAATGAAGTGCAAACTCAAAATTTTTCCCTCTTGGGGATTTTCGCCCAGACAGAACCGGATTTGCACGGTTCATTGAGGTGTTTCACAAATCCTCCAGGGTTCGATGTTTTATTCCATGAATTCGGCCACAGACTATCATTTGGGTTATAAATCCTGCTCGACCACTTCTCCCCCTAATGGAGGGTTTGGCATTCCATGGATTCGATGGCTCATGTAAACATGCCTATAGAGGGCATGTGTAACGTAAGGAATGCTACAGATGCGAGTAACTCTATTCGAGCAGCGTTTCCCCCCTAAATGTGACTTTTACACTGATTCTTCTTTTTATTGGGCTGCTCGTCAACTGATGGCAGAGATGCCGATATGACGGGTGCAGAATAAATTTAATTTTTATTTCTGTAGAAGATGGTAATTAATGACTGCTCCCTATTTTAAATTTTAGTCTATGGCACACTATCTAGAGGGGAAACGGAGGGTCAAAATCCGTTTAATTTGAACGTCTAAACAAGGCGGCCAGTTTCGTAGAAAATGACAGTGCTAAAATTGTTTTTTTTTAGAAGCTGTTATCTTGGAGCTGGTGGCTCTTTGAAATTTTTTTTAGATGTGGATTGTACTGTTATGAGTCACGAATCATGATCATGTTTTGGGTAGTTCTATTTTCTATTTAGAGAAATAATTTTGATATCAGACTCAATTTTTTGAAGGACATTTTATGATTGGTTAGGCTTAACGATGAATCTAAAAACAATAATTCCAAATTATCAATAAACAACCATGCAAATTTTTTCGGTTACTTAATAATATTATTTTTGACACTCACAAAAGGAAATTCGAAATACTTGCGTTATCAACTAGAATCGACTCAACAATCATGATTTAAAAACAACGCAATTTTAGTACTGATTTTTTCTACGCCAATCTCCGCCATGTTTAGGTGATGCTTCGGCACAAAATTCACTCTGGTTTCACCATTACGTTTAACCTCTAGATAATGTGCCATAGCACACGTTTTTTTTTATCTCTATGGTTTGTACGTCTGTAGCCCCCAGAGGGCTAAAACAAACTTTACGCTAAGCATAACAAACACAAGGCATAACTACACAGACCAAATTAACATGTCTCTTTTAGTCCGGTCAAAATAGACATTTCAATTAACAAAAATTCGCACCCAGCTAAATTTTGGTATGGATATTTGGTACACTATTATAAGTATAATATCAAAAGTCCCCTCCGATTCCATTTCTGCTTTTTCCGCCATCTTGAAAAAACGTTCGAAATTTCGCCCATTTTCCAGTGCTTGGCCTATAACTTTTTTCCTAAGCATTTTTGAATATAACTTTTCGATACAAATTTGTAGGGAAACAAAATTTTCTTCAAAATTGGTATGAAAATTTTAATGTACGACAATTAGTTAAGGAGCTTACGAATCAGCAAAAAGGGTGTAAAATCGAGTGTTTTGAGAAAATATTACGTTCTAACGACGGAAAAAAGTTATAGGCCAAAAACTGGTAAGTGGGCGTAATTTCGAACGTTTTTTCAAGATGGCGAAAAAAGCAAACATGGGATCGGTGAGGACTTTTGATATTTTACTTATAATAGTGTACCAAAGATCTACACTCTTAAAACAAAAGAGTGAAATCCACTCCAGTAGGAGAAGTGCATTGTCGACACTGGAAAGGAGTGAATATTAACTCAGACCGAGTTAAAATCACTCGTTTGGAGTGATCCTGTCGAAGGTTTAACACACAAAAGATCCACTCCTATAGGAGAAGTGCATTTTCCAGACTGGAGGAGTGAAAATTAACTCAGACTGAGTTAAAATCGCTCTTTCGTTTTAAGAGTGTATACCAAAATTTAGCTGGGTGCGAATTTTTGTAAACCTACCCCTATTTTTTTTAATATATTTTGACCGGACTATTTCCAGAGTGCGCCACTCCAGTGGATACTGTGGCCATCGTGAGCGGTGTTGTAGGCGCCGTGGTGGCCACGGGTCTGTTCTTACTGATGCTGTGGAAGGCTCTCACTGTCATCCACGACAGGCGGGAATGGGCCAAGTTCGAAAAGGAACGACTGATGAGCAAGTGGAACCAGGTACACTATCAGAAACAACACTTTCATTTTTGACGATTCATGAATCCTCAATCCTCATTTCGTTAATTTTGAGGATTGTTCCGTTAAACTATCACCGATCTTTAAGTAAACGCGAATCCTCACTTTTACGATCGTGATTTGACGATTCTGTATCTTGATTTTGAGGAAACTGAATCTCATTGTTGTACTCACATGCTCAAAAATGACGAAATATTTCTTTAGATTCGGCGACATTCAAATCCTCATAAAAATGACGATTCAAATTTCCTCACTTTGAGGAAACGAAAACTCGGAGCATTTATGCCAGTAACGGAATCGTCAAAATTAAGGAAAATGTCGTCGTTTTTGAGTATTCATTTTTGTTAGTGTAACATAGTAATAAGTTGTTGATAAAGTACAGAAACCCGTACCGCCAAGGCCAAATTGTATCAACTTAACTCTTTAAGAGGGACTGACAGTCCTGTAGACCATTAGTTTTCAAATAGCAACTTTTGCAAAAGAATTGCTTTGCCATGTTATAATAGTTTCGCCAGGTATGGGAATGATCATAACATCAATTTAAAACAAATTTGAAAAAAAAAATAACCGTCTGATTATTTAATAATTAATTGATAAAGTTTTAAATTAATGTCGCCCTCTGATGTATATTTTGCCATTTTAAAACTTAAAATATATATAATTAAGTAACTAGATAACATTTTCGTTTCAAATGTGTTTCATTTCAATGTTATGTAGATTTCCATACCTGGGGAAAATTAGCTAACACGACAAAATAATACTTGTATGCTTAAGGCTGCTCATCACCCCCATACCCCGTCCTCCTTCGATCGGGCTTGCTAATGTTAAGTCTATGGGGAAAAAATGGTTTTTGTTCCAAAAAAAGTCAAGAAATTATAGGAATATTTTAATGCGGTTTTTTTAATTCATAAAAATCCAATAAAGTAGTGCTTTTAGAGGTTATTTTTTTAAAAACGTTATTTACTTTTTTTTAATCTAAATTTTTTTCTATTAAAAAAAGGCAAGTAACGTTTTTAAAAAAATAACCTCTGAAAGCACTACTTTATTGGATTTTTATGAATTAAAAAAAAAACCGCATCAAAATATTCCTATAATTTCTTGACTTTTTTTGGAACAAAAACCATCCCCCCCCCCCCCATAGACTTAACATTAGCAAGCCCGATCGAAGGAGGACGGGGTATGGGGGTGATGAGCAGCCTTAAGTTGTGATTTCAAAACTAATGCTTTAGCTCTATAGGACTGACAATCTCTCTTAATCTTTAATGTAAGGCAGTGTTTCCCAACTGGTGGCTAATGCAAAAAGTGCGGAGCGAAATTCTTACAGGAGTCACTCACCAGTTTTATAGAAGGAGGCTAAAGCGCTCCATTCAGGAAAAGTCTTGAAAGTTAAAAACCATGTAGGGGCGAAGGGAGAGCATTATTGAAGACTGGACTGCAAATTCAGAAGACACTACTACGTGACCATAATTTGTGTAAATCTAGTAAAAATAGTAGTTTCACAAATCATTCGCATAAGACGCTACTCTCTTAAAACAAAAGAGTGAAATCCACTCCGGTAAGAGAAGTGCATTTTCGACACTGGAAAGGGGTGAATATTAACTCAGCCTGAGTTAAAATCACTCGTTTGGAGTGATCCTGTCGGAGGTTTAACACACAAAGGATCCACTCCTTTCGGAGAAGTGCATTTTCTAGACTGGAGGAGTGAAAATTAACTGAGACTGAGTAAAAATCGCTCGTTCGTTTTAATAGTGATACCATTTTCCCATCAGACGTTTTTCTGTTTGACGGTTTTCCTTTGAAGTTACACACGTTTTCTGTGAATGTCGCGAGTGTCTTAAACAACTGCATTAGAAATACGAATGCACGGATGGCTAACGAGTGAGACATCTTTTTTTTCCGATAAGGAAAAGACCTGTATCACATTTTCACCTGTATCATATACGCGTCGTTATTTGTTGGAGGATTCTATTTAACCTACACTCTTAAAACAAACAAGCGATTTTAACTCAGTCTGAGTTAATTTTACTCCTTCCAGTGTCGAAAATACACTTCTCCAAAAGGAGTGGATTTCACTCCTTTGTTTTGTTAAAATTCCGACAGGATCACTCCAAACGAGTGATTTTAACTCTGTCTGAATTGATTTTAACTAAATCTGAGTCAATTTTCACTCCTTTCCAGTGTCTAAAATACACTTCTCCTATAGGAGTGGATTTCACTCTTTTGTTTCAAAAAGAGTGTAGAACGATGCTTTTATATGATGGTTTTTAACAGATGTGGTTCTGTTCTTCTTACATTTTACAAGTCAATTTTAAGCGTTTATAAATATGATATTTGTGATTTCAAAAAATACCATACTTCTTTTTATTGTGCTTAAACGAAGTGTTATCTAGAAATCAAACTTCAAAATAAGCTTCATTTAAATTTAAGCTTCGCTGAATACACTAAGTATGTGCAAAATTATTTTTACTCTTTTAGGGTCAAAATCCATTGTACAAAGAAGTCGAGACAACGTATCAAAACCCCGCTTATGGAGGAGGACCCGCTGTATCTTAAATTGTAATAAAAATATTTATAAACCTGTATTAATTTACAGCATTTTTCTTAAGTTTATGTTTCATTTTAACCCTTTAATGTAAGAATTTTACCTCTGTGCATAAAAAATAGGATTTGCAATTCTTAGTTAGCCCTTTACTTGAAAAAGTACTAAAAATATATCGTTTGTTTTGAACATTTTTAAAAAAAACCTTACTAACTCGTTTTGGTTTTTGTCCAAAAATTCAGGAAGGCAGCTGGATTGTGGTTAGAGTAATTTTCTGAGGTACTTAACAGAAACCTTATACCTTAATCATAGTTAACCATCCATTTAAAAGAAACAGATATTTTATATTTTCTAAAGGAGTCTCTCTCTCCCTCTCTCTCTCGTGCATGCACCACCGTACGCATCTGTCACGTGTGCAATCCACACAATCTTTTCGAATATCGACCGGCCGATGGCATCATCCATGTTCTTAGGAAGTGAAAACAACACATATGGTTTTAACGGCACATACGGTTTTAACGGCGCCAAGTAGGCTTGGCACAGACATATTCCTAAGCAATGAAGGAGTTTTTCCCCTTGTATACTCTTAAAATTGAACTCTCGGTACTTGGGCTTCATACAACTTTCTTATCGTAGCTGCTTACCTTTTTGCATTTAGACAAAAACCACATGTGGAGGGATAAGAATACAATTGAATCAAGTCCACAAAACGCTTATTCGTTGTTTGTCCTACAAATGTTTAAGGTAAAGCTTTATGTAAGGGTCACGCGCAGACCAAAACATAATTGAAAAAGTGCAAACGACTGTATAAAAAAGCATAGTTGAAAACATGCAAAATATTGTGTAAAAAAGCATGGTTGCAGTACCATCAGTTTGTAGAAAAGTGGAAATGTAATTTTTCGTAGAAAAATGAAAAGGGATTGTTTTTTCGAATTTGTAAGTTTTGAAGGAAGTGTATTCTTGGTCGGTCGTGTAAAATAAAGTAGTGAATGGAAGAAGATAAGTTTTTTTTAACTACAATATCGACTACTACACTTTTCAACAAAATAACCTCTTAACATTTTTTAAAACTTAGCTGCCTAACACTTATAGTCGCAGTGCTTGGCAATCTTGCCCCCCACCAAGAAAGTCATAAAGTCATAAAAGTCATAGCTGCCTAACGGATATTATTTGAACTAGAACTTCTTTCATTATTGCACTGAAATTCAATCTAGTTATTGCATGCAATGTCACTGCTAACTCGAAAAGGACAAAAACTATTTCACTTTTATTCTGAACCCTGCTAAACAGTAAACATGCCAAGATTTCTCCATCCTTTAGCATATCATTCAACACGTTATTATGCAACTTAATGGTTCAGTGTCATGCTTTGATCTCATCAACAACTGTTCCCGCAGGTTTTTTGTTTTTGTTGAGGGTTGTGCGATTGCTTTCTAAAATTAAAACCTAGACCTTTAACAATAGTGAGTGGCGCATAATAAATTTATCACCATTAACACATGAGAAATTTATCATTCCACTCACTATTGTTAAACGGCTACAATTTGTTCATTTTTTCTCGAAGATATTCAGACCACCATTACCATATTTATTTTCCCCGTGTGATATTTTTATTATAAACTTATGGTTATAAGAGTCGGGGATGTTTTATATTTTAATTTTCTAATATTTTGTTAACTTAACAAAATTATAGTTCAACCGGGATTGTACTTGAAAGCAGCAAAAAAAAATATTGCTAAATATTTATAAGCATTCATTAATCTAAAAATGAGAAATGTTCAGATTTTTAATTTTAGATTTATTTAGTATCGCCGTAAAAACTTTTCTTGTCTGTAGTTTAACGATTAAAAGGTTGGTTTAATTCTCCAAGCTAAAGTAAAGATATACTTTGGAATTACTTTAAGTAACCTGAACTCTAATATAAATCATTTTTTTACCCTTAATCTGCATTTAGACTTAGTGATTCCTAATACAATGTTTAGCTTAACCTTTTACTTGCCTTTGAGAAGCTTTCAAATGTCATCCCCCCGTTTTCGTACAGTCAGTTTGAATTGCGTCACAATAGGGGATGTAATCAACTGAACGATTATAATCAAATTAAGGCACCTAGCTATAAATGTCACAATTTGTTTGATGCCCGTATGGCCGAGTGGTTTGGACCATTGCTCTAGCAGTCTGAGCGCTGTAACGGGTGCAGGTTCGGTTCGATTACCGCCTTATCCCTGGGTGTAAATTCCTTTCTCTGTGACAGTAAAAAAATTCTTTCTGTGTGTGTCTTGCTTGACGAAGGTTTATATAAGCGGGTCGCTGATCAAGCCGGAATATATATATATGTAACCCCCCCCCCCCATGATTATCATCAAATTAAGGCACTTAGCTATTTGTTTTTACTGCCTAACATCTCTGAATGTCAACCGAAAAATTTCTTTTAAAAAAACTTGAACAATTAAGATCAAGATTAAATATAAAAATAAACTGTTGTTGCTTAAAAAACAAATCCTTGACATTTAAAGAATGAAAAGAAAAATTTAATTTCAACACCCTTCAACTTAGTCCCATTAAAATGTCTCTCGACTAAAATCGTCATTTGAGAGTCTCCTGTAAATGTCTTGCTCTATTACGTCATTCAATACTTTCTCCCGAGATTTATGATCCGTTTGTTTCCAATAACGATCCGCTCTCCCACGTGTTGTAGGTAGATATTTAGGGTTATTTTGAAGAAGTAGAGGCCATCTGTTCCAGTAGTTTTTTTTCAAACGTTTTCGTAAATTTATGTATGTACGGAAGGCGTAACAACTATTATAAAAATATTATGGTTGTATAATTCGTAGAGTGAAAAAAAAATACAAATAAAAAACTTTTAATTTTAAACTAAAATTTTTATTAGTACCCAACCAAAATAAATGACGGAATTAATGGTCAGTAATTTTTTTAAACCAGAAAATTATACACCAGTCTAAAAATTTTAAGTATGAACTTTTAAAGAATAATTTAGAACTGTATCGTAATTTCAAACTTTATTCAACACGCTATTTATTATGTAAACTAAACTAAAACTAAACTCCCCGGCGCAACAGCCCGTTAGGGGGCCAAGGCCTGCCGTGCCCATTCAAGCTTACATGACCGAGGGCTCCGGGGTGCTCTGGGGTAATTTTATTTAAAAACGTCAAGACTCAATTTAACGATAGATTTTAATCCTAAAAAAGTTATTCGCAAATAATCACCGAGAAAGCCAGCGAAGATGTACTTAAAACAACTCTTCATAATTTAAAAAAAAAAAAAAACTATATACCATAAATTTTTTTTACACAAAATCATGAAGGTTAAAGCGAAAAAGTCTTAATAAAATGACAAAATGTCATCCCGCTTTCATCGTTAACATCACAATTCCTCTAACAAAAATAAATTTTTAGAATCACACATTCTATCCCTTCTCATCGAAGCTAACAAGTAAAAACGACGATGTTGTTTTTTCCTTAACACCCCATCGACCGGGAGAGAGAGAGGGTGCCACCTAACGCCCCCTAGCGTGACTTTTTTTCAAGATCAAAGCCAAACGACACCGAGTGAAGGACGAGACAAGGTCACAGCTCTCTGCTCTCCATCCTCTTCTAGAAAAAGATCATCATCTTCTAGAAAAAGATCATCATCTTCGTTATCTTTTACCCACTGGAAAAGGCATTCGTTATCTTTTCCGGATGCTATGCTGAAGCGTAAGAGAAGTTATCCCAACGGCTCGGGCCTGACGAGCAGTTGCCGGATTAGAGCTGAAGCTCTAGCGCGAGCTTTCAATAGCCGGATATGGCCGTGCATGTGGCGGTCGGTCGAGGAATCACGCCACGAAGAAAATGACGAAGAATTCTACGAGGCGGACGAGAATTTCGTTGTTGGCGGCCGGGACAGGGATTTGGCGATCACCAGCGAGCAGGGTCGGGCCAAGTTCTGCCGTGAACTCTTGCACGCGGTGGATGACGTAGCTGACGTCTTCTATGACGTCAGCGAACATGCCGGACTGTCAGGCAAGGTCACTTGTGGAAGTCCGGTCGAGGAAGTTGGGAAGTGTGAAGAAAGTTCGTCGTGTGAAAGTTCGGCGAAGTGTTGCGTGAATGAAGTTGACAGGCGTGAAAAATCTAAGAATTCAACTAGTCACTTGTTAAATGACACTGACGACCACACTAATAATGCTATAAATGAGTTTGACAAATCTTCGAACGAATGTAATTCTCTGTGTGAAAGTTCTAGGAAGTGTTCAAATGTTTGTTCAAATGACGTTGAGTGTAGTGAAACGTCTAATGATTTACACAATCATAAACACTTATCAAATGAATCAATCACTAAAATTGTATTGAACGACTTTGAAGAGCCTTCAAACGAAAGAGATTGTCTATGCGAAAATCACCAAAAAAGTTCAAATGTTTCCTTGAAAAATAATGAGAATAGTGAAATTTCTGATACATTAGACAGTCATAATCACATGTCAAATGAATCTAAATTATTTAGTGCTGCAAAAGACTGTGAAATTTTTTCGAACGAGCATGATTTTATGTCTGAAAGTTCTGAGAAGATTTTGGGGGATTTCTTGAATGATGTAGAAAGTCATGTAACGTCTAAGGATTTAGGTAATTATAATCACTTGTCAAATTGTGATGAAAAGTCTAATAATATCGAAAGTCATTTGCCAATTAAGGATGATCTAATTTCGAACAATTTAGATTTCTGTGGAGAAAATTTTGCTAATAATGGCTTAAATGATGACAAGAGTCTCGATTCAAGTAGTCATAATAAATTGTCGACTGAAAATAACTGTGAAATTTCTTTAAATACGGCTGACATATCGTGTGAAAAACCTTCTAATGAGTTTTTAAATTGTGATCAGAGCCCTGAAATTGTCGGTGATATCCACAGTCAGAATGACTTGCCAAATGAACCTGACTGCACTTCCAGCGCTATTAATTCTTGTGATGAATATTTTAAGGATCCTTCAACTTTATCAGAGTGTTTAAAATTAACTGATAATTGTGCAATTTCTAAAGATCTAACAAATTTTAGACAATCTGAGTATTTAGAGAAGGAGTATAGTTGTGTTGATGAAATAAATAATCTGCAATCTACAAATGAGTGCTCATATTCTAGTGATAATCGTGATGAAGCTAATATTCCTAAATCTTCCAAAGACACAGAAAATACTAATCAATCTGAAAATTCCTTATCTACATACCAATGCGTAACAACTCAATCTAACGACAGTAATATCATTTCAAATACAAATTCCAAAAACATAATTGGTGCTGATAAATTCATTGATATTAATAATTCAATTGGAAATTTTAGTGGACATAATTCCTGTGATTTTCCGTCCGAAAAAAATTCAGGTTCTACAGTAGCCAAATTTGATACTGCTCAAGAACTTGGTGATTCTGGTTGTCTTGAATGCCTTAATGATAACAAGTATGATATCAAACCTATATCTACAGAAAAATTAAGAACTAAAAAATGTGAAAATGAGTTTATTGAACATCAGGATAAAATTAGTCGTTCGGAATACCTTAGCGGTGATCTAGATGATGATTTAAGAAACAGTTCTATTTTAGAAAACATGGGCAACTGTAGTGTTACCGCCGAAACATTTTCAAATCCTAATCAGGTTCCTGAAAATCTTGAATTATTTGATCAGCACATAGAATTCTCAAATATATCAAGTGACAAAAACTGCACAGCATCAACAATGAGTTGTGATAATCAACATATTTTTACTCCAGAGAATGAGGAAGTTTTAACTGTTGTAATTGATGCTGATTCTTTTGACATTACTCAAACTTCTAAGACTATTTTAGAAACGACACCTCCAGTCACTGATCAGTTACTTGATGGGCAAAGTGATATCACATCTGACTGTCCAATTCTCAATAGCTCAGAAGAAATAATTGAACTGACAAATTTCTCAGATATTTCTATAGCCCCACTGGAAGCTAATGATTTAATTTCGTCTCTTAACAAAAGTTTTCCTAATGAACTATTTTGTGAAGAGCTTTCAAACGAAAATCAAAGTAATTTCCCACCATCGTCCAGATGTCTAGAACTTAAAAACGAAGCATTTAATTCCGCGGATGAAATCATGTCTCCAGTTTCAATCGAGTTAAGCAGTCCCACCCACAGCAAAGAACCATGTGAAATCAGCGAACTCAAGTCTTTGGAAGACAAAGACGAATCCCGACTCAGAGTCTTCGACGAGAAAAGGCCGATGATATCCAGAAGCACTTCCCTCAAGACCGGCAAGACGCCTCCCGGAACACCCAGCAGGAAGAAAATAGTCCGGTTCGCAGATGTCCTTGGCCTAGACTTAGAAGACGTCCGGCACATCATCAGCGGTGATGTTCCCATCGTACCATCATCGGCCTTCAGCGACCTGGACATATCCAAAGGACAAGATCCGATAGCACAGGCAGCACCGCAATCGATGGTAGTAGACCTGACCTGTCGCCAGCAGTCAACATGGGAAAGTATTCCAAGTGCAGTTGGTCCAAACGCTCTCTATCCGCTGTTTGCCATACCAGGACAGCAACCTGATTTCATGGAAAGACTTCGTGCCACTGGTGTATGCCTGGAGACCGTGGTCGTTGCGGATTGCAATGTCCAATGCTCCTGCAGAGTCATGAACTGGGGGTACAATAAGAGGGTTCTGGCGAGGTACACCACGAACGGTTGGGCTTCTTCGAGTGATATCAATGCTTCCTATGTGTCGGATTCGACAAGAGACGGAACGGACAGCTTTGCCTTTAATATCTTCCTCAACAGGGATCGTAGCGATTTGCAGTTCGCGATTCGCTACGAGGTCAATGGGAACCAATACTGGGACAATAATGGTGGGAAGAACTATTGTTTCAGCTATCACGGCCATAGTTCTAGTCAGACATCTGTGCAGTGCAGTCCTACTTGGATGGAGCAGTTCTGGTAAAAAAAAAACAACTTAAAGCTACACGCATGCGATACAACCAAATTTTGTCGAAAGACCGGTAACATTCAATTCGTTCTCGAATATGATGATTGCACGCTGTTTTCCCTTCAACTAGAAAGAAAATAAAATGCCTATGCAAATAAATGTTCAAAATAGCCTAGACAACTTATTTACGTTAAAACTATTAATTTTCGGTGTTATTAAAGTCATAAGAACGGTGTGTAAGTCGTATAAAATTCCTTTTGATAAATAGGTGCGTATTAAAGTTGCCGTTATTTCGACAAAAGTTTTTGAGTGTGTTTTATGTACTTAAGCGTGAACACACAGAAAATAAAATTAACACATTTTATTGAGCTACATCAAGTGTCCATATCCTGCATTTTTTTGTGAATGAAATGTGCAATTTTTAGAATTCAACATCTTTTCTAATTTATCAAAATTATTTATTTATAAAGAGGCTTAATTTATCATTTTTTAAAGTTTTTGGATTTTCAAAAGTAATCTTAATAGTGGAATTATTAGTATTGCAATCGAATCATATCCAACAATTCGGATGAAGCCCAAATTTTTATCATATATTTAGACAGATAAGAATTTTCACAGGAATAAATTGAAAAAATATATATTTCAGAGCTCACTCTTTATCTAGCTCTAATAACCATTATGCGGACCTTTTGTACTTGAATAAAACAATTAAACCAGTTCATTTTAGAATTTAAAAAGCGCATAGATAATCAATTGAAAAACTTAATAACATTTAAAATTTGATAAGATAACCTTTCGAAGTTTTGAACAATTTCAAAATTGATCTTAGAAAATTGTTCTTACAAAAATAGTTACTACAATATTTGATTAATGTAACTATTTTAACTTTTTGGAAACCTAAGATTTCTTAATGGTTAGAAATTTTACTAATATGTACTAAAACGTAAGTGCACTAATGTACTCTACAGTCTACATTTTGTACTTAATAATAAAAAAACTAATAACATGCAACAAAGAGTCTAAAATTATTATTGCGTCTAAAATGAAGCATTTACGAAGACGTGTGTTAAAGTTAATTATTTACACTTGGTATTGAAAATAATATTTGTCTTAGTATCAAGCAAAATAAATAGAAAAGTAGTTTTGTATATAGTGTCTTTTTAAAAATTAACATTGAATCTAGTTTTCACCTGTGATTATAAAAACATTGTGTAAACATAGGAAAACTAAAACTTGAACACTTTTTGCAATTAAATATAAAGTTTTTTTTAAAAGATGTGAAATCGATTGTTATAAACTCAAGGAAAAATTTGTGATTCGCTCTATCAGCGACCGTCAATCAACACCTAAATTTCGTCAATTTAAGTGATATTTTCTCCACCATTTTCTAAATAATTTTCAAGTTTGGTGCTCAACACTAAAAATAAAATGTTATTTATACAACTATCAAAAATGTTGAAAATGAAATCGTCACTCAAATTGAAATGTTCTTAATAAACTATCAAAAGGTAGAAAATATTATAAAATAGTTTTAAGTAGCACTATGAAAATATTATAACACGTAAAAAAGTTATATTGCCAAAGACAATACCTATTTCTAGTTGCAATCTGTATTTTATGGATATATTTTTTGTTAGAAAACATATGTTAATCTATTTATGAAGAACTGTATATAATTTATTCTATAAGAAATATATATTTATGATGTATATGTATAGATGTATTTGTTATTAAATTATGTCAATATTATATTAGTATCTAGATACGTATACACAATTATGTCTGAATTAGACCAAAAATAGTACAGAAAATAATCTTGTGTAATAATTTGAATATGAGTGTTTCTGGGTTTTGATAGTTAGCAATAATATATTACTGTAATAAAATAAAACCTATTGTTAATAATTTAAAAAATAGTAAAAGTACTGTTGATAAACTTAAATTATTTATTCATTGCTGAACATAGCATAAAAATAGGAGTACGAAGTAAACAATTTTATAGTTAATAACGATTTTTGTTGTAGATTATACGCTGTTATTACTTTAAATATAGAAAAAAACAATAGCACATAGGAACAACGGCATATAGAGCAAAAATAAATTTATTTATTACTTTAAATTTCAAAATATGATACTAAAAAACAAAAAAAAAGTAGCGTAGACTTGTGTTTTTTCCTAATATTAAACACTTGTATTTTTTTAAATACAAATGTAAGTGATAAAGTTTTTTATTCTGTTTTTACATAAATAATTTAAGAACTCAATACTTTTTTTAAAATATTATGTGTGCTGAGTTAATTTCTCATTATTTTATTTCTTTTATTTGTATATTAAAAATATATGAGAACATTTTTAATGTCAGAATAAGTATAAATCTAAGAAGAATGTAAGAATTAAAGTAAAAATGTATATTTTCAAAGTAAAAGTGGATCCAAATTTTTATTGAAATGTTATTTTATACTTGTATGTTATTGTTCTCGATTTTAGAGATACAATTTTTTAAGGTAATAATATAGTATGCCCCGGTTGTAATGTAGTATATAATATCATTGTTAATGTAATTTTCGATTCCTAAGTATGTTTTTTTCTCCCCAAAAACGTCGCAATTTTTTTTTAAACTTTTCTTTTACTAAAATAATTATAAGAGAGGATGCAAAAGTGGAAAATGTTGAAACCTAATGTTTTTCGACAGCAGGGTGCTCTACACTAGTACTTACTGAAAAGAAAATTTCTTTTCGTCTCTATTTGCAATTTAAATTTAAAATATATAACTTTTACTAATTAACTATTTAAGTTTCAAGAGTTTTACAAAAATAACAAACCTGCGGAAAACATCTTTAGTAAAAATGTATAGATTTTTTTTTGTATAAATATTTTATAATTTCCTATTTGAATATGGTACTATTTGTTACATTTTCCTCCAACTAACTTGTGCCTAACAAAATATATTTTAAATTGTTTCGTATAAATAAAAAATGATAAATATATGGTAAGTAGTTCAAGGTTATATAAATGTTATGCATCCTACATGATACACATATGAATTTAAGGTTAATATCTACATTTCATATAAAATTGTTGTCCTCCGATGTTTCTATGCACATACGGGTGTTCCAAAATTGACCGGAATTGTATAGGACGCAATTCCTAAATATTTACCCGGCCCCCGCCAATGAAAAACGGCTAACTAATTGGCCGCCCTTTCGGTCGTGCATGAAATCTTGCACTTGTGCTACACAAGAATGTAGAACTTTTAGTTTGGTTTGGTTGAATTTACATCTGATAAAAATTACAGGTTCAACTAGTTTTCAAAATTTTTTTTTTTAGGAGGCTGTTCATTTTGGATAGGTTGTTGCATTATTGTTAAAAAAACCTTGATGTTGACCATCAGTCTATACATAACAATTATTGTATTTTGCTTATTTATGCTGGGTAGGTATGCACATATACAGGGTGGTTATAAAATAACGCTCGCTATGCGGGGTGGTCTGTAGCTTAAATGAATAATCCAAATGCAGAAGACTTTGAGACACTTACTAATCAAGAAGGGGGGAAAGAATGGAATCATAAAAAACAAACTAAACTCGTCTCTTGACCAGGGTTCTAAATTACGAGGCGTAATTGGATGTGTTGGCCGTAATTAGTCATAATTGGCTACGCCGCGTAATTTAGTACCTTGGTCAAGAGACGAATTTCGTTTTATTATTCATTCCTTATCGAAAAAAAGAAACTCGTCTCTTGACCAGGGTTCTAAATTACGAGGCGTAATTAGCTGTGTTGGCCGTAATTGGCCATAATTGACGACGCCTCGCAACTTAGAACCCTGGTCAAGAGACGAGTTTGTTGTTTATGATTATTCTTTTTTGTGATTATTTTTTAAGATTCTATCTTTTTTATGATTCCATTCTTTTTCCCCCCTTCTTGATTAGTAAGTGTCTCAAATTTTGAAGCATTTGGACTATTCATTCAAGCTACAGACCACTCCGAATAGCGAGCGTTATTTTATAACCACCCTGTATATTCCGGTGTGTGTGCATGATCAGAGACCCGCTTATAAGATTTCGTCAAGTAAGACAGCCACAGACGGATTTTTTACTGACAGGGAAAGGAAGTACACCCAGGGCAAAGGCGGGAATTGAACCCGCACCTATTACAGCGCGCGGACTGCTAGCGTTATGGTCTGTGATCCAAACCACTCGGCCATCGATCCCCACATGACAAGCTAAATTGTCTCCGTGTTGGTAGATGGTGCGGTTGGTAGGTGCAGTCTCTACCCTACTATAGAACTATTTGGTCCCAACGCATGCACATTTCGACAAACTGTACATTTCAATCGCAAAACGTTTAGCTCCTTCCAATTTTCAAACATCCAGCACGAATTTGAAACACACCAAATTATTTAAATCGAAATCCAAACACAAAAATTCCATTTTCGTAGTTACTAATCATTTTTAGTAGTTTTAGAAACTGTGATGTAACAGAATCTGCAAATTGTAAAATTACTAGGCAATATGTCGATTCAACCAAACCAAACTCAAAACAAATGCATCCCTTCGTCAACGCATTCTCGTGTTGCCCTAGTTCAAGTATGCAACCACGACCAAAACGCGTGATCAATTGGCTTTTTACTATTTTTCGGAGGGGCCGGCTCAATATTTCGGAATTGCATCAATTCCTATTCCGGTCAATTTTGAAACACCCTGTATATTTCAATGTAGTTACGTGATGTGTGTTTTTAAAATGTGTGTGTTTGTGATTAAAATACCACTTTAAATTGATAAGGTTGGAATATACAAGTATTTAATGGATTATGGAGAAAAACAATAAAAAGAATCCTGTATAAGTCACATAAAATATACTGTTTAGTTTTGTCAAAATGTTTATCAATGTGATAAAGGAATGTATTATTTTGTCGTATAATTCAAAAGTGAATAGTAATATTATTTGATAATATTGTGTTTTTATGTATATATTTTAATTATAGATAACCGTTTAGCTTTTGTCTGAGAATTTAAATATTAATTTTCTCTTCCCAGCCAAGAAATAAGCACTTGAGTTTGGAGAAGTGTGCCGTAAAAGTTATTTTTGCATAAGTGAAGTTGAAAAATATCACACTTGGCTTTGAGTTCGGTTTTGAAGTAGTATGCGTATTTAAAAAGTAAACTAAGATTTTTTTCCATTTTGAAGATCTCGTTTTTAACCCTTTCAGTCCCAGTGATGCCATTTGGCATCATCACCTTCAATATTTTTTTCAAAATTTTTATGTCCCGTTATGACATCCAAACACACATCATTCGATTCTTCATCCTTTGTTCTATCAGACAATATTTTACTTTAATCTCAATAGAAGTCAGAACTACTATTTTTTTTATTTAGAAAATAGTCAACAAGCGTTTCTCCTGATTTTTGATAAGTTCACTTCAGTTCCACATATTTAAAACACAATTTAAACTATTTCGGTTAAAATATTTACTAAATTTTTTTTAATAATATGGTCAGGTACCTTAAAATATATAACTCGAAGTGTTTTTTTATCTCATATATATTTTTTTATTTTGTTGTTTTCCACAGTTAAAAAATTTTGGCGTTGTTTCAAAAACCATATAAAAAATTTAAATGAATTTTTTTTCTTATGGAATTCGTATATTTGACCTAAAATAAGCTTATTTTGTGATTATCAGATGTTTCTGTAGTGTAGTAAATTTTTGGGACTGAAAGGGTTAAGTGGAAGTAAACAATAACTAAGCCAAGATAATTTATTTTTACTTAGAAGTTTGAAATAGTTAAATTCGTTAACTCATGCGAATGTCTAGATGTAAAGAAATAATACTCCATCAGCTATTATAATATACTTCAAGTGAATTCCATTCAATCTTTTATTGGTGCTAAATGTATGGCAAATTGCTATAAGTATTTATCCTCAGTTATATATTACTGTCGTGGGCAGGTAAACTGCAGTATCTAAGACTAATGACTTGGACCATTGTTGTAAGAACTCAATAGCTTTTCCCCACAAGAAAATATACTAAATGACTGATTATTTCAGGGGGAAAAAGGTATAATTCATTGTAATGGTTCTGCAGTTTACCTGCCTACGATAGATTTATAAATTGGTAATAGTTATTTTAGCAACTAGGGCCGAAAATAACGCTTTATTAAGCGAGTGGCTTTTAACATTTCACGTGACCGTAGGTCGAGTGAAATAATGACAAATGCTTAATAAAGTATTATTTGGCACGTGCTTGCCTACAATATTTTTCACAATAGCGTGCAAAAGCGTGAAATTTGTGTCCTTACTTATGTCTTATTTAATTTTCTTTAATATTTTTTGTAGTACTTGTTTCCATGGATATATTAGAAAATGCAAAAGTAATGAACCAATAGAAATAAGTGAGTCTCATGACCATTTAGTTTCCATGGAGATATTCATGACATCATTTTGTTTTTCTACCAATCAGATACTCTTATTTACTTTACCGCACTGGTGCCAAAAGTCCCCCTCTCTGCACTGTCTGTGACGTAAACACGTAAAGTGTCACTTTCGCAACGATTTATGAATGAATATGATATTAAAAAAGAACTTTTTTGCACGTTGTTAGAAAAAAAATTAATAAGTGGTTATCAGTACAATAAGAAATCAAAGGTGTTTCAATCATTGTTTCTGTTTTTGATTTGTTTTGACCTAGTAAAAACCTTACTTTTTATTGCAGTACATTGTTTAGCAAAAACTTTTAATAAAATATAATTGGTTTTTCAAATATTTAATATATTTTGTCTCATTATAGTAGGTTTTTCTAGAATGCGAGCCTCGAAAGCATTTTCTTCCCCCATCCCCGCATGGGGTTTTCTTCGAAACGGCGTGAGGGTCGCGGTTACGGTTTTTTCCCCACCCTACTTGGGTTTGAACAGTTCGGATTGCTAACTTCACAACAGAACCTAAAACGCGTTAGGTTTAGGAAAGCAATACTCCCTCCGTTTAATAGAAAACTGAGTGAAGGGATGGGGGAGAAAGTCTTTTCGAGGCTCGCATAGTAAATAGACCGACTATAGTATATTTTATCCATGCAAATTCTAATTTGATATCGAAAAGAAGGAGCAGCATCTTAAAACCATAAATTCATTATATCGGTTATTATCGGATCATTATAACTTATTAATATTGGTGTCCAACATTGATATTGATGAAAGGAGTAAATAAAAAAAAAAACACTCAAAAGTTTCCCCTCAACATAAAAAAAACACTGTCGTATTTATTGAAAAGAAGGATACAAAGTTCAGCTTACATTATATTTTTGTCATATTATATTTTACGAACCAATTTTCTCACGTCTGTCCTCTCTGGAACGACATTTTTGTGAAATAATTAGTGTTTAACTCTAGTATAGCCTTTTTCTTAATCTGATAAGTTTAACTCCCCCCCCCCCCCCCCCAACGGAGCTGCTCTTTTGGCATCTACGGATTTGCAGACTCGGCATATTCCCCAGAACTGAGAGCCGTTTCACTGTGGCAATGACTAGGGGACTCTCGCTACCAATTTTGACGTTAAGATTTCAATTAATCTGAGCGTTCTGTTAAAAAATATTTATGCTTGGTTTCAGAATAATAGTGGTTAGTATGAGCTGCAACGGATGTGTAGTGAAATGGTTCACAATATTTTCGATACTTGTTGAACAATATTTCAGATTTTTGAAACACAAACTTGGGGAATGGTTCAACCAAATTCCGAAAATATGATGAAACATTTCACCACTCAGCCATTGCAACTACTGCGAATCATATTTTTGGTGAAATCGAATGCTACATTTTTAACAGTGTAATGGATAAAATTGTAAGAATTTGAGAAAAAAAATTTCTTTCTTTCTTACATGGGATTTAAACTACTTCCCAATTTTTTTCAAATTACACGTTTTTAATATACTTTCTGGGAAATGGCTCTAAAATAATCAAAACTTGAATAAAATCTAGGATTTTACGGAAATTTCAACCTTATGTGTTGTTAAAAAAAAAAAAAACAGTCAACACCTTACTAAACATATGCGTCTGTATATTTTAGATTTCTAATCTAACCAAGAATAACTGATATAGCATAGATTTAAAATAAAATGTAATTTTAATTAGCACAAATGTTTTTTTTTTAAATTATGGGTCGTATGTTTATTGATAACAGGCTGATGCTGCAAATGTGGAGAGTACGGCTAAATTTAGATCCCATTTGGCCAAGCTATACTCTTAGTGAAACAAACTATTTATAAAGTTTTAAATCATTTTCAAGGAGGACACTCAATAGAAAAAAGTTAAAAATACATTCATGAATGTAAAGTTTTATAGTTTTTGAAACAGCAACCGATATTAAGAACAATGAACAATTGAAAATCTATCACTTTCTATTTGACTTTTCCATTCAGGATATATTTTTCTTACTACGCTTCGAACACATGCGGTGATATAAAATAACTTTCAATTCAAAACTTTCCTTCTGTTTTCATTGCGTATGTTTTTGAGCTTCTCTTTCGTACCCTTTTAATGATGACGAGTTTTGGTTCCGAGTAATATGTAACATGCTATAAGTTGGGTTTGGTTTGAATTATCGTCGCACTAGAGCTACACGAGGGCTATTTAACATGCTATAAAACAATTTACTCTGTCTCTAAAACTTGAGCTGAACAATTTGTGAATATTATTCTTGGGGCTCAGCACTTTAAACTTATTTAGAATTAAGTACTTTTTATTTTAGGCTACAAACTTTTCTTTAAATTATTGTTGAATTGTGGCATTGTGCTATGGTAAAGATTATTTACACATTCGCAACGTACAACGTTCACAACGACGGGCGTCGCATTTAGGAACCAAAGTCAAGTGACGAGCCGACACCTGGATAGGCACCCAACACAAACGTTAAGGGCGAAATTGTACGTTAGGATTTTGAAGGATATTTAACGTGCACTCCCTTACAACGGGACGTCGGACATTTTTGGCTGCACGGGCCGTTTATAGGTCGGCAGTTACTTTGGAGATATCCGGACCCGAACCTGGGACCTTTCGCATGCCAGGCGTGTGCCTAACCGACTGGGCTCCACAGCCTCTTGGTGGAGTTAAGGGTTGTGGCTGGCTTGTCGTTATGGAAATACAGGGTGGTTATAAAATAACGCTCCCTATTCGGAGTGGTCTGTAGCTTGAATGAGTAATCCAAATCCATCAAAAATTGAGACACTTGCTATTCAAGAAGGGGGAAAAAGAATGGAATCATAAAAAAGACAGAACCTAAAGAATAATCATAAAAAAAGAATAATCATAAAAAACAAACTCGTCTTTTGACCAGAATCTAAGTTACGAGGCGTCGTCAATTATGGCCAATTACTGCCAACACAGCTAATTACGCCTCGTAATTTAGAAACCTGGTCAAGAGACGAGTTTCTTTATTACGAAAAAGAATGGAATTATAACACAGAAACTCGTCTCTTGACCAAGGTTATAATAACGAGGAGTAGCCAATTATGGCTAATTACGGATAACACATCCAATTACGCCTCGTAATTTAGAACCTTGGTCAAGAGACGAGTTTGTTTTTTATGATTCCATTCTTTTCCCCCTTCTTGATAAGTAAGTGTCTCAAAGTTTTTTGCATTTGGATTATTCATTCAAGCTACAGACCACTCCGAATAGCGAGCGTTATTTTATAACCACCCTCTACTTCATATTTATATACCGGAACTGTATCAGGGCCATCTAGAATCGGGAACGGGCCTGAGTGCAGAAAAGATTGCGCAATCATAGTGGGCCCACAAGAGAGCATTTTCTCCCGTGAAGGAAAGTGAAGTTTTTCCTTCGCTACTTTCTACCGAAAGTTTTTTTTTTCATCGTGAAAATGATCTTTCAAATTTATTCAATTAAAATGTATACTAAATATTGATTTCAATTAAAATGTATACTAACTATTGATTTCAATTAAAATGTATACTAACTATTGATTTCAAGTAATTTGATGCTAAATATTAGTGTATTTAAACTGAAAGATGAGGTTATCTGCAGGTGGTTTTTTTTAATAATTTACGAACTTAAAATAAAGTATTTAAAAGAAAGCTGCATATTAAATTAGCTTACTAATCTTAGGAAATTAGTAAGAAGCATAATTTTTGAAATATTATTAGAAACATTTTTTAACAGAAAAACAGAAATAAAAACTTAAATGTTAATAAACACTAACCTTATTACTTTACAAAAGGTGATTTACAATTTGAGATCTTTTTCTTTTATTATTTATATATATTTTTTTACTTGAAATAGTTGACAAATTATGATTTTCTCTTTACTTTTTGTAAAAGGATTCCCTTTGCTTTACAACAGTTAGCAAGTCGGCTTACTATTTTTCTTTCACATAGTTTACTATGGTCACATGAAAAGATTAGCAAAAAAATTATTTATCATTTTTAACAGTACTTTAAAGAAAACTAAAAATCAAACAACCACAATTTTAAGAAACAAACATTTTATTCATCAATATTTACAATTAGAATTTGATATCTTTTTTCGCTATTTGAAACAGATGTCAATTTACTTTTTGTTTAGTTCCTTTACTTTATAATAAAAATTCATCCTTCACCCTTCCTAATTACAATAATTATTGCTAAACGTTAGAAATAACTGGCAAACATTTTGTACACATTATTGTTGTCATGCTTTTACAACAAATAATTTTTCCATCGTTTTGTACATTAAGGTTGTTTTCAGATCAGTACTTCAAAAGAATTTATCTTTATATTTTGAAAATATTGCTTCAGATAGTCACAAAAACCTAAAAAAAGAAATAAGGTTATGATGACCAGATTTAAACACCATCTTTTCTACTCGTAACACACAATCTGTAACAATACAATAATGCAATTTCATAGAGTCGAACATAAAAAAAAATTTGCTCTAACATTCCTCTCAAATTTATAAAACGGTATGTAATGGGTTATTATATTTCCCTCATCAATAATATATGCTTGATATGTTATTTACTCGTCACATGAATAATGGGATTCCTAAAAACCGAACACCAATGATAGGCCACACTATAAATAGGGTCAAATCACAGAAGTTCGGTCATTGGGATGTATCCCTTTTTTAATCATTAAAAAGGACTGATCATTTTAATCATTAATCATTTCAATCTTTAAAAGGGATGACCTTAAAAAACATTTTGAAATGCACATTATTTGAAGCGGTTGTCATACATAAACAATACATATCAAAATTAAATGATAAATGAGACGGTTAACGAAATCAACATTTCATCCACATGTCATATTTTGTTATAGAGTGGTTAAAGTATTTCACAAGTGGCCTGTGTGTTAAAGGAGGCCAAGGTCCTTCATGGACTGTAGTGCCGAGGAGTACACTCTTAAAACAAAAGAGTGAAATCCACTCCAGTTTGAGAAGTGCATTTTCGACACCCTAAAGGCATGCACATTTTCTCAGACTGAGTTAAAATCACTCGTTTGGAGTGATCCTGTCGGAGGTTTAACACACAAATGATCCGCTCCAAAAGGAGAAGTGCATTTTCCAGTCTGGAGGAGTGAAATCCACTCAGACTGAGGTAAGTTGGGAGTGTTTGTTTTAAGAGTGTAAGTAAGTAAATTATTTCACAGAATACTTCAGCCCAGCTTTAGTGGTAGTCGATGAAACTAAGCCATTAGGCTTTAACTACCAAAACATGCTTTACTCATCATATGCATACGGGTGGAAGATTTATTCACAGTAAATGGAATATTTAAAATTTTTAAAGAGAACGCATTTACCTTGATCTTCCTAAAAATTTAAAGATATATTAACTATAATTAAATTAATTAGCAGTAGCTCAAACCTTTCCTAATTCTTACACACTCTGCAATCACTGAAAACATATCAGATACCAATAAAGTGCAGACAGATATAATTCATGTCTTCCACTACAATTCTTTAATAAGTTATGCACGCTGCATGATAGAAAATGGATATCACAAGTTCCCTGTTTTAGTTTTATTTTGCATTTAAATGTGCAAAAAATAAGAAGAGCTTTGTAAAACTGCAAAGCACTTTTTAGCCAATATGTATGATTTAAAACGGTTTCATAGTGAACAATAATGTCATACTTTCGATTCGAGATTCGACCTTTCAGTAAGTATACACAATTTTTTAAAGAATGAAGAGTTAAGTATTAAATAGTTAAACATTATACTCTTTGTATTCAGCATTTAAGTTCTATGCACAATGTGTCTGATAAATATATTTTTTAAAATACAAGTCAACTAAATTACTATATCAATATATACATAGAATGTAAACAAGAATCTATCATGAATTTCAAACACTTAAAAAGCAAAATAAACATCCAATACCTCAAAATTAAGGACAAATATTCAAGGAACACACATTTTCATTTAACTATAGGGTATTATTTTCATAGGTTAGTTAGTATATAATATAAAATAATCACAAATGAATGTTTGTTTACGTTTTTTTTATCCCTTTCGCAAACGCATTCTAACTCGTTTCAAATCAAAATTATGCTGCCATATTTTAAGATAAATCTGAACTTGATATAAAAAAAGAACACAAAACATAATTAAACACAAAACATAAGCGTTTCTATAACAAAATCAACCAGCTTTGTGAGTGTTCACAAAGCTCGTTAACGTTAACACTAACAACACACTCAATGCCATCAAAAGTCAGTAATACAGCCATATAATTCGAACATAAAGAGACAAAAACTTTCAAGAAGTTACCTGTAGGTTAATTTGAAGATATTTCTTTGTTTAATTAAAAATTATCAAAGCAATCTGAAACGTTATAAATTCACAACAATACACACCATCATACACGCTACGCTACGATTTTGGGCCCACTAGTATTGCGCAATATCTCCGGTGGCAACCTGCAGTTAGGCCCGTTCCCTATTCAAGATGGCCCTGACTGTATAAGGTGCAAGATTTTATAAATAAGATTGCACAACTAATTGCAGGTCAGGATATTCAGGTTTTTGTAATTATAGACCGCTGGCGGGTATGTATCAAGTTTAAATTAATTTCTCATTGTTTAGTCTTCTTTTCAACATAAACCTTCACATCAAAATAATTACAGGAATAGTTAGATTTAGTAAAGTAACAGGTCATATTTTTTTTATTTAATAACGTCGAATTTCTCTCATTCTAATGTGAGATGAAGCAATTAATAGCAATCCTAATTTATATAAAAACTAAATCTACATTCAGGTACATTTATTCGTTAAAATTTTTAAAACACAATTAACTATTTAAAAATATTTCTATTTTTCTCAATTCTTAATATGGTGCTCGAAAAAATTATATGGCTGCTCATAATTTGTTATAAAAAATACTTATTATTTTATACACGGGTTTTTATTTTCTGTGTACGATATTTAGTACTAGTTTGTTGTCATAGATGGCAGCACCAAAATCCTCTTTATTCGCTACCCACTTTTGGCGACGGGCTTGGAGTAGGTTAGGGTTGAATATCGTCGCACTAGAGCTACACGAGGGCTATTGGCGACGGGCGTCGTATTTTAGAACCACAGTCAAGAGACGAGCCGACACCTTAATAGGCACCCAACGCAACCGTTAAGGGCGACATCGTACGCAGCTTTGGGACTTTAAAGGATATTTAACGTGCACTCCCTTACACGGGGTATTATTCGTCGGACATTTTTGGCTGCACGGGCCGTTTATAGGTCGGCAGTTATTTTAGCGATGTCCGGACCCTAACCTGGGACCTTTCGCATGCTAGGCCAGTGCCTAACCGACTGGGCTCCCCAGCCGCCCATTTTGTCCTTAAGGTAGGCGAATACCCAAAATTCTAAAATTTTTACTATTACTTTAATCTTTTCCAAATTTAGCATAGTGATTTCAAATACAATGAACAATGCTTTTTAGGCAATTTTTTTTATTTAAATATAATTGATTTATTTTAAACGGTGTTTTTCACCTAAAAAAAAGGGGTTTACCCAATAGTTCTAGAATAAAAAGTTATACATTAATTTACCTGAAAATTTTTACAGATGATATTTCAATATATATCAGTGCCATGAACCTCTAACATCTGGTGTAGGTATACAAGTTTTTTTAAAAAAAATGTCCAAGTGTAAGTTAATCGAAAAAAATCCTTTTTTTGTGGTTAATTTATGACATTTTTCTTAATAACTTCTTTTCTTGTAATTTGTATGTAACTCTAGAGGGTCATTGCATGCATCAGTTCAAAACGAAGAATTTAACACATAATTAATGTTTATAGGATGAAAATTCAATGTGGTAGACTTGTTAGCGTAAACCTCTATTTTTAGTAGAAAAACACGGTTTAAAATAAATAAATTATATTTAAATTTAAAAAAATGCCTAAATAGTATTATTCATTATATTTGAAATCACTATACCAAATTTAGAAAAGATTAAAATAATAGTAAAAATTTTAGAATTTGGGGGAATTTTGGGTATTCGCCTACCTTAAAACTAAGAATTTGGACAGACTTAGAGATTTATTTGGCTTGTTTCGATTCAGAAGCTCTTGGCATATCATTTGTACCACATATTCTGTCATTGTAACACATAGATTCTGTCATCTGATTTTTACTGTTTTTTTATTTTATTTTTAAACTATTACTTATACAAATATTTAGTTTATCAATTATTGTTTTTTTTTTGCATAAAGAAGTCCCAAAAGTTTTCTAGATATTTTTTATATGCTTTTTTTTAAAATTTCTTCCTACTTAAAAAAATTATAAGCGATAAAAGGAAGAGGTGTAAATTACGATCCCTACAAAACAGTAAAGACTTCTTCATATAAACAATGCTAGTTCATAAGATTAAAATCTAAGTGTGCCCTTTGCACAGCTTCATATATTTAACGTAGAAAGTAAAGGAAAAAAAGTGTGTTAGCTGCCTCAGATAAAAAAATAACAAATGTATACGTTTAAAAGTGATCCGCTTCTGATATAAGAGATCCATTTCTCTTTATACTCTAACCACAATATCAATGATGCATATACATTAAACAAATCAAAGTGAAATATACTTTTATTGTGAAAAATGGTTGTGCCAATGTATATAAAACAAGATTGGCAGTAAAAATAAATATATATTTAACAAAAACAAAAATTATAATAATATCAACACTTAAAATTGTAACAGATTCATTGGTTCACAGCTACAATAAAAACAGTACCGAGTAAACACTTCCAGAATATAATACATAATTGTATAATTACTTAGAAAAATTGTGTAAAATCATGATATATACTTATTTAGAACATGACTCAATATGAACCTTAAAATTTGTAACCTTGATAAAAATATGTATCTTGTATAATCAATTCCAACAATAAATTATATACAATCCTCAATACTTATTTAGAGAACATGACTCAATATGAACCTTAAAATTTGTAACCTTGATAGAAATATGTATCTTGTATAATCAATTCCAACAATAAATTCGATACAATCCTCAAAAAATGTATTCATAAATATTCAACATAGTTTTAACTTGTATACAAATCCATTCCAACAATAAATTCTATACAATCCTTAATACTTATTAAGAACATGACTCAATATGAACCTTAAAATTTGTAACCTTGATAAAAAAATATGTATCTTGTATAATCAATTCCAACAATAAATTCTATACAATCCTCAAAAAATATATTCATAAATATTCAACATAGTTTAACATGTATACAAATATGTATCTTGTATAATATTTTCCAATACAAATTTCTATGAAATCATCAAAAATAGACCAGAATGAACATGAATAGTATAAGATGAGAGGGTTTTTTTTAAATTAACGGTTTTCAACCGGAGGTACAACATCGCTTCTTTTTTCCACTCTTCTCACTCAAACGTATTTCATGCTTCGGCTCATTTAGGGCTCTCATTCTTGGTAATCTGAGAGCTGAAATCAGAAACTTAATTAAAACCCTCTGAGAGCTGAAATCAGAAACTTAATTAAACCCCTCTGAGAGCTGAAATCAGAAGTTTAATTTTAACTTCCTGGGTGGGATATGCAAATTTGCTGAAGTGTAAACTTGTTTTCAATGCATAAGATGAAAATATTAATTTTTAACTGAAAATTTAATTTCTTAAAAACGTTTCAATGTTATTTCTGTAGTAGATTATTTATAATGACTGTCCTGTTCGGGTAAACTGCAGTAACAACAACATCGAATTGTACCAATTTAGCTCAGAAATAATCAGTCGTTCCAGTTGGTTTTCTTATAGGTTAGATTTATCGAGTGCTTGCAACTTTGATCCAAGTCATTAGATACTGCATTTGACCTGCCCAGGGCAGATGACTCTTCCATACTTTAAATTTTGATTTTAGGTTAGGTTTGAATTATCGTCGCACTAGAGCTACATGAGGGCTACAGACGGTTTAATGTCACAAACTTTCGCAGGTGGTACTGTTACTCGGAAGTCTGTCCAACCCACCTAGAAATATTCCGGTTCACAGGTTTGTTGATGTTTTGAACACCGCTATTGCTTTGCAATGCGTTCGAGATTGTATAAAAATGAATAAATTATACAATATATTCAAGAAAACTAATATATTGCACAATATATAAAATGAATGTATAGTTTGGGAAATGTTTTTAACGAACGTGGAAGCATTGAATCGGAGGATGCCTAGATTTGAGTATACTTTATGCAACATCCGAGTTCGCAATATTCAACACTTGATGTTTTGAATAGCGCTATCGCTTTGTGGTGTGTTCAAGATTGTATAAAAACGAATAAACTATACAATATATTCAGGAAAATGAATAAACTGTACAATATAATATATTCAGAAATTATTGTGTTGCACCAACCAATGTGCAAAATTTTTGGCTATGTTTTTAACGAACGTGAAAGCATTGAATCGAATGCCTAGTTTTTAACACTTTAAAGACGGGCGTCGACTGACCCATAGACTAAGACCACTATAAGTTTGAAACTCTCATTTGAGAATTTCTTCATTGAAATTGACATAGGAACTAGCGCGACCGTTGTGTCTAGGGGAACTAATGTAATGGTTTCTGGCTGCCTATTTGCAGCCAGCTTTAGGAGCTTTAACAGAGGTAATTACACCTCGTAATTTAGAACCCTTATCAAGTGACGGTAGGTATCTATTTTTGACAACAACTTATTTTCGACTTCATTTTTGAATATGTACAGCTACTCATTGACTTATAAATCCCTCCTCGGGCCCAATCCAAGATATTTGATTTTGTGCTTCTTTTCCCTCCATTAATAAACCAACAGACTGACTACGCTGGTCATTTTAGACATGATCCCCCAAAGGTCCACAAGTGATTCGATTGAATAACTCGTCAAATATTCATCCAAATGTAACAAAAACTTAGATTTAGGGGTTTTCGTGGGTTTTTCACATTTCTAAGTAATTAAAATTGGGTGTTGCTATTGAAAATTTTAAAGTTCGTAACATTTTTAATATTAAGACGGCCCCTTAGCAAATTTTGTGTCATGCAATTAACTCAGAATGCTATTTGTTCACATAGTCAAAAAGATCCTATGTAAAATTATGACTAACGGTTGAAATAATCAGTGGGTAATTTTTTTCCACAGCTGTACATTCCGAAAAAACAGTAGCCCTACAATCGGAAAGTGCAATTATGTCAATCAACAAATCAATCTTCAATAGTGTTTTAGTTCCTTTCGACACGTTAGAAGTAAGAAGAGCCAGGCATTAGATTAAGTTGCTGGTCTAGAAAATTCTTAGTCTACGGGTCAGTCGACGCCCGTCTTTAAAGTGTTAAAATTCTTTATGCAGCTTCCGAGTTCGTAATATTCAACACTTGATTCTAATGATCCAAGCTGTTGTTGACCATTTTAAACATTGATTAGCATCAAGTAGAATTTAAAACACAAATGCAAAGGACTCTACCATCAAACTAAAAATAATAAGAATGGTCGTTACGATCATAATTAATTAATAAGACTTTATGTATTAGATATGATATTTTTATTTAAAAAAAATGTCAGCTGTTTTCTCCAGGTGCAACACGTAAAAAGAGCACAAACTTGAAAAAACTGGGCAAAAAATGATATTTTGTTATAGAATTTTGGATAATTTGCTCTTTATCTGATGATTAAAATTATTTTCTCAAATTGTAATCTTTTTGAGTCAAAAATAACATAGTATTTAAAAATACAAATGATTCAAATTATATTTGGGGGAAAAAGTGAATTTTTCAAAACACCTATTTTACCTCACCACCCCGCGCTACGGCAGGAGGAGAAAATCAAGTTCCGGTCCCAAACTGGAAGTCAGAGGAGGACAGGGTTTGTTTGCAAACATTAAACCCTCTATAGGCGATGGGCGTTGTATTTTAGAACAGCAGTCAAGTAATGAGCCAATACCTGAATAGGCACCCAACACAACCGTTAGGGCGACATCGTACGCAGCGTTAGGTTTGGTTTGAATTATCGACGCACTAGAGCAACACGAGAGCCTTTCTTTTTAAGGGTGAATGAGCCTGACTGACTGCAGGTCTCCAAACCAAAGTGCTTTTGAGTTAAACCAATGGAAAAAAGTATTTTCTAACCCACATTTCTTTAGCTGTATTAAATATTTTTGCAAAATAATTTCTCCTATTGGATTAACACTTTGGCAATCCAATTGGAGAGGCATTTTGGTTTAGAGAATCCAAGTCAGCCCGGCTCATTTGTCCTTAATTTAACAAACAACTCAAGTAAAAGATGAGGAAAAGCAAAGTTCAGTTTTTTACGATAATAAAAAAAGTTTTGAAAGAAAACAAGTGTTAATATATTTTAACAAATTAACTCAAATGGAATCATTAAATTTAACAGTATCCCATATTTTCAAAACGTAGAATTTGCTTTTTACATTTCTTAATATGATAAATGGTAATGAAAATAAGAATAATGGACAATAAAAGATAAAGTAGGAAGTTCTGCTTACAAATTTGCGTAAAAAGTTCATGAATGTTAACTGCTGTTAGAGCACTCGTTTCTACAAAGGCTGCATTAACCGAATCAGCATACTCTTTAGCTTCTGGAACGGAAATAAACATTTTAAAGAATTGCACACAACCATTGGATTTTAACCACTATCCATGGTTTAAAGCTAGGGGGTCCTGTACAGTATGGAAATAAAAGATAGATGCTTAAAAACATCAAACCGTTATTTAGGGCCTATTTTAAAATTGCAACCTTGCAAAATCCAAGGTCAGTTGTTTCACATTATGAAAGAGCATTTTAATGCAAGCATTTTAAATAATAAGCGTTCTTATTCAGGATGTGTTAACAATAAAATTAGTGGAACAAATTGGCTTGGCTGAATAAAGTTATTTAATCACTTATAATCTGTGGTCGATGGGACAAATTTTTTTTTAATAATTTTTAAAGCAACAGAAACGTAACAAGTTTATATCATGTCTAAGACAAGACCTGTTATGAAAGCCAGTATCTCCAGCTCAAATTAGCTTGAATGCAATTAAAAAAACCGAGAGACACTTATGTCTAAAATTGGTGTTTACTAAGTTTGTTATCAATAGTAATTTTTCAGGTAGCTCCACGGACATTAGCCGACATCCTACCAATAATGACCTATGTTTAGAATGTTCCTGAATTTTAAACAGTGAAATTACAACATTCATCAACATTTGAAGATATAGCTTATTTTTAAAAAGGTCAATTAAGATAAATATAATATTTTATGAACTGTTACATAATCGATTACACAATAAGACAGTGTAATGAACAACACAAAACTGTTTCATTACCATGTGGAAACTATTTTATTTTAGTTGTTTGGTAATTTTTTTACGCAAAATTAAATCTCATCTAGATTATATTAGTTTAACTAAGATTCATCTGTTGTTTTATTAAATACACGTACCTAATTAGGCGACCCTTTTTTTACGTTAAGTTTCATCTGCTAAGTTAAATGGTTTACCACATTTTAAACAAAACTTACCTTTGGTGGGAACTTCTCTTCTGCCATCTAAATCTGCCTTATTCCCAGCAATGGCCATGATGACATTGGAAGAACCGTGGAGCTGCAATTCCCTTATCCAGCCTTTCACAGATTGAAAACTTGTCTGTGGAAAGAAAACTTAGATTATAGTCCATCTGATAATGTTACAAATCACATGTGTGTACAATTGTTTCAGAATTTTTTTATAAAAAATAAATGGAGTTAAATTTAAAAATAACAAATATAGGAGAGTTAACTCACTTTAATAAGATAAACTACAATACATTTTCTATAAAAATTTGTTTGGGTATTTCAAGTATATACTGTATTTTTTTCTTGGTCATTGGGGAGCAACTACAATATAATTACTGGTCTCAATTTCGGTTTTGTTGCCAAGCAGCGAAAATGCCCAAGTATGATAAACATTCCACTTTATATTTTATACAAATGGATTGATATAGAAACCCTACGTACACTTTTCAAAGCACGCCAAAAGTTGCCAATGGAAAGCTTAGCAATTATATAATAGCTGTACCTTCATTTGTATAAGGTCATTAAATGTATTTCCATTTATGCTGGAAGTTTTATATAAATTGCAATACAATTATATACTTGAAGTTTGCATCTAAATTTAATAACCTGTAGTGAAATACACAGAGTAGACTACCCACATGGTTTTTCACTTAATGCATAGGAAATAATAATAACAATAAGCATTTTTTTTAACAATCAGTTTTCAAAACTATAAATTCATCTATGCTTACTTCCAGAAACTAATTTCACCTGAGAGTGCATGTAAAAATGAAGTTTTAATTAGAAGCATAATATTATTGTATAATTATAATAATTTCTGTTTCATAAAGTAAGCTATTTGGTTGTTTCACGGAGAATCTGGCAACAGCTTTCGTTCATGTTTTCCTACTTTAGAATTTTTGGAAACTTCAGAATTTATTTTGTTTTGGTTAAATTGGCTGGTTGGTTGCTAGAGATAATTAGGTTTATTAACCTGAACATAGGTCTACCAACCAACCAAATTTACCAAAACAAAAGTAATTCTAAAGCAGCGTCCCTGGCTACGACATCAACGACAACACCTGCGAGTGCATGCATATACAATTTGCAAGTACAGTCACCTACTTTGATGCGTGTGCAGGTGTGGTTGTTGATGTCGTAGTCAGGATACCGCATTAGAACTTCTAAAGTAGGAAAACAAGAACGCAAAGCTGTTGCCGGATTCTCCGTGAAACAACCCCATTAAATATAAACTAAATTGTTAAAAACAATTTATTAATTATATTTCTAATCATAATAAACCATCATAATGATCTAAATAATTCTAAGAGATCTTATTTTAACTGTTTAATACATGCTTAATTGCATTTTGCATACAAAAGGCAACTTTTCAAAACATTCAAAAACTTAATATTCCATTTGTTTTTTAGCCTTTACAAATACATGACAAAAAATATGAATGAATGAAATTACGAATGTTAGAAACAACAAATTTAGTGTCCAGTTGGTTGAATTGTTCTTACATAATTGGTAACGTCGTATACGATGATTGATGCTCCTGCATTTCTGTAATACATAGGGGCAAGGGATCTATACTAAAAGAAAAAGATATTAAGAAACAATAACTTTTATCTTATTTTTTTCTGATTAAAAAGAAGAATTTTTTAATTAAGGTTAATAATAGGTTCGTCGAAATAGCAATATATACAAAATATAATGTTAATAATATTAGAAAATTTTGTAACAAGAAAACTCCAAATGAAAAAAAACACATTGTAATGCCACATTTATTTTGTAAAAGAAGCATTTTTTCCATTATTCAGCTGACAAGATTACTATCATACCGGAATATTACAATAGTTCAGTGGCAACAGGAATGAACAAAATGATTTTAAAAAATTTTCTCGATACTTTGGTCCCTCTGGAATTACTTATGTTTTAAACAATAATTTCTTTCCTTACTGAAAGCAATGTTTGTACAAACTATTACTTCAATAAAACTAAGTTTTTCTGGTTAAACTAAAGAATCCTTGTTAGATTTGGCGTCTTTTAAAAAATTATACTGAAAGGTCGAATGACAACAAACCCTGGTGAGCCCAAAAAGTAAGATAAGAAACTTTCACATTGCTAATTTCGCCAAAGGTTGCCATAATACCAATAAGTTGGGGTTTCTAGATTTGGCGTAAAATATCTGGCCATGATTCTTAAGTTTAACCACTTTTCTTTGTTTGTGAATCACGTTAAATTGCTGCCACCACAGTTTCGCTTGTTTTCTCCACATAAGACAAAATATCATCTAAACCAAAATTTTCTAACAACATATACGAGAATTTTGGTAATGCTTAGCATACTTGAAATTTGATTGAATAAAAAACTATAAACTGATCAACAACTAACCAATGCAACTGCAGGGAATGCAAATATAAAAGCAAAAGAGTTACATTATCAGAAACAATCTCATTGCGCTTTTGGCAAAAATATTTAAATTCAGTGCCAAAACTCATAGCTAATACATATTTCGAAACTTCCTAAATTAGTTTTGTGTTTCCCATTAGTTTTGTTAATATCCTTCTTTCGTTATTTAAAATAAGGTTAATTAAGTTTTTCTTGACACATAGATAATACTTTGAATTAGGGCAGTCACAAACAAAACCCATTGAGATAATTAAAAAATACAAGAAAAAAATCTATAAGTATGTACAAATAACTTATGAAAGTTGTAATTTCTATGTAATTCTTACCCGTTCTTGACCAGCTGTATCCCAAATATTGAATTTATATGTACTGTCATCGACTACAAGACACTTTGTCATGAAAGATGCCCTGAAAAACAACATTCTACAATCAGAAACAATAACACTCTATGCACACCACTAAAACACACTGTGCCATAAGTGGGACCTTCTGCTCTTTGTTTTTAACCCTCTGAGCGGCAGAATCCGCTCTTTTCGTATTTTGTGCATCAGTCTTTCTTACAATAGCATTACATTTCAAAATTTACAATTAATAAAATTTTATTTATAATGAACATTTGGGAACAATTTTAGAGTATCTCTTTAAAGATGAAATTAGTTCTTATTTTTTAAACAAATATTTTAACTAAAATAAATTTAATCTAAAATTTATGCAGGAAAAACAACCATACAGGCCTTTTGGAAGGCTAAGTTCCAATTCTGTTTCGAATATTGTTAAGTTTCTTTCTAGCTAACTTTGTTTTTTACAACATTTTGACTTTGGTTTTGATTGGTTCACATAACATTTTTGCATTCAGCAATACCAATGGATTGGTTGGCATTGATTTGAGTTAAATTTAATGATCCAGTTTTGAATTTTCATACACAAGGAGGCAGAAGATCCTATATTGAAAAAGCAAACCCTATCCATGACCTCCGAAATCAATATTTCATGGGATACAAGTATTTCTACCTAATTTAATCTAAATTTTATCAACCATACATGCCTTTTGGAAGGCTAATACTGCAATTATTTGTTAGTTTCTTACAGGCCAACTTTGTTCTTTAAACACATTTGACTTGGTTTGATTGGTTCACATAAAATTTGCGTTCACCACTGATACAATGGATTGATTTGGCAATATTTGAGTTAAACATAATGATTCAGTTTTGAATTTCCCTACACAAGGAGGCAGAAGATCTCATATTGAAAGTGCAAAATGCATCAATGACTCCCAAACTCAGTCTTTCGTGGGATACAAATTCTTCTCTCGAACACGTTGACCATAACACACTATGCTAACAGGCTATTTCGTTGGCATTTTGGGTTGAATAGTGTTGAAAAATAGTTAATTTTTAAAAATTCGCACTATTAAGATATGATTGTCAAGATCTGTGATAATTTGCCAGTTAGATTTTGCATGTGTTGGGACAGGTGGAATGTCCTCTTTGTCTTACTTTTTCTTTAAATAAAACTTAATAAGTTGTTTTTTAACACATTTGACAATTCAAAGGTATCTCAAGATTTAACTACTTTATTGGTGAGTAAAAAAATATAATACTACCCAATCGTGCTTTCCACTGATGGATTAAATGTATTGTGGACGAATCGTTGGACAATGCACGATTTACCAACTCCCGAGTCCTAAATAAAATACAATGAAATTTCATCACTATTTTAACACCACAGTATTTCCATTTTTAGAAAGAAAATGCACATTAAAAAAAAAGATATTTTGTATCTTACCCCCAAAACACATAACTTCACCTCCTGTTGGTATGATGACATTTTAATTGTAATTAAGTAGTTTAGAAAGTAATTGTAGATCTTTAAGAAAACCGGATTAGCAATTAGAGAGCTTAGATTCAATTTCTACTGCGTAGAAGTAATAATTATTTAATAATCCCAGTCCATAGTTCATAATTGTAGCGTCTGTAAATTGACATGTGAACCGAAACCAAAGTTGTAAACAACAACGCCTCTTCTGAAA